>LR738713.1:280247870-280276055 GCA_902687465.1 Secale cereale | reverse complement strand
GTACGCCCGGGCGGCCTCGTGCGCCGTCTCGTAGGTGCCGAGGGGGAGCCGGAGATCGCCGGAGCGTATCTCGGCGTAGAAGCCGCCGCCGTTCGGGCGCTCGCGGACGCCGCGGTAGCCCGACGAAGAACGGCGGCGCGGCGGCATGGTGGCGCGTCGGGTGCGGCGGCGGTGCTCCGGTGCGGCGGTCGGGGTCGGCGGGCGCGAGAGAGAGGAGGAGAGAGGGAGAGGGAGAGGTGCAGCGAGGACGGGCGCGGCGCGCGGCGTTTTATAGCGCGCGCGGGGCGCGCCGCCGCAAAAAAGGCGCGCGGGAGGCCGCCGTTTCGCGCGCGCGCGCAAGCGGTTCCCGCGCGCGCGTCTTTCCCGCCGCCGCTGGAGCGCGTTTTTTTTCCCGCGCGCGCGAAAACGCCGATTTAGCGCGCGCGCGCCTTTTTCAGCGCCTGTTGGAGATGCTCTAAGCGCATGAATGGCATTGCTTCAGCAGGATGCCAACGAGCATAGACGGAGTTGCTTCAGAAGGACATTTCTTCAGTTTTATATTCAGAGTTGCTTGATACATGCGCTGTTTACAGCAAAAGGATTTTTCTTTAGTTTTTGTTCATCTGTTCTAGAAGACTGAGAATTATTCAGTTTAGCACAGATTGAGTGTAAAGAAAAATAAAATAAATGATGTAACTTGTAAAAAATATCTAGATGAATAGATGATATGATATTTGTTAATTTTTATAGTCACGCATTGTACAGATTTGTATTTGATGCATGAAAAAAGCACTATGCAAATCCATAGTTTGACATCCAAACATGATTTGGTATTGAAACCTCACATAGATTTCATGGACCAATTCATGAGCATCCAAACAAGCGAATTCGTATTCATGTCCATTACAGTTTCCTTGCCGAATTGGTATTGAAACCAATTCAATACAGAGGCCTCCAATACAGACATCCAAACGCAGCGTTACAGTAAACGTGTCCTTTCCCGCAAAGTAAAAGTAAAAAATTAAACATGTCCTGATTGATTTTCTTCCTTAAAAATTCAAGCTCGTCCATACGAGTGGATTAGATTTATCCGAGTATCCGAGCTGCTCGCTCTGTCACGTACTCGTTAAGATTTGTCTCATCCACCACCACAAGGCCACACGCGTCTGGACCGGCCTGACAGCAAAACCACCAGACTCCTGCGGTCCTCCTGCTCCCCACGCACCCCACCGTCCATCCGCCTGCTTCACCGGTGGCGTGGATTGCCACGTCCAGTGTTTTATGCTGTAGTCCACCTTGAGGGCATATGTGAAATACTCACAGAGCTGGCGGGGCTGTCTGCTCACTGCGGACGGGGCATGGATTCAAAATTGGGTCGAAGCGGCTGGAGTGGATCGGGATGGGGACGCGTCGCCGAATTAATAAGGCGTCGTGGGTGTTGCGTACAACATTTATTTATTAAAAAAGGTGAAATAAACCATGAATCCCCCATAAAAAGAAACCTTGAATCCTTAGGGCATCCACAAACCAAACTCCCCAAATCGATCTCGATCAGACGGCCTGCCTGTTTACTGACCGGCCATAAAAATTTGACTTGACGCTTCAAACAAGTCTCAAATGTTCAGATTAATCAGCACCCCTCATATTCAGCTAAATATGGAATGAATATAGGGACGTCTGGGCGTCCGCCACGTAAGACTAGCGATAGGGTCCCACGCGGAATCTTTCGGAAAACCGGCGTCGGACGGACGCCTCTTCCGCCAACGCGGTTTGAACTCCGCATGGCGCCGTTACGGCTCGCCACCCAGGGTCTAATCCGGCCGAGCCCATCCGTCTCCTCTCCCCCGCTCTCCAGCATCGCCATGGTCCGACAGAAGATCGCGTAGGAGATACAGGCTAGCCGCGACGCCTGCATCACTGCGGGCTACCTCCGAACTCACCGGAGCCGGAGGAGGGAATAGCAGCAGGGAGGAGGAGGGAGAGCAGCTGCCGGAGCTGATGGAGGTGGCAGATCCGAAGGAGGACGAGGCGGAGCAGCCTGCTCCGGGGTTCAACATGGAGGCGAAGGCGGAGTTCGTCGTCGCCCAAGCCGCGGAGATGACGGAGCGGCAGGTCATTATGGAGTCCATCCAGGATGAGACCTATGTGGAGGCGAACCGGCAGGAACGGGCGCCGACCGACGTGCTCTTCGTCGAACTCGACGCGGACATAGAGGAGGAGGCCGGAGCGGAGCAGCCGAATGGCTGGAGGAGCCGGAGCTGCGGCTGCCGCCCATGTACCCGAAGCCTCGCACAGAGATAGTCAACATCTCCGACGAAGAGTAGCTAGGTGATCTAGGTTTGTTTGTTTTCCTTTGCATGCTTTTGTATGGATTAAGAATCTAGTATGAGGTGTCCGGATGCAGTTATGCTAATTTGAGAAGTGACCGGTCACTGCCTGCGGACGTGCCCGGACGTTTCCACGGGCATTTGATGGGACATATTTGTCATATGCAGGTGTAGATGTTCTTACAACTACTCGTTAGAAAGAGACTGATTTCACGCACCCACTAGATAGTAAATTCGAAAAAATACTACTCTCACCGATGTATTAGGCATTACGAAAACCACCTGCTTTCTTGTCACTTGACATTAATAAAAGAATCAATTAATAAGAGATGCGAGACGTGTATGCTTTCAATAACTTGAGACTGCCTAGTATTATATGCAGTGGTCATTTTATTGCATGCAATGATACTACAAATAAACACTAAGTTCTTTCGTTTTTCCTTTCGCCTTGATCGCGGTGCACAACCTAAAAAGACTAATGCATCTATCTAGAGGAAGTAGAATTTTTTTAAATCTAATTTTTTTGTATCAGACTTGGTCGACCATTCTACTCACACGTGAAGTTTCGTGAAGTATTGACAGACGTGATGTATTTAGTTAAGAAAATACAATTGAGACATTTTTTTTAATATGCTTCGATTTTCTCATTTTTTTCGAGAATACCACGAATGTCGTTTATTCGTAAAACTTCATACATGGGTATACTGGTCGACTATGTTTGTTACAAAAAAATATTCAGTTGTTTTATTTTTTTTCTAGTATTTTTTGAATTTACTATTCATTTATTTTGAGTTTTCAAATTACTATTCATAAAGGGTGCGCATAGAATCATGTTTGCCAAATCCAGGTCGGGCTTGTGACGTTCAAAAAAGAAAAGGAGGCTGGGACGCATTAGGGTAGAGCAACTCTAGTGTCCTCATATTGGCATAATAACCACCGAAACAGTGACTTATGTCAAAAATGACACTCTAATAGAGTGGTCATATGCCTTTTGATCGCCATAATTTATGGGGCGCGTCATATATAGTATGCGAGCCTTCATATCTATAGACTAAGGGAGTTGGTTTGTAGCGCGCGTCACCCGTCAACCACTCACGCGGAGGGGTGGGGCATTTCAGCCCGACATGTTCATCTTGCACGCAACCTGGTCAATGGCACAGCCGTTCGTACGGTTGTCACTTCTTCCCCTACCAATGTCGCAACAACTTATCCACCACGAAGAGCGTCAAATAATGACCACTGCCGCATTTCACACCCTCACATGACGAATCCTTCACTTGTTTCCCACCTGTGTGCGTCCATTCGCAGGTATATAAACCACTTTGTTGTCACCACCACATTAACCCTCTTTGCTATCCTCGTCGGTGACAACCTCACCCACCCCCCTTTGCCAGCCACCACCCTGCACCCTCTCTTCCACCCATTACCATGTCAGCATGATCATGCCCTCCAAGTGAACCTTTCCTTGGAGAGAGCGAAGAGGGCCGCGTCAAGACATGGTTCTGGGAGAAGGCGTGATACTTCTTGAGTGGGTCGAGGACGATGCATGCCTTAGAGTGATCCAACCACCCGCCACGTTCGCCTCCCTGCCGACCTCGATTACTTTGAACGCATATCGACAATGTCTTGCGCATAAATGGAAGTCACATTAACGCCAGTCTTATAAAATGTTGTCATGCTGTACATCCATGACGCATAGGCGTTCGTCGATCGCATGACGTCGAAAGTCGTGGCAATCGAAGCATTCCTCTCTTGCAAGGCCACTTCACGAAATAGGCTCCTGCCTTGCTTTATAGGCAAATAACAAACCAAAGTACACAAGCGAACGATAAAAGGTAGTGAGGCCAACATATACACCAACATATATGCACGCAATTGTTGTCGAAAGCTAACACGGGTAGGTGTGAAAACTACTCCATGACATGTCCTAGGATACCTAAGCTCCACAGCAACACATTTAGAACGGCGGACAACACAAAGTGTCGTCGCCAGCAAGTTTGATGTGATGCCCCGAGACCGACGCTCCAGAAGACTTCTAGATGTTTCGGGTTTTGCTGTGTGTTTCTTTTGCTGGCTTTATTTATTTTTGCATTGCATCATGTCATCATGCCATCATGCCTTTAATCTTTTGCATCTCAACTTAAATAAATCGTGTGGATCTTCGATTCATTTAAATCGAGGGAAGGATGACTTCTCTTTATAACATATAAAAGCCTCCCAATA
This sequence comes from Secale cereale, assembly GCA_902687465.1. NCBI lineage: Eukaryota > Viridiplantae > Streptophyta > Magnoliopsida > Poales > Poaceae > Secale > Secale cereale. The sequence goes on along the minus strand of LR738713.1, from coordinate 280,271,526 downwards.
TCTAGGGAGCTATACTAAAATATCCCATTAGTTTGGGATCACCGAAACACACTTGCAAATTTTCCCATGCCTCCTTACTTCAAGTTTCACCGTCAAAACCTTCTCTACAATTCTTATCCATTTTTATCGAGGTTCCTCCAAAAATCCGAGCATTTTTGGACACTTCAAGAATCAAGTCTTAGTTCAAACCCATTTGAATTAAATTCAAGTATGTTTGAATTATATCTCGATCATGCCACTTCTATTTTTCTTGGATTACGCTCATTTTTATGAGCCTGCGAAAAATAACCTAATGTGCAAATTCTTTCCCTAGCACCTCCTTCCTTTTCTTTTGTTCTTTGTTGTTTTTTTGTTTTTTTGGGAAAAGCATCAGTAGAATTGGAAAAGAGAGGACCCAGGCCATTTAGGCCATCCGGTGCGAGCCTCTGCAGCCCCAGGCCATCCCAGCCGCAGCCAGGCCCAGCCAGGCCGGCCACACCTCTAGGCCCAAGGCCAGGCGCTCCCACCAGCTCCTTCCCTCGCCCATGGCCAAGGCCCAGCCGGTCCCCGTCTATCCTAGCCCTAGCCCGACTCTCCCTCGACCCCTCTTTTTCCCTCCCGAGCGCCGCCAGCCGCACCATCGCTTCCTCTCGATTCCCCATCTCCCTCGCATCCGCCTGTGCCCGTCGCTCTCCCCTCTTGCTCGAGCAAATGGACGCGCCCGCGCCCTCGTCTCCTCCGGCCTCCCTGAGCGCCAAGTTGCCGCCGCCTGTTGTTCCTCGTTGCGCCACGCCGCAGTTGGCACACGCCAGGCGGCCAACCCCGATGGCCCCGTCGGCCTCCTCGATGCATCCGCCGGCCCGGCAGGCCGGACCTGTCCGTCGCCTCTGCCGCCGCCACGCCTCCTCCCGTCACCTGCCTCGTCGCCGGCCTCTATTGCAGCTCCGCTACGCCCCGAGCTCTCCAGCCTCGCCTGGACCCTACTCTGCTCTGCCCCGCGACATCCACCGGCCGTCCTTCTCCTTCCTCCGCGACGACTCACGCTCTCCAGCCGCACCGGCAACCACAACCTCGTCACCGCGCCCCTCCGTTGACCCAAGACCGCCACCGACCTGCTGGAGGCCATGGACTTGGCCTCAAGCTCGCCTAATCAGGCCTCTTTGACCTACCAGACTCGATGACTACCGTGTTGCCGTCGCTTTGTTGCTGCTGTTGTTTTCGCTAAGACCCGGAAGCGTCAAGTTCGACCCTCGAATACCCCCGAGAACGACAAGTTTGGAGACGACAAGTACCACTACGATGCGACAAGTACCTCAACGAACCGAACATCTACGGGAACTTGAACATCTTCAAAGCGTGTACCACTACCGTCGCCCCGAGGACGTTCGATCCGTCAAGTACCTCTCCGAGATGAAACGAGAACGACTACATCCACCACCGTCGACCTCGGAGACCCGTGGACGTCAAGTTCCGCTATCGATGCCCCGAACGAACTCGAACCGTGTACCACCACTACCCTCGACGACCCCATGTACGACTACATACGTGAACGGCTACTTCCCTCCACGTCTCAAACCCCTCCGAAAACGCTCGCTACAAAGGTATACCGCGAGACGACACCCAAGAACGTTTGCATGTGGTTGCATGAGATGTTTCCCTTGTTGCACCGTGTCCGTTGTGCCCGTCTTTTGTCGCCGACTCGTGGGAACCGGGTAACCGGGAGCACCCCACCGTCTTTGCATGACACGCTCACGCTCTCCGTCATCTTTTGCTCCGGACTCTCAACGAGTTACCGAAACCGATATGTTGCGTGGCATCATTTCAGATTCGTCGCCGTGGCCCCTTTCTTTCCACCACGGTGAAAAATACTTCATATCTCTTCATGTTAACGTTTAACTAAAAATTGCATAAAACTTGATCATGTCATCCGCATCATGATAACAACCTTTGAATGTTAAATTGTTGTTGCTTTAATAATTGCTAAATTGGTCATGGGGATTTTTCGGAATTGTTGTTGTTATTTCCGGCCTCATTTAAAATGCCTAGATAGCTAGTTTACACTTGCTTCACCTCTTGCCATGTTAACAAACATTTAATATTGTCTTGTAAATAAACGAGAGTCAACTAAATAAATAAAATGTGGTGTTTCGTCAATATGCAACTCTTTGCATATTGAGCTCCACTTAACTTGTAGTATTGTTTGTGCACCTTGCCATGCCATGCATATTTAAACCGGTCATGCATCATACTTGGAGGTGCGTCGTATGCCATGTTTATGCTTGTGTGTTTACCGTGTTGCCTATTTCTTTCCGGTTTGCTTCCCTCGTTAGCTTCGGGTTCGTTCCGGAGTTGTGAGGATTGTTCGACTACTTCATGGACGTGTTCTTCTTCCTTGTGGAATCCCATGCAAGATGACCATCCCCTTGGATACCTTTACTATCATTGCCATGCTTAGTTGTCTCGATGCTATTGTTACATGTCGCGCTACCCATCATTATTGTCAGCCCCTCTCCTTGTTGCCATGAAACCTCTAACTTTTGACACCTTCCTAGCAAACCATTGTTTGGCTATGTTACCCGCTTGCTCAGACCCTCTTATAGCGTTGTTAGTTGTAGGTGAAGATGAAGATTGTTCCATGTTGGAACTTGATGCTTTGGGAATATCACAATATGTCTTATATATATTAACACACCTATATACTGGGCATGGGTGGAAGGCTTGGCCTTTTGCTCGGTGTTTCGTTCCACTCATGCCACCTTAGGAGCCGATAAACCGGCATTATGTACCTTGATTTTGCGTTCCTTACACGGTTGGGTATATGGGGACCCCTTGACACTTCGTCTTTGAATAAAACTCCTCCAGCAAGGCCCAACATTGGTTTTAATTTGCAACATAATAATAACTTAATTAATTAATTAAATTTGCATAGGGGGTCGCACCCTCGTGGATTCTCCTACATAGCAGGGGGGCCAGTGCTGATGGTGTTGGTCCCAAACTAGAGCCACTTACGGTGCCACCCAGTTATCTGGGGTCTTCGGTTGCTGTACGTAGTGCTCATCCGGACGTGGCCTGAGACGAGATACGCGCGGCTACTATCAAGGTGTCGGCACGCCGGGAGGTCTTGCTGGACTTGTTTTACCATTGTCGAAATGTCTTGTGCATCGGGATTCCGAGCCTGATCGGATTGTCCCTAAGATAAGGGGTAATGATATTATTATTACTTCTGCTGATCGTGAGAGCTTGTGATGGGCTAAGTTGGGACACCCCTGCAGGGTAATGATCTTTCGAAAGCCGTGCCCGCGGTTATGTGGCAGATTGGAATTTGTTAATGTCCGGTTGTAGAAAAATTGACAGTGGATCTAAAGTAAAACACACAACTGTGTGAGTAACCGTGACTGTCTCTTTTCACTTTGAGAAGAGAACACGGTGAGGTTATGTTTGACTCGTAGGTAGTTCAGGATCTTTAGCGATCATTACTAGTTGCGACCGCTTGCGTAGATGCTCATCTTATTCTTGTACTCGTAAGCTAGCCACCATATTATGCTTAGCCGCTGCTGCAACCTCACCACTACCCTCTTCCATACCCATAAAGCTTTGTTAGTCTTGATACCCATGGTTATGGGATTGCTGAGTCCTCTTGGCTCACAGATACTACAACACCAGATGCAGGTATCGCTGAGACCAATACAGGAGATGGTTCAGAACTTCACTGGGAGCTCGATGAAGAGTTTGGCCGTATGTATGTGACGTTGTTCGGCGATCAATAGTGGTTCCTACTAGGGGAGATCGGACCTTGTGTTTATGGTATCTTTCATTTGGATTTTCGTCCGTAGTCGGACTCTGATGTTTTGGATAATGATTGTTTATGTAATGCATTGTGTGACGTGGCGAGTGTAAGCCAACTACTCTTTTGCAATTTCATCCCTCTTTTACATGAGTCGTGCAAAGATACCATACTTGAGATCATTCTAGTATGAGCTTATACCTTTAAGTCGTGCCTCGACACGTGGGAGGTATAGTCTCATACTGGGCATTACAAGTTGGTATCAGAGCCTTCTCCGACCTAGGAGCCCCCACTGATTGATCGAATCATTGACGGTTGAGTCTAGGCACACACATGAAAATGTTTTGAGTCCTATATATATCGGAGAGTAGGATTTCTTTTACTCCTCATCCCTTCACTCTGGTGAGGACTCCTGACGATTACTCTATCTCTTCTACTCTCAAAAATTCACCAATTTTTTTTAGGATCACGCGAGTATTGTTTGGATTGTTCCGATGTCTTTGTGACGAGAACATTGTTCTCGATGCCTCCGGTCATTTAGGGGTTGTGGCAGTGTCCCGGGGAGTTGAGCTTCGAGTTGTTGTCGTCACAAATCTATCGCAGCAGTTCTGGAATACTTAAGACGGCCGACATCGAAAACTCTTCTATGCGGTTAGTGGCAAGATAACCCCGACATCACCCAGTACCGGGGAGGTAGTTCGGGAGTATTGCCATAGATTGTATAGTAGATGCGTTTCGAAGGTCCGAGGTAAACGGTTTCCGAAAATAATTGGTTATGTGTTGAAGGATGGATACAGCTGGATGTAGGATTAGAGTTGAGTGTGCGGTGCTTCCCCTGTATCCCCAACACCTGATTGCATAACTGGAAACTTTCGGAAATTAATAGGTGGGTTCATCTAGTAGTTCGTAAGGCATTCTTCCAACGAAGGCATGATATGGAGTTCGGGGTTCTACATTGAGTGAAGTAGTTTTATGAGCGTTGTTCCGATCGGGAGTTGCATCTTAAAGGGTCCTTGGCTATGCTGATCTGGGGATTGCAAAACCCTTTTGTAACACGTTCATGAGATTTCAGCACGAACATGTGGAACGAAACTTCTATCTTGTATTTGTTCTATCTGCTCCTTGTTGTTTTTATTTACCTTTTGTTCTCCCAAGTGGCTTCTCAACAAGTTGATGTATCATTTAGCTGTGGAATTCATTCGTTCAATTCTCTGTTCGAATGATATTGTGAAGATTATGTTGCAACATATCTATCCTTTGTTTTTGTTTTGATTCTGGTATTCGAGTTGCTTCGATGTCAAATGTTGATTACATACCTTCCTAATCGGTGTTCTCATATTTCTATGGGAGTGCTAATTCTTCTTGACCATCGAGATCTTCATGTTAATCCTTTTCAACCGGTGGGCCTTCTCTTCAAGTTATTCCATACGGACGCCGTTGAGAAATCCGACGATTTGTCTGTTTCATTCATCCCAAGTTGTCTTTGTTTCCCCGCCCTCCCTCCCTTCTTCTTCTCGGAGCCAGAGATCTCAAATCAAGTATCCATTTTATTCATGTGATGTTTCTTCAGTCTTTTCCTTCAATGTCCTTTTTCGGTGATTTCTCAAGAAGACGCTAAGGAAGCTTCAACTTCAGTGTTGTTCCATTCTCATTTTGTTCTCCGGTGAATTTAATTCAAGATTTCGGTGTTGATCTTATCGTTTCCTCATTTGATAATGCTTTCTTAGTCCGGTGCACCAATTAATCATTGTCCTCTCGCTATTCATATTCGAAGAGCTGAAGACATCTCGGAAGATTCGTGTTTCCATTCTTAATCCGTTCAAGCTATTTTGAGGTTGCTATCTTATTCAAGTCATTTAATTCAACCGGTGCAATATCTATTAAGTAATCGATTCCAACGGTGTTTCTTTTGAGTGGGCCCTAACCCACAAGTCTTTTTCCAGGATCTTACCCGACTCTTCTTTTTTCGGAGATTTCCTTTCAAAGCGTGACATAAGAATGATTTCCATCAGTCACATGCCTTCTCCAAGCTTGTTTTCAATTATTTCCATCTTTAGCTCCACCTTCCTCTTGTCATTCGTCCGGAGTATCTCGAAATTCTTCATGGCATTTCTCGTCTTCATTCTCAACATTTGAAGACCGAAGAAGAGTTTCTCTTAAATCTTGGCCCATTCTCTTGAAGATTCGTGGTTCTAGCTTCATGCCATCCTCATTATTGTTCAGATTGTGAGGAATTCTTCTATACCATCCAAAGCATTTCATAATTTCTTTCTATTGTGATCCTCCGAAGGCCATCATTTCAGAAGATTCTTTGTTCTCAGTTTTCAACTTCGTCCTCCAACTATTCTTAATTGATGTCTCTTCGTTCGTCTCCATATTTTTACGGTGATTCTTTCAAGATTACCCTTCTGTTGTTATCGTATTAATTCATTTGTTCTTTTCATAATCCTACCGGTGAGTCGTTCAAGATTATTCTCAAGTTTGGCTATATCTCTCTCCAATCCTTTTCAAGAAGAATAAGTAGTAGGCCAAATCCGTTGCTTGTCATCAATTTAATTTGATGAAGGATAAGCATACAGTAAATCTTATTCTTATTTCCTTGAAGTGATTAATCTCTTTTTTCCAGAACTTGTTCATCATATCATATCCTTGGTTCTAAGTTGTTCATCTTGTTTTCCAGAGCTCCAAGTTATTTCAATTATATCATTTCAAAGCTCCATCTAATTCATCGCAGGCCTTGAATCTTATTCTTTTCATCTGTCACTTCTCATGCTTTCATTACCGGAGTTCTCATGGTGGTTCATCATGTTTTAATTCATCCTCGAAGTCTTCATCAAGATTCTTGTTGGAGCTCAAGCATTCTTCATCATGCATTCCAATTGCAATCCTTTCTACCTTATCTTTTTAGATGGTGTTATGTCATTCTTCACAATTTCCTTCATGTTCCATGATTCACAAGTTATCAAGAATGAGATATTTAATCCCGTCAATTTCTTCGTTGGAGTTATCTTGGGTTGTGTCTCACCTAAAAGCTTTCCCCTAAGGATTGTTGCTATTGTGGTGTTTATCAATGATCCAAGTTATCTCTTTATCATCGTGATGGAAGAAAATTTTCATCTCTTTGGTGCTCTCAAACAAATCAATTGTTTCCGTTAGTGGCAGAATTTCACATCAAGTTTTGAGATGTTTTCCATAAGCCCATAACAACCTTATTCTTTTGTTGTTTATTTTTAAACAACTCTATTCAATCCATCTTTGTAAGGATGCTATTTCAAAGTCAATTGTGGAGAAGTTGTCATTTTCTTCTCCGTTCTTTCTTTGCAACGATCTAGCATCTATTCTTTCGTCCCAGAGGCTTTGTGATATTGCTCTCGTCGAACCATCATCTTGTAATATCAAGATCAAGATCATGTTCTTTTCTTTTCTCGTCCATTTAACAGGAGTGTTGTGTCCTCCATCCAGGTTTTTGTGATCCTATCAAGTTTTGCCTCTCTTTCAGCCGGAGTGCTATCTGAAATCTTTCCTTACCTTGTGCCATTCTTTTAATTGTTTCAGAGGCAATGTGTTGCTGATTTCATCAAGTATCATACCATCTCCTCAAGTTCATGTTAATTCCTTACATTTACAGTCGGAATGCTGTCCAAATTATTTCGTTCTTATTCCTTCTCAATCTTGGTTAACCGGAGTGGTTTTGAAATTTTTTCGTCATCCGTGAGCTCTTGTTTCATGTCTTTCAACCTGCAAGGTTCTTGTGGTGTCCCTTGTTCCTCCTTTTACCGGAGTGCTCTTAATTTCGTTCATCTCCGTTGTATTCTTTCTTTCAAGATTGTTCAACCTCTCAAGGTTCGTGGTTTCACTCGTTTGTCGAAGAAGCAACTTTGTTTTACCTCTTCCTTCATCCTCTTTTATCCGGTGCCATCTCCAGGAACTCGGGTCGAGATCCTCTATTAGTGTGGGAGAGTTGTGACGCCCCGAGACCGACGCTCCAGAAGACTTCCAGATGTTCCGGGTTTTGCCGTGTGTTTCTTTTGCTGGCTTTATTTATTTTTGCATTGCATCATGTCATCATGCCATAATGCCTTTAATCTTTTGCATCTCAACTTAAATAAAACGTGTGGATCTTCGATCCAAAATCGAGGGAAGGATGACTTCTCTTTATAACATATAAAAGCCTCCCAATATTTAGGGCGCTATACTAAAATATCCCATTAGTTTGGGATCACCAAAACACACTTGCAAATTTTCCCATGCCTCCTTACTTCAAGTTTCACCGTCAAAACCTTCTCTACAATTCTTATCCATTTTTATCGAGGTTCCTCCAAAAATCCAAGCATTTTTGGACACTTCGAGAATCAAGTCTTAGTTCAAACCCATTTGAATTTAATTCAAGTATGTTTGAATTATATCTCAATCATGCCACTTCTATTTTTCTTGGGTTACGCTCATTTTTATGAGCCCGAGAAAAATAACCTAATGTGCAAATTCTTTCCCTATCACCCCCTTCCTTTTCTTTTCTTCTTTGTTGTTTTTCTGTTTTTTTGGGAAAAGCATCAGTAGAATTGGAAAAGAGAGGACCCAGGTCATTTAGGCCATCCGGTGCGAGCCTCTGCAGCCCCAGGCCATCCCAGCCGTAGCCAGGCCCAGCCAGGCCGGCCACACCTCTAGGCCCAAGGCCAGGCGCTCCCACCAGCTCCTTCCCTGGCCCATGGCCAAGCCCCAGCCGGTCCCCGTCTATCCTAGCCCTAGCCCGACTCTCCCTTGACCCCTCTTTTTCCCTCCCGAGCGCCGCCAGCCGCACCATCGCTTCCTCTCGATTCCCCATCTCCCTCGCATCCGCTTGTGCCCGTCGCTCTCCCCTCCTGCTCGAGCAGATGGACGCGCCCGCGCCCTCGTCTCCTCCGGCCTCCCCGAGCGCCAAGTTGCCACCGCCTGCTGTTCCTCGTTGCGCCATGCCGTAGTTGGCACGCGCCAGGCGGCCAATCCCGATGGCCCCGTCGGCCTCCTCGATGCGTCCGCCGGCCCGGCAGGCCGGACCTGTCCGTCGCCTCTGCCGCCGCCACGCCTCCTCCCGTCACTTACCTCGTCACCGGCCTCTGCTGCAGCTCCGCCGCGCCCCGAGCTCTCCAGCCTCGCCTGGACCCTGCTCTGCTCCGCCCCGCGACATCCACCGGCCGTCCTTCTGCTTCCTCCGCGACGGCTTGCGCTCTCCAGCCGCACCGGCAACCACAACCTCGTCACCGCGCCCCTCCGGTGACCCAAGACCGCCACCGACCTGCTAGAGGCCATGGACTCGGCCTCAAGCTCGCCTAATCAGGCCTCTTTGACCTACCAGACTGGATGACTGCCGTGTTGCCGTCGCTTTGTTGCTGCTGTTGTTTTCGCCAAGACCCGGAAGCGTCAAGTTCGACCGTCGAAGACCCACGAGAACGACAAGTTTTGAGGCGACAAGTACCACTACGACGCGACGAGTACCTCAACGTTCCGAACATCTACGGGAACTTGAACATCTTCAAAGCGTGTACCACTACCGTCGCCCCGAGGACGTTCGATCCGTCAAGTACCTCTCTGAGATGAAACGAGAACAACTACATCCACCACCATCGACCTCGGAGACCCGTGCACGTCAAGTTCCGCTACCGATGCCCCGAACGAACTCGAACCGTGTACCACTACTACCCTCGACGACCCCGTTTACGACTACATACGTGAACGGCTACTTCCCTCGACGTCTCGAACCCCTCCGAAAACGCTCGCTACAAAGGTATACCGCGAGACGACACCCGATAACGTTTGCATGTGGTTGCATGAGATGTTTCCCTTGTTGCACCGTGTCCGTTGTGCCCGTCTTTTGTCGCCGACTCATGGGAACCGGGTAACCGGGAGCACCCCACCGTCTTTGCATGACACGCTCACGCTCTCCGTCATCTTTTGCTCCGGACTCTCAACGAGTTACCGGAACCGATATGTTGCGTGGCATCATTTCGGATTCGTCGCCGTGGCCCCTTTCTTTCCACCACGGTGACAAATACTTCATATCTCTTCATGTTAACGTTTAACTAAAAATTGCATAAAACTTGATCATGTCATCCGCATCATGATAACAACCTTTGAATGTTAAATTGTTGTTACTTTAATAATTGCTAAATTGGTCATGGGGATTTTCCGGAATTGTTGTTGTTATTTCCGGCCTCATTTAAAATGCCTAAATAGCTAGTTTACACTTGCTTCACCTCTTGCCAAGTTAACAAACATTTAATCTTGTCTTGTAAATAAACGAGAGTCAACTAAATAAATAAAATGTGGTGTTTCGTCAATATGCAACTCGTTGCATATTGAGCTCCACTTAACTTGTAGTATTGTTTGTGCACCTTGCCATGCCATGCATATTTAAACCGGTCATGCATCATACTTGGAGGTGCATCGTATGCCATGTTTATGCTTGTGTGTTTACCGTGTTGCTTGTTTCTTTCCGGTTTGCTTCCCTCGTTAGCTTCGGGTTCGTTCCAGAGTTGTGAGGATTGTTTGACTACTTCATGGACTTGTTCTTCTTCCTTGCGGAATCCCAGGCAAGATGACCATCCCCTTGGATACCTTTACTATCATTGCCATGCTTAGTTGTCTCGATGCTATCGTTACATGTCACGCTACCCGTCATTATTGTCAGCCCCTCTCCTTGTTGCCATGAAACCTCAAACCTTTGACACCTTCCTAGCAAACCGTTGTTTGGCTATGTTACCCGCTTGCTCAGCCCCTCTTATAGCATTGTTAGTTGCAGGTGAAGATGAAGATTGTTCCATGTTGGAACTTGATGCTTTGGGAATATCACAATATGTCTTATATATATTAACACACCTATATACTGGGCATGGGTGGAAGGCTTGGCCTTTTGCTCGGTGTTTCGTTCCACTCATGCCACCTTAGGAGCCGATAAACCGGCATTATGTTCCTTGATTTTGCGTTCCTTACACGGTTGGGTATATGGGGACCCCTTGATACTTTGTCTTTGAATAAAACTCCTCCAGCAAGGCCCAACATTGGTTTTAATTTGCAACATAATAATAACTTAATTAATTAATTAAATTTGCATAGGGGGTCGCACCCTCGTGGATTCTCCTACATAGCAGAGGGGGCCAGTGCTAATGGTGTTGGTCCCAAACTAGAGCCACTTGCGGTGCCACCCAGTTATCTGGGGTCTTCGGTTGCTGTACATAGTGCTCATCCGGACGTGGCTTGAGACGAGATACGCCCGACTACTATCAGGGTGTCGGCACGCCGGGAGGTCTTGCTGGACTAGTTTTACCATTGTCGAAATGTCTTGTGCACCGGGATTCCGAGCCTAATCGGATTGTCCCTAAGATAAGGGGTAATGATATTATTATTACTTCTGCTGATCGTGAGAGCTTGTGATGGGCTAAGTTCGGAAACCCCTACAGGTTTATGATCTTTCGAAAGCCGTGCCCGTGGTTATGTGGCAGATTGGAATTTGTTAATGTCCGGTTGTAGAAAACTTGACAGAGGATCCGAAGTAAAACACACAACTGTGTGAGTAACCGTGACTGTCTCTTTTCACTTTGAGAAGATATCACGGTGGGGTTATGTTTGACTCGTAGGTAGTTTAAGATCTTTAGCGATCATTACTAGTTGTGACCGCTTGCGTAGATGCTCATCTTATTCTTGTACTCGTAAGTTAGCCACCATATTATGCTTAGCCACTGCTGCAACCTCACCACTACCCTCTTCCATACCCATAAAGCTTTGTTAGTCTTGATACCCATGGTTATGGGATTGCTGAGTCCTCGTGGCTCACAGATACTACAACACCAGATGCATGTACCGCTGAGACCAATGCAGGAGATGGTTCAGAACTTCACTGGGAGCTCGATGAAGAGTTTGGCCGTATGTATGTGACGTTGTTCGATGATCAGTAGTGGTTCCTACTAGGGGCGATCGGACCTTGTGTTTATGGTATCTTTCATTTGGATTTTCGTCCGTAGTCGGACTCTGATGTTTTGGATGATGATTGTTTATGTAATGCATTGTGTGACGTGGTGAGTGTAAGCCAACTACTCTTTTGCAATTTCATCCCTCTTTTACATGAGTCGTGCAAAGATACCATACTTGAGATCATTCTAGTATGAGCTTATACCTTTAAGTCGTGCCTCGACACGTGGGAGGTATAGTCTCATACTGGGCATTACATTTGAGATGTCCAAAGGTCTTCAGCCGGAACCCTTTTACAAAGAGGATAACCACGATGATGTCCTCAAGGAGATAGAGGCATCCATAGGGGCCACTTCCTTCGTTGCCAAAGCGTGGATATTTCACTCGACAGCTCACCCGTGGCACCACGAGGTACCGAGGACAACCGTGACAAGCACAAGCCTTCAGTTCTGGATTTGGGTGTCACCAATATCAATGATAGATAGCAATCCCAAGCCTCCTGCGAGTACACCAAGATCACTAGGAGGCATGACCACCGTCGCTGTCATGATGCCCAACAAAGAGCCAACCATGCGGAACGCCATTCGGAGCCGTTGTTTGGAGCAACACATATTGCATCGCTGCCAATCTGCAGCAACCATGTTGCCCCAACGCCGCTCGAAGGACCTCGAGCAACTCCTGTGGGCTAGGCACGCGTCGTCGGTCGGCTCCCGCAACAAGTGAGAGGCTGCCACTATGCCGTCATATACCAACACTAGCTGATGCCCAGATGGGAATCTACCACATCTCATGTCACACATGTGATGCCCCCGATTTGTCCGTACACTAATCATGCACGCAAATGTGTACGGCCCAGATCAAGGACTCACTGGAAGATATCACAACACGACTCTAGACACAAATTAAAATAATACAAGCTTTATATTACAAGCCAGGGGCCTCGAGGGCTCGAATACATAAGCTCAAAAACACAAGAGTCAGCGGAAGCAACAATATATGAGTACAGACATAAGTTAAACAAGTTTGCCTTAAGAAGGCTAGCACAAATGTAACAACGATCGAAAAGGCAAGGCCTCCTGCCTGGGACCTCCTAACTACTCCTCGAAGCCGAACTCCACGTAGAAACATCCTCGGGATCCTCTGGGTCCTGGACTCCACCATCTGGTTGCATCATCCGAGAAGAAGGGACAAAAGGGGAAAAGGGGGAGAAAGCAACCGTGAGTACTCATCCAAAGTACTCGCAAGCAAGGATCTACACTACATATGCAAAGGTATATGTGTAAAGGGGTAATATCTATGGACTGAACTGTAGAATGCCAGGATAAGAGGGGGATAGCTAATCATATCGAAGACTACGCTTCAAGCAGCCTCCATCTTGCAGCAGTAGAAGAGAGTAGATGGAAAAGTAACAAGTATCAAAGCTCCTGGCAGCCTCCGTCTTGAGTAGCTGAAGAGTTCACCAAGTAACATTGTATAGCATAATCCTACCTGGCGATCCTCCCGCACATCACCCTGTGAGAGAGCAACCACCGAGTTATATCTGGCACTTGTAAGGGTGTGTTTTATTAAGTATCCGGTTCTAGTTGTCATGAGTTCAGAGTACAACTCCGGGTCGTCCTTTTACCGAGGGACACGGCTATTCGAATAGATTAACTTCCCTGCAGGGGTGCACCACATAACCCAGGACGCTCGATCCCATTTGGCCGGACACACTTTCTAGGGTCATGCCCGGCCTCGGAAGATCAACACGTCGCAGCCCTACCTAAGCACAACAGAGAGGTCAGCACGCCGGTCTAAGTCCTAGGTGCGCAGGGGTCCGGGCCCATCGCCCAACGCACACCTGCATGTTGCGTACGCGGCCGGTGAGCAGACCTAGCAACCTCCATTAATAAGGAAGTTGCGTTACGTGGTCCAACCCGGCGCGCGCCGCTCAGTCGCTGACGTCAAGAAGGCTTCGACTGATACCACGACGTCAAGTGCCCATAACTATTCCCACGTAGCTGGTTAGTGCGTATAGGCCAATGGCCAGACTGAGATCAAATACCAAGATCTCGTAAACGTGTTATTATGAAATAACCGCGGACAACGACCAGGGCTAGGCCCACCTGTCTCCTAGGTGGTTGCAACCTGCCCTGTCGCTTCGCCACAAGGTAACCATCAGGGGACTGTTGGGAACCCAGGCCCACCACTACCTGGGCGGAACCACCTGCCCCTTCAGCCCCCATCTCCGAATCATCGTCATGTGTATGCAATAGTATAGTATATACCCATGATCACCACCCGAGTGGTCATGGCCCGATAGTATAGCATGGCAGACGGACAAGAATGTAGGGCCACTGATGGAGTACTAGCATCCTATACTAAGCATTAGGATAGTAGGTAAGGTATCAATAGTGGTAGCAACAATGACAGGCTATGCAACAGAATAGGAGCTATCGAATCATCAACAGTAGCAAATCTAATGCAAGAATAAGAGAGAGGAGAATGGGCGATATCTGGTGATCAAGGGGGGGGGGTCTTGCCTGGTTGCTCTGGCAAGAACGAGGGGTCGTCATGGATGTAGTCGTCCACAGGGGTATCGGCAGCGGTCTCGAGGTCTATCGGAAAGAAGTAACGGAGGGGGAACACAATAAATAATAGAGCAATCAAAGCATCACAAAGCATAACATGGAAATACGCGGTGCTAGAGGTGACCTAACGCAGTGCTCGGTGATACAGGCGAAGAGGAATAACATCCGGGAAAGTATTCCCGGTGTTAGGCATTTTCGGGCAGATGAAACAGAGGGGGGATGTTGCATGTTCGATATGATAGAGATGTGTGGTGGACGAACGGACCGCGTATTCGGATTCGTCTCGTCGTTCTGAGCAACTTTCACGTACAAAGTTTTTCCATCCGAGCTATGGTTTATTTCATATTAATTTTAAAAAGGATTTAATCATTTACTAGAATTAACAGAATTAATTTAATTCTAAAATGTATTTATGACGTTAGCATGATGTCAGCAGTCAACTCTGACCGTTGACTGGTCAAACTGACAAGTGGGTCCCACTGTCATAGGTTGTTCACTAATTAACTGCAATTAGTTTAATTAATAGATATGATTAAGTTTAGTTAAACTAGATTAATTAATTTAATTAATTAATTTAATTAATTAATTATTTAACTTAATTAATTATTATCCTTTTATTTATTTATTTATTTATTTTAATGTTCACAGGGGCGGGTCCCACTGTCATTTGCAGGGGGGTTAGCGGGCACCGGGCTGTGCGGTAACGTGCGTGCGGGTGCCCGATCGCCCGCAGAGGCCTTAAGCCCGCCGCGGCTGGGCACCGGCGGCCACAACGTGAACCACGGGAAGCGGCGGAGGGGTGGCCGCGGCCCAGCGAGAAGCAGGGGAGGCGAGGCCAGGCGAGGCCACACGCTGGCGCGGCCGGGCACACTCGGCGGCGGCGGGCCGCGCGGGAAGCGCCGGCGGGTGGCGCGCGGCTAGGCAGCGGGGAGGCGGACGGCGGAGGGGGCGCGAGCACGGCAACGGCGAGCCGGAGCGAGGGTGGGGGTGAGCGAGTGAGCAAGCGGCGGTAGTAGCAGCAGGTGGCGCGAGCGGCGATAGGCGCTGCGGGGTGAGGCCGCCGGGTTGAGCGGAGGCCGTCGGGTCGTGCTGAGGCCGCCGACGAGGCGAGGCCGCCGGGCAAGGGGAGGACGACCAGTGACTGGGAGGCGGCGCGACAAGGCTATAGAGGGCGGAGCCGGCGCGGCGGCGACGGCGGCTGAAGTGGGCGGCGGCGGTGATTGCCAGCGGTGACCAAGCTGGGAAGGGCGCCAGGCGGGCGTGGGCAGCGAGCGCGCCGTGCGGCCGGACCGCCGTGGGAGAGCTGGGGGGTAGCAGCATGTAGCGGCGGTGATGGGCTCGCGAGCGGCGGCCGGTCGGACGACGCGTGGGCGCGGAGCTTGGCGTACGTACGGGGCGGAGGTGAGGGGCGCACCGGTGCAGTGGTCGACCGACGACAGAGGACAGGGGAAGCGGGAAAGATGGGGTTCTCACCCCCGTTGCAGGGGTTCAGGGGTCGGCGAGGCTGGAGGAAGCCGAGTCGGGGAGGAGTCGGCGACAACCAGTCCGGCGGGGAGGTGACGTCGGCGAACGGCGTCGGGGCGCGGAGCGTGCGCTCGATCCAGATCGCGCAGGGGGAGAAGGGGATCATGGGGGAAGGAGTGGGGTGTTCGGGGGTGTTAGGTCACGGGGGAGGGGCCATATAGGCCAGGAGAGGTGCGGTTGGGCCGGCCAGTTGGGCCGAGGTCCCTTTGCCCATTTTTTGTTTATCACTTGATTTCTTTTCTTTTCTGTTTTAGCTTACTTTCCTTTTTTTAAAATTTAGTTTTATATAATACTACAACTAGCACCTAAGTTAGTATAAATGGTTATACCACTGCCACTATTATTTTGGCATTGAATTAAAACAGTTCAACATTTTATAATTTTGCAAGGCATTCAAATAATTGCTTTTGCTACTGTTTGAAACATTTTAGTGCTTGTAATTATTTTATAAAAATGTGGATTCTCTATCCAAATTACTTATGATTTATTTGTCACAACCAGAACAATTTGGTTTTAAAATTTGAAAACTTTTATTGTTTGCCTCTGTTTCAAATTGAATTTGGATTGGTTTCAAACTAACGTGAATTTACCGACAGTAACCGCGTGACGTGGCATCATTAGCAGAGGTTTACTGTAGCTTGATTGTCCAGGCATCACAATTCTCCTCCACTATAAGAAATCTCGTCCCGAGATTTAGTTGGGGAGTAAGGGGGAAAGTTCTGGTTACGAAAATCTAACGGGTCTTCTTGGTCTTGACTGCCGTTTCGGAGAGGTTGATCCGTTTCGTTGATGTATTCATTTCTCTGCTTCAAGTCATCGTGATCATGACGTCATCCTTTCTTCGGGATCTCCATCGTCCTACAAACGCAACCAGGGGGAAAAACTCCGGAAGAACGCATCTCTAGAAGCTGGGCATCTAACGGTGATCTCAAAGGGAAATACACCAGGTATGTTGAGTGCAACATACGATGGTGCAAAAGTTTCAAATTGGTAGGCAATCATTCGATGCCTATTTAGAAGCTGAAATGAGGGCTTCAACAACGATAATAACATGGTGTTTGATTCCAGGGTGAAGAATGGTATAGAATTTAGCTCGTGAATCACATACGAAGCCAGGTGCAAAGGATACAATAGAATTCGGGTTGTAAAGAAGAGTCAGGTTTCGATCCAGTGGACCTGTGGGTTATGGGCCCACCATGTGGGTTGAAAGTAGGAAGGGCGATGACATCTTGCACAGAAGCAAGGCATGTCAGAGGATAGTCTGTCAGCTAAGTTGGCAACAATGTCGGTACCAAGGATGAGGGACGATGAGAACCATTTTCTTGCTCGTTGAAAAGAGGCGGACCGGTAGGCAAAGTTCTCATCCAGCGGCAGTACCGGGACGTTATCACCAATAGAATCAAGGTCTTACTAACAGAGTTGTACACCAAGGTGTTTACATAAGCAGAAAACTATTACTGCTTAGATTATATGTAGATCAAAGAAAGGTTAAACCAACAAATGGAAAGGAAAATTGTGATTACACACAATTAATAGGAGTATATCCTTCCCATAGACAAGCAGAACATGGCGTACAGGGTAGGAGAGCAAGGACCCAACCATTCAGATAAAGTGGCAAGGATTAATCAAGATGTTACCCATACAATGGTGTCTGGATAACTAACCAAGAAACATTTAGCATCGCGCCTCCAATGTTCTTGTTGATGAGCGGGGTATCATAGTCATGCTTCGAGGTAGCAATGATATGGTGTTTCAATCAAGGGCCAGAATTTGGATACATAAATGATCCATCAGGAGTAACTTATAAGATAAGTCTTACAATTCCCTCCTGGAAGAATGGCTATCCTCTCAAAAGAAATTATAATGATGGGTCCTCCAGCCAGGGGTGCTAGGCATGACATCAGATTACCGGGTCATCAAAGACCAGCATTATACCCACGGGAAATTTGTCCCAACCATCATATCTGACCGAGATTCAGATCCGATTGGTGTCATGATACCTCAGACTCAGGATGTTTGAGAAGAAAAGGTGCAACACAAATCGACGAAATGACTTGCAAGATTCTCGGGAAATGAACTATGGGAGCAGGTTCCCGAAACAATAGTTCATCATTAAACCAAGGAGAGGACGAGGAGGTTGTTGATGGGCTCAACGACAATTCATTGAGAATTCCAAACAAATGGATTTCCGAAATAATGTGAACAAGAAGATGACACTCGTCAATTCAAATGATATAATGTTGTATGCTCAAGGAAAACATACACCATTAATCATTAGTTGAAAGGTGTGCCCGAAATATGACCTTAGACAGCAAGATCAATGTTAGAGTGATGATTCAATAACCAATAGTCTAAGAACGAACTGTCGATCGTTAACTTCAAAGCAATAGGGTTGATAGAAGTACAGAACTCAAGCAGCATCGTTAGCATATTGGTATCCCGGTTAAAAACAACACGGGGACCAAGGAAGAATGGTGATGGTGAGAAGTATCATCATTCCAAGAATTTCTAAGAGGTGGAGCAATCCCCACAACATTCACGACATAAAAGACAGTAATACTTCAATGCAGAACACAACACTAGCTGGAGAGCAAGTTGTATTCATAATGTGGACAAGTTCGCGATGAAAGGAATTCAAGGGTGTTGTCGATGATAATAAATTCATCGAGGGCAAGGAGGGTATTTTCCATCATGAACTCAGTTGACATCTCGGAAGAAGTCAAAGTGTTGAAGGTGGTCCGACACATTTGCCGGGAGGTTTCAAGAGGATGCAATCAAACAACAACGGCAATAAGCAAGGGAATGACGAAGTGGCAAGTTATAGGATCAGTATATAAGATGCAAGCTCGGAACCAAAGTTGCCTTTCAAGACAAGCAACATGATGTTGAAAGCTCGACGTAAGTCGTGCTCACACGTTGAAGAATTCGTGCACTAGAGAAGGACGAGGTAGCACAGTCAAAGATAGCAAGACCAGGATGCAGCCGATAGTCTAGGAATGACCAGATTGAGTTCAGAATTTCCCGGTAAAAATATTAGGGGTATTTGATTTGTAGTGCGGAATAATTTCACTAGTTGGTGTCCTCGGTTGACAACAACCCAGAATGCGTAGAGTGATTACAGCTAGGAAATACATTACTTCAACAAAGTTAGTAAGATGTGGTGCAATGGCAAGACATCTTCGAGATACTAGGGGGTAATTACTCGAAGGTAGGACATGATAGAAGTAGAATTGGGTCATTGACCTATGACAGTAGATACTTCAACCGTGCCAAAGTAGACGCGGCACGGGAATGAATTCCCGTTAGATATATCAGATCAGGACAGCATGGTCGGAACCATAACTGTAAGGAATCAATTCAATAATACCGGAAGAATCATACAGCTGGATAATCATTTTGCAAGAAGCTTCCGAGATGGTCTACATCATTTTCATGGGCATGAACACAAGTTCAAGGTCGACTCCCACTTCTTTAATGCAAATAATTTCATTCACCTCTCGCTTTGATAAAACTGTATTGTTGGGATTTCATTTGTTGGGACACCGGAAGAGTATGACTTGTGAAAACTTTGGGGTTCTCACGGATTAGCGAAAGGCATAGGTTCAACCCATGGGCATCTTAGTAACATATACCACAAATTTCAAAAGTAGTTACACCAGCTCGAAAGTAGGGCATGGTTGGCCAAGCAGAGGATACAATTTACCAAAGTCATTATGTATCAGGGGAAGAACTCACAAGGTGATTGAATATGAAGGACACTTTCAGATAACAATCCAACAAGGGATTGGGCGATCCACAACAGAGCCGATGTGACTATCGGTACTCATTCAGAGGAAGAAAGAATGCAGGGGCATCAGATTCAAGAATCAATCACCTTATTAGTTTGATGCTTAAATAGAAAGAAATTATAGTTTCCAAAACGAAGGATCGGGAGCAGACGCTCTGATCAAGGATGGATAAGTTGAAAACACTTAGTTGGAAATCAATAAAGGTTTGAATTGCCGAAAACCAACTCATGTACGGAATGACGTCTGAGCCGGAAAGATAATTTCTAGGATTCTTCTGAGGATTGCAAGCAATCGCAACATATTGAATTGACGGACTCAAGAAGATAATGACAAAGGATGTCAATAAGATTACTAGACTTATGGGGTTAACCATAATGTAAGCTAACAAGAATTTCAAGAGCAATAAGATGTTAAGGATCTTCGAAAGATCGAATGGTATTCCAACACTTATGTGAAATACCTGAATCAACTGGGGATGAGCGGATACTCGATGAGTGCGAGAAATTATCCATATGGGTATTCTGGTGGCAAAGAACTGCAAGGTAGTAAGCACAAATGTTTCTCGGAATAGCGAGAAGTAGTTCAGGGTATCTTGTACTAACAAGAGTAATCGAGAATGAAGGTATGGATGGCAAGTATAAGTAGTTATCCATAGGGATGTCTCAGTGGTTGTGAATTTGCAAAGGCGGTGGGCACAAGTGTCTCGGTAAAACATCGAATAGCATCTTCAGAAACTCTTGGTGCAGCAGGCGATCATCTGTAATAAGGGGCTCTCCGGGTGAAAGTAGTTACGAGAACCTAGAGTCAGAGTTAGTAAAATCATTTAACCCGAATAGAAGAGATGTCAGAGTCCCAGAGTATAGGTCGAGAAATAAAAGATACTAATAACACCCAATGGCGACGTGGGCTCGTAAGCCACACAGCCATGTTAGTAAAAGTTTTGCAATGACTAGACTCAACTTCGGCCAAGGAGTTGGAAGGGGGATTCCTACAGGCAGTCAGCTCTGATACCAACT
Source organism: Secale cereale (assembly GCA_902687465.1). Lineage (NCBI taxonomy): Eukaryota > Viridiplantae > Streptophyta > Magnoliopsida > Poales > Poaceae > Secale > Secale cereale. The sequence goes on along the minus strand of LR738713.1, from coordinate 280,250,924 downwards.
TGTGACGCCCCCGATTTGTCCGTACACTAATCATGCATGCAAATGTGTACGGCCAAGATCAAGGACTCACTGGAAGATATCACAACACAACTCTAGACACAAATTACAATAATACAAGCTTTATATTACAAGCCAGGGGCCTCGAGGGCTCGAATACATAAGCTCGAAAACACAAGAGTCAGCGGAAGCAACAATATCTGAGTACAGACATAATTTAAACAAGTTTGCCATAATAAGGCTAGCACAAATGTAACAACGATCGAAAAGGCAAGGCCTCCTGCCTGGGACCTCCTAACTACTCCTCGAAGTCGAACTCCACGTAGAAACATCCTCGGGATCCTCTGGGTCCTGGACTCCACCATCTGGTTGCATCATCCGAGAAGAAGGGACAAAAGGGGAAAAGGGGGAGAAAGCAACCGTGAGTACTCATCCAAAGTACTCGCAAGCAAGGATCTACACTACATATGCAAAGGTATATGTGCAAAGGGGTAATATCTATGGACTGAACTGCAGAATGCCAGAATAAGAGGGGGATAGCTAATCATATCGAAGACTACGCTTCAAGCAGCCTCCATCTTGCAGCAGTAGAAGAGAGTAGATGGAAAAGTAACAAGTATCAAAGCTTCTGGCAGCCTCCGTCTTGAGTAGCTGAAGAGTTCACCAAGTAACATCGTATAGCATAATCCTACCTGGCGATCCTCCCGCACATCACCCTGTGAGAGAGCAACCGCCGAGTTATATCTAGCACTTGTAAGGGTGTGTTTTATTAAGTATCCGGTTCTAGTTGTCATGAGGTCAGAGTACAACTCCGGGTCGTCCTTTTACTGAGGGACACGGCTATTCGAATAGATTAACTTCCTTGCAGGGGTGCACCACATAACCCAGCACGCTCGATCCCATTTGGCCGGACACACTTTCCAGGGTCATGCCCGGCCTCGGAAGATCAACACGTTGCAGCCCTACCTAAGCACAACAGAGAGGTCAGCACGCCGGTCTAAGTCCTAGGCGCGCAGGGGTCCGGGCCCATCGCCCAACGCACACCTGCACGTTGCGTACGCGGCCGGTGAGCAGACCTAGCAACCTCCATTACTAAGGAAGTTGCGTTACGTGGTCCAACCCGGCGCGCGCCGCTTAGTCGCTGACGTCAAGAAGGCTTCAGCTGATACCACGACGTCGAGTGCCCATAACTATTCCCACATAGCTGGTTAGTGCGTATAGGCCAATGGCCAGACTCAGATCAAATACCAAGATCTCATAAACGTGTTATTATGAAATAACCACGGGCAACGACCAGGGCCAGGCCCACCTGTCTCCTAGGTGGTCGCAACCTGCCTTGTCGCTTCGCCACAAGGTAACCATCAGGGGACTGTTGGGAACCCAGGCCCACCACTACCTGGGTGGAACCACCTGCCCCTTCAGCCCCCCATCTCCGAATCATCGTCATGTGTATGTAATAGTATAGTATATACCCGTGTTCACCACCTGAGTGATCACGGCCCGATAGTATAGCATGGCAGACGGACAAGAATGTAGGGCCACTGATGGAGTACTAGCATCCTATACTAAGCATTAGGATAGCAGGTAAGGTATCAATAGTGGTAGCAACAATGATAGGCTATGCAACAGAATAGGGGCTATCGAATCATCAACTGTAGCAAATCTAATGCAAGAGTAAGAGAGAGGAGAATGGGTGATATCTGGTGATCAAGGGGGAGGGGCTTGCCTGGTTGCTCTGGCAAGAATGAGGGGTCGTCGTCGATGTAGTCGTCCGCAGGGGTATCAGTAGCGGTCTCGAGGTCTATCGGAAAGAAGTAACGAAGGGGGAACACAATAAATAATAGAGCAATCAAAGCATCACAAAGCGTAACATGGAAATACACGGTGCTAGAGGTGACCTAACGCAGTGCTCGGTGATACAGGCGAAGAGGAATAACATCCGGGAAAGTATTCCCGGTGTTAGGCATTTTCAGGCAGATGAAACGGAGGGGGAATGTTGCATGTTTGGTATGATAGAGATGTGTGGCGGACGAACGGACCGCGTATTCGGATTCTTCTCGTCGTTCTGAGCAACTTTCGTGTACAAAGTTTTTCCATCTGAGCTACGGTTTATTTTCTATTAATTTTAAAAAGGATTTAATCATTTACTAGAATTAACAGAATTAATTTAATTCTAAAATGCATTTATGACGTCAGCGGTCAACTCTGACCGTTGACTGGTTAAACTGACAAGTGGGTCCCACTGTCGTAGGTTGTTCAACAATTAACTGTAATTAGTTTATTTAACATATATGATTAAGTTTAGTTAAACTAGATTAATTAAGTTAATTAATTCTTTAAATTAATTAATTATTATCATTTTATTTATTATTTATTTATTTATTTTAATGTTCACAGGGGCGGGTCCCACTGTCATTTGCAGGGGGGTTAGCGGGCACCGGGCTGTGCGGTAATGGGCGTGCGGGTGCCCGATCGCCCGCAAAGGCCTTAAGCCCGCCACAGCTGGGCACCGGCGGGCACGGCGTGAACCAGGGGAAGCGGCGAAGGGGTGGCCGCGGCCCAGCGAGAAGCAGGGGAGGCGAGGCCAGGCGAGGCCACACGCTGGCGCGGCCGGGCGCACTCGGCGGCGGCGGCCCGCGCGGGAAGCGCCGGCGGGCGGCGCGTGGCTAGGCAGCGGGGAGGCGGACGGCGGAGGGGACGCGAGCGCGGCAACGGCGAGCCGGAGCGAGGGTGGGGGTGAGCGAGCGAGCAAGCGGCGGTAGTAGGAGCAGGTGGCGCGAGCGGCGATAGGCACTGCGGGGCGAGGCCGCCGGGTCGAGTGGAGGCCGTCGGGTCGTGCCGAGGCCGCCGGCGAGGCGAGGCCGCCGGGCGAGGGGCCGAGGACCAGTGACTGGGAGGCGGCGCGACAAGGCTATGGAGGGCGGAGCCGGCGCGGCGGCGACGGCGGCTGAAGTGGGCGACGGCGGTGATTGCCAGCGGTGACCAAGCGGGGAAGGGCGCCAGGCGGGCGTGGGCAGCGAGCGCGCCGTGCAGCCGGACCGCCGTGGGAGAGCGGGG
>LR738713.1:280215451-280247662 GCA_902687465.1 Secale cereale | reverse complement strand
GAGCGACGGCCGGTCGGTCGACGCGTGGGCGCGGAGCTTGGCGTACGTACGGGGCGGGGGTGAGGGGCGCGCCGGTGCAGTGGCCGACCGACGACAGAGGACAGGGGAAGCGGGAAAGATGGGGTTCTCACCCCCGTTGCAGGGGTTCGGGGGTCGGCGAGGCTCGAGGAAGCCGAGTCGGGGAGGAGTCGGCGGCGACCAATCCAGCGGGGAGGTGATGTCGGCGAACGGCGTCGGGGCGCGGAGCGTGCGCTCGATCCAGATCGCGCAGGGGGAGAAGGGGATCATGGGGGAAGGAGTGGGGTGTTCGAGGGTGTTAGGTCACGGGGGAGGGGGCATATAGGCCAGGAGAGGTGCGGTTGGGCCGGCCAGTTGGGCCGAGGTCCCTTTGCCCATTTTTTGTTTATCACTTGATTTCTTTTCTTTTCTGTTTTAGCTTACTTTCCTTTTTTTTTAAATTTAGTTTTATATAATACTACAACTAGCACCTAAGTTAGTATAAATGGTTATACCACTGCCACTATTATTTTGGCATTGAATTAAAACAGTTCAACATTTTATAATTTTGCAAGGCATTCAAATAATTGCTTTTGCTACTGTTTGAAACATTTTAGTGCTTGTAATTATTTTATAGAAATGTGGATTCTCTACCCAAATTACTTATGATTTATTTGTCACAACCAGAACAATTTGGTTTTAAAATTTGAAAACTTTTATTGTTTGCCTCTGTTTCAAATTGAATTTGGATTGGTTTCAAACTAACGTGAATTTACCGACAGTAACCGCGTGACGTGGCTTCGTTAGCAGAGGTTTACAGTAGCTTGATTATCCGGGCGTCACAACACACTGGCCACCTAGCAATAGACGTGGCCAGATTTGGTTGGATGTCACCCGCACGTTGTCCCAGGAGAAAAATTACCTGCAATCTCCACATCTCGAGCGAGCCACAGGATGTTGACGTGCTGCAAGATGACGACCATCTTTCCATCAGCAAGCCTACCGCCACACCATTATGCCCCATGGTATCCCAACGCTGCCACCCTAAGATGCCATCCCCTAGCAACCACATGTCGGGCTGAGAGGAGGAGATGACCGCCACCACCACCCCAACCGAGCTTTGCCCGTCGGCGCCTACCAGCGGCAACAGGGGGATAAGGAAGAGACGAGGAGAGCTGCCCCACAACTAGGTTTTCCTCCCAGTCGCTCGCACGAGCAACATGGGAGGGGGAGTTTCTATGACTTTTTTGTGAGGTTAATTCTAAGATGAAGAAGAGCAAGTAGTTAAATTAGTTCAAATATATCTTGTAGTTCCTCTTGAAATTTTCTATGACTACGTAAATTCATATTGAAATCCTAGTTCATCATCCCACAAGTATAGGGGGTCAATCATAGTCCTTTCGATAAGTAAGAATGTCAAACCCAACAAGGAGCAGAAGGAATTGATAGGCAATTTTCAGCAAGGATTTTACTGCAAGTAATGTAAGATAGTTTTGATAGATAATTTGATTGCATGATAATTGGTAACAAGTAACAAATGGCAAGGTGCAGCAAGTGGCCTAATCCTTAATTGTGTTAAGGACAAGCTAGTGATACCTCTTATAGTGATTTAAATGCTCTTGAGTACACACGTGAACATGGCCAAGTTACTTTCACCATGATTCATTGACTTAACGTTCATTGCCTTGATAAGTGTTATGTGGCTGGACCAAAGCTAAGGTAGTATTCTTACTTGAACAAATACCTACTTATGATTATACCCTCCATGCAAGCATCCGCAAATACAATAGAAGTAGTTAAGATAAATCCAACCATAGCATTAAACATGTGGATCAAAAACACCCCCTTGTGAAACATTTCTTAAACTGCGGTTTAGGTTTCTATCACTCCCGCGACCGATCATCTATAAACCAATTCCACGATGCCTTCCCCTAGGCCCAAAGATGGTGAAGTGTCATGCAGTTGATGTTCACATAGCACCACTCGAGTAAGAACAACACAACATAATATCAAAACATTGAACGATAATCAACTTCACATGATTACTAATAACAAAACTTCTCCCATGTCCTTAAGACCAAATGGAACTACTCACAACTCATCATATGGATCATGATTAGTGGGTACAAATACATGATAAACAATTTGAACATAAAGATCCTTCACCAATTAAACCAACATGCATCAACTACAAGATGTAATCAACACTAGCACCCCCAGGTACCAGTCTGAGGTTTGATACAAAGATTGAACACAAAAGATGAACTAGGGTTTGGAGATGAGATGGTGCTAGTGAAGAGGTCGAGGAAGATGATGATCCCCATAATGATTGGAGCGTTGGTGATGATGAAGGCTTCGATTTGCGCCTCCCAAAGGGACGTATCCCGGACAGAATATGATGTGGAGCATCCCAAGGTCATCCCCATGGACCCTCCATCGCCTCACCAAGTGCCCCAAGGACCAATGACACACGCTCGTGCTACAGCTCTCGAGACCGAGGTGACATCTCTCCTAGTCCAACTTCCATAAGAATCTTGCAAGACATGGCCACTACCTTAGACGGATGTGTTTTGTGTGCTCACGTGTGAAGAAGAGCCCATCGGAGAGGCTCGTGAAGATGGACAAGTCCCCAAGCTCACGGACGAAGCTTTGCATCAAGAGAAGCTGAAGAAAGCTCCAGGCCCCGGACATCCGGCCCCTGGAGGAGCAGCTACAGAACCGCCCCATCAGCCGAAGCTACAGGGCCCGGACATCCGGCCCGGCAGGCCCCGGACATCCGGCCTCGTGCCTGGAAATCCGAACCATCCTATTTATAGAGCATGGGGACCGAGCCACTTCAGCCCGGACATCCTGCCCCTCGACCCAGACATCCGGTGACCAGCGAAGCCCCGGACATCCGGCCCGACGCCCGGACATCCGGCCCCTGTTGGCCTACGCGCATCTCCTTTGGGCTGTGACCCATGTATCCCTTCGGCTCGTAGACTATATATATTACTCCTCCTACATATTTCTAGGGTTAGCTTTGTGACAGCTCATCTAAAACCTTAGTGGTTCCTCTCCTACGAGACCGCGGCCTCCTCGGAGAAGATCCACCGGATTCAAGACCTCCTTCACAGAGAAGAACATCAAGACTTCCTCACGGAGATGACTACCGCTACTTGTATCGTCCTTAGTTGATCGTGTATCGTGTATCACTCTTCGTGTTCCCGGATCTAGCATTTGTGTGACCTAAACTTGTTGATTTGAGTGTTTTCTTCTTGTCCCTCTTGTGTTTCCCTCGTGTACCACATGTTCATCCTCATGATCCCTCCTTTTCGTGAAAGATCGGCCATCTAGGGTTCCACCCTACATCATTATGGTATCATGAGCATAGGTTTATCACGGATTTGGAGCCCCACACCTTGTTTTTCTAGCATGTTTTTGTTGTTTTTCGTCCAATTTCGAAAATCCCCACAAAAATAGCCCCAATTTTTGTGATCTGTTGATTTGACAAGATTTTGTTGAATTTGTTCCATGGATTTGTTGTGATACGAGTGGATCTAGATTTTCCCCACCTTCTCCCCAATTTTGATCTGCAAAATCCGACGAATTTTGGCCCCAGAAGTCATAGTGTGCAAAGAGTTCATCAGGGCCTCGGGCAACCCGGACATCCGGCCCGTGCCCCGGACATCCGGCCTGACCCGGACATCCGGCCTTCCGCAGCCTAAAACCTCCCATCCACACCACTTTGCACTTAGCCCGCCATTTTCGTTCGGTATCCCACCCACCTTCGCATACCACCACCACTTCCGCAACCACCATCGCGTCCCCGCTATGATTTGGACAATTTTGTCTCACTTTACCTTGGATACTTGAGTTGTGGTTTCACCGTTTCCTGGGATGTTTAGGCTACCTTGGAACGGAACGACTCCGACAACACCACCGCTCAACCTTGGCAAGGACGGTAACATCGACGACACCTTGTTTATCCTACCTTGCAATTGCATTGTCACCCTATAGACCATTTTTGCGTAGCTTTCCCATCGGGACTAGCCATTTGAGTATTGCCGAGCCACGAAACTTGTGCACATTAGTGATAGTTATAGATATTGCATACTACATCATCACATCTCCGTATGACACAAGAGTGTCCCGCATACACAATGGCTACCTTGATCCGAGAAGCATGCATAAGTGGCCAACGAAAGAGCTCACAAGATTTTAAGCAAAAGAGCCACCCGAAGCTTATAAGCAAAAGGAAAATAGCATCATACGCCTTGCATCAAAAGAGATCATATGAAATAGCAATACATCATCTTGTGCTCAAGCATCGACACATCATACACTCATAGTATACTTGTGATAGAAAGTCGTTATGTTTTGCCTCTTATAGGTTGTGCACAAGTGAGTATCCGCCTATTAAGCAATCGGTTAGCGTCTCTCTGGTGTTGTGCAACAAGAGCATTTTCCGCGGATTCTGCATTTTTCGCTCACCCTTGGTTGCACAACCACACTTATCTATCCGTGCGTGTGTTCCGTGTGCTACTTATTGCTTGTGATCTACTTGTTGCATGCGCAAATTGTGAATCATCTTCAACATCATTGAGTCACTTTGACAATTGCATTGAATTTGTGCCACCATCCTAACCAAGCTCCTCTCAAAGCTTTACTTTTGTAGGTGTGAGAATCGATAAGAAGTGCTACCAATAGTGCTATTTCCGGGTTACATTATTGAGTGATCATTGATCCATTTTCAACTTCGGTCAAGGTACAATTGGTATTGTCTTCTCCTTTCTCCCACTCACACTCTTGCTTGTGATGATGGATAGGCCAAGTACATCTACGAACCCGCTCTTTGATGACCCTCAAGAATCGAACAACTACGTCACCAAACTACATCTCTTCGGTGTCCAACGAGCTCTACATCAAGAGAGTGAAGCTATGCGAGAACACATTGAGCAAGTCGCCGCCGACGCACGACAATTAGAAGCAAGAACAAGACAACAATTCGACATCATCAACACCAACATGTCTACCCAATTCAACGAGCTACGGACTTTGATAGTCAACCGACATTCCTCATCCACCTCTTCTCAATGACGAAGCCGCTCAAGCCATCATACTGACTACACGTCCGGCTCAAGTACACCTACATAGAACACTCTTCGTCAAGCCGCACATCAAGCTCGACATGACAACCGAAATCCACTTCATGACAAGAGCTCCCAAGAGCTATTTGAAGAGCAAGAAAGTCGACATCATCAAAACCAAGCTACACTTGAACAAGCGCAAGAACGGCAACGACTACGCCAACAATAACAAGAGCGAGCACGTCGACACCAAGAAGAACAAGATGCCGAGGCTCATCGTCAAGCACAACAACGTCGAGAAGCTCAAGCTCTTGAGGCGCAACGAGCATTACATGATTTACATCGCAATGTGGCAACTCACAATCGACATACTCGTCAAGAAGAGGATTTCTTTCGTGATGAGATGCAAGAGAGGCGCCATCAAGAACGAATGCAAGAAGAAGTTCCTCCTCAAGCGCAACAAGAGCAACAAGCTAAACAAGGACCACAAGCTCGGCAAGTACACCATGACAATGAACATCTACTCCGCCAAGATCAACATGAGATTGAAAATCGTCCCAATCAAGAACGCCCTCCCAATAGGCAAGCAAACAATGAAGAGCATCGCTATGACAAGCTTAAATTCACCATGCCAAAGTTTTCTGGAAGCTTTGATCCCGAAGACTACCTCTCATGGGCATTGAAGGTTGATAAGATCTTTCGCCTACACAACTTCGATGAAGAAAAGAAGATTGCAATGGCCTCCCTTGAGTTCCAAGACTATGTTCTCATTTGGTGGGAGCAAATCATAGAAAGAAGTGAAGCAAAAGGAGAACCTCCTATCACTACTTGGGCTCAAATGAAGGAAGTCATGAGAGCATGCTTTGTGCCAACACACTACAACCGTGACTTATTCAAGAAGTTGCAACTTCTCAAGCAAGGTACCAAGTCCGTTGAAGAGTACTACAAGGAGATGGAGATTGCCATGATAAGAGCCAACATCATGGAAGATGAAGAGCAAACAATGGCGAGATTCTTGAATGGACTGAACTATCCTATCAAGAAGACTGTGGACTTTCAACCCTACACGACCCTCCTCAAACTAGTACACCAAGCAACCAAAGCGGAGCGACAAGTTCAAGAGGACTACAAGTACTCCAAGTTCACCTCCAAGAACTTCGGCTCCTACAACCAAGCTTCAATGACTTCGGCTCCTCCTACCTATACCAAGCCATCTACAAACTTCGGTGACAAGCCAAGCCACAAGAATGCGACTAAACCTAGTCGTCCACCCTCTACGAACAACTTCGAGCCAATAGTTTCATCATCTACAACTCCAACCGAGGACAACTCCAAGACGAGTTCCATCAAATGTTTCAAGTGCCAAGGGCGAGGCCACAAGTCATTTGAGTGCAAGACCGTTCGCACAATGATTATCAATGATGACGGATCTTATGACTCAATGAGCGACGATGAGATGGAAGCCCTTGAACATGTAGCTATGCATCGCCAAGTGAATTACTATGAAGATCATCAAGTGTTTTGCGACAATGACTCGAGTCCAAATCTAGTTGTCTCCAAGGTCTTGACACTCCAACATCAACAAGATAACGATCAACAATGTCACATATTCCATACGAAGGCCGACATCAATGGACGCTCCATCAAGGTTATCATCGATGGAGGAAGTTGTCATAACTTGGCAAGCGAAGAGCTATGCGACAAGCTCCAATTGGTCAAAACGAAGCACCCTCATCCCTACAAGTTTCAATGGCTTAACGACACTGGAATTCTTCGAGTCGAGCATACCGTGCAAGTTTCATTCAAGATCGGCGCCTACGAAGAGACACTTGAGTGTGATGTGGTCCCTATGTCCGTGTGCCACCTTCTTCTTGGACGACCATGGCAATACGATCGTGGAGTCACACACAATGGACGGACCAACCACTATAGCTTCAAGATGAAAGGCAAGGAATTCGTGCTACGTCCAATGTCACCAAGTCAGGTAGCCGCCGACAAACACATACCTACCAACCATCATGGAGAGAGTGCTAAGAGAGTGAACCACCAAAAGGAGAGTGAGAGCCACAAGCCAAATATGAGCGACTCCACGATGAGTGACAAGAAACAACTAGTGCTGTTTGCCACCAAAAGTGAGATGAGAGAAGTGTGTGAGAACCCCTAGAGTGTCTTTCACCTTGTGCTTCTATGCAAAGGGGAAGCCAAACCTACTAACACTTCACCACCTCTACCTTTAGTATTGCCTTATTTGTTGCAGGAATTCTCGGACGTCTTTCCAGATGAGCTACCTCCGGGTCTACCTCCACTTCGCGGAATCGAACACGGCATCGACCTCATACCCAATGCACCACTTCCAAACAAGGCTCCTTACCGCGTCAACCCCGAGGAAACCAAGGAGATACAACGGCAAGTGCAACAACTCATCGACAAAGGTCATGTACGTGAAAGCTTAAGCCCCTATGCCGTTCCGGTTATTCTTGTTCCTAAGAAAGATGGAAGTTTTCGCATGTGCTCTGATTGTCGCCCGATAAATGCTATCACCGTTAGATACTGTTACCCTATCCCACGTTTAGACGACATGCTTGATGAATTATGTGGTGCCACCATCTTTTCGAAAATTGATCTTAAAAGTGGCTACTACCAAATTCGCATTCAAGAGGGTGATGAGTGGAAAACGGCTTTCAAAACCAAGTTTGGGTTATATGAGTGGTTGGTCATGCCAATGGGTTTATCGGAAGCACCCGGTTCATTTATGCGTCTTATGCATTTTGTCCTCCGACCTTATATAGGCGTCTTTGTAGTGGTATTTTGACGACATCCTCGTTTTTAGCAAGTCGCTTGAGGACCATGTGACACACATCCGTATGGTTTTACAAACCCTTCGGAAAGAGCACTTATATGCTAACATGGATAAATGCACTTTTGGTGTTGACAAGGTCATTTTCTTAGGATTTGTCGTTTCTTCACAAGGTGTTCACGTTGATGAAACTAAAATTGAAGCAATTAAAACTTGGCCACAACCAACGAATATCCTACAAGTGTGTAGTTTCCTTGGTTTAGCCGGTTTGTACCGACGTTTTGTGAAGGACTTTAACACAATTGCTATGCCTCTACACACCTTGAGCAAGAAGAACGCACCCTTTATTTGGGGTCCTTCGCAAGACACCGCGTTCAATGAGCTAAAAAGCTTGCTTACACACGCACCACTTCTTTCCCTACCAAACTTTGACAAACCTTTTGAGATCCATTGTGACGCTAGTGGTACCAGCATAGGTGGCGTGCTAATGCAAGAAAAATGCCCAATTGCGTACTTTAGCGAGAAGCTATCCAGAGCGCAACTTAACTACCCCATCTATGATAAAGAGCTTTATGCCTTGGTGCGAGTTTTGCGTGTTTGGGAACATTATCTTAGACCTCATGAATTCATTCTTCATACGGACCATGAGACGCTCAAGTATCTCAAGGGTCAAACTAAGTTAAACAAGCGTCATGCTAAATGGAGTGAGTTCATTGAGTCTTTTCCCTATGTCATCAAGTACATCAAAGGCAAATAAAATGTTGTGGCGGATGCGCTTTCCCGCAAATGCATGCTTGTTACACAACTTGAGTTCAATGTTATTGGCTTTGAGCACATAAAAGATTTATATGAGCATGATCCTCTCTTTGCACATCCTTATGCTAAGTGTTTGACTCACACTTCTTGGGAACGTTACTACATAAAGGATGGATATCTTATGAGAGCTAACAAACTTTGCATTCCCGAGTCTTCGCTTCGTTTGCTCCTTTTGCAGGAATCTCATGGAGGAGGACTCACGGGACACTTTGGACGCGACAAGACATTTGTTGCGCTCTCAAAGAACTACTTTTGGCCCAAGATGCTCCGTGACGCCTCACGCCTCACCAACCGATGTTCTACATGTCGCAAAGCTAAGTCAAAAGCTCAATCTCATGGTCTTTACATGCCTCTTCCTATTCCATATCATCCATGGGAAGACATAAGCATGGACTTTGTACTTGGATTGCCTAGGACTAAAAATGGAAAGGATTCCGTGTTTGTTGTTGTGGATAGATTTTCTAAAATGGCTCATTTCATTCCTTGTAACAAGATTGACGATGCTTCACATGTGGCAAATCTCTTTTGTAGGGAAATCATTCGTCTACATGGAGTGCCCAAGACTATTGTGTCAGATCGGGACGTCAAGTTCTTGAGCTACTTTTGGAAGACTCTATGCGCCAAACTCGACATCAAGCTACTCTTCTCTTCAGCATACCATCCACAAACCGACGGCCAAACGGAGGTGACAAACCGCACACTTTCGACGCTTCTTCGCGTGTTGATCAATAAGAACATCAAGGAATGGGAGCAATGCTTGCCCATCGCCGAGTACGCCTACAACCGCGCAAGACATTCGACTACCGGCAAGTCCCCTTTCGAGGTCGTCTACGTCTTCAACCCTTTGTCCCCATTGGACATCCTACCTTTACTCTACAAGAGCGCATCAACATGGACGCAAGTGCACGAGCAAGCTATCTCAAGAAGGTGCATGAAGATACAAGGGCAATGATCGAGCAACAAGTCCATTGCCTCACCACCAAGCTCAACGTCAACAAGGCACCAATGATGTTCCAACCGGGAGATCTTGTTTGGCTTCATCTTCACACGGACCGCTTCCCAAATAAGCGCAAGTCCAAACTACTACCTCGCGCCGACGGACCCTTCAAGGTGCTAGCACACTACAACAACAATGCCTACAAGATCGATATTCCACGCGACAAGTACAACATGAGCGATGCCTTCAACGTCAAGGATCTCTCCCCTTTCCATGGTGATGAAGATTTCAATCCGAGGTCGGATCTTTACCAAGGGAGGGGAGATGATGTGGAGCATCCCAAGGTCATCCCCATGGACCCTCCATCGCCTCACCAAGTGCCCCAAGGACCAATGACACACGCTCGTGCTAGAGCTCTCGAGACCGAGGTGACATCTCTCCTAGTCCAACTTCCATATGAATCTTGCGAGACATGGCCACTACCTCAGACGGATGTGTTTTGTGTGCTCAGGTGTGAAGAAGACCCCATCGGAGAGGCTCGTGAATATGGACAAGTCCCCAAGCTCACGAACGAAGCTTTGCATCAAGAGAAGCTGAAGAAAGCTCCAGGCCCCGGACATCCGCCCCCTGGCCCGGACATCCGGCCCCTGGACGAGCAGCTACAGAACCGCCCCAGCAGCCGAAGCTACAGGGCCCGGACATCCGGCCCGGCAGGCCCAGGACATCCGGCCTCGCCTCGTAGACTATATATATTACTCCTCCTACATCTTTCTAGGGTTTGCTTTGTGATAGCTCATCTAAAACCTTAGTGGTTCCTCTCCTACGAGACCGCGGCCTCCTCGGAGAAGATCCACCGGATTCAAGACCTCCTTCACGGAGAAGAACATCAAGACCTCCTCACGGAGATGACTACCGCTACTTGTATCGTCCTTAGTTGATCGTGTATCATGTATCACTCTTTGTGTTCCTGGATCTAGCATTTGTGTGACCTAAACTTGTTGATTTGAGTGTTTTCTTCTTGTCCCTCTTGTGTTTCCTTCTGTACCATGTGTTCATCCTCGGGATCCCTCCTTTTCGTGAAAGATCGGCCATCTAGGGTTCCACCTTACATCAGAATTACTTTGTCGAAGAGCAAAAGTGTTGTTGCCCTTGTTTCACCTTGGGATGGGTGTGGAAAGTACCAAAACAATTGTTCTGAATTATTCTAGAGAAAATCGGAATTTATGGAGAAGGAATGATGGGAGGAGACTGTCGGTGTACTAAGATAGGGGTACCTTAGTACCCCAACTTGTGCACGGGCAGTAGCAGCTTCCCGCGGCAGGGCTCACCACGTGCTCGCCGGAAACCTTTCTGGTCCCTATAAAGCCATTCAAAAACAAAGTATGCAGGACAGAAGATCAAGACCCCGGCAAGTGGAGCTTGCCGGGAAGGCCGTGCCAGACTCAAGATTATCACATTAACACAAGACCTTGGCAAGAGGAGCTTGCCAGGAAGACCAGAAGACTACATCTCAGAAGACATGCCTCGGCGCACCCTGCGCCCCGGCAGGACCCGGGGAGCGACAAGCTTCCGGGCCCGGCAAGATCAAGACCCCGGCAAGGTGCTTGCCGGGGGAAGCCTGTGCTGTGTGCCCGCGCTCCAGCTCATCGGCCCACGCGTCGCCCTGGGGCCCTTCCAGGGACGCGTGGCGGATGGCTGTGCAGCCTGGGGGACACGGTGGCACACCACGGTGACAAGGCTACCGCCGTGGCGAAAGGAGAAGCATGGACGGGCGCTTTTGGGGTCGACGGTGACGGGCATTTAATGCCCTTGTCCCCCACTGTCAAGGTTAGGTGAAGACCACTGTTCATCCACTGTTCATGCACTGTTCCCGCATTGTTACAACTACCACCAAACTTACATTTTTACCCTCCTCTACGTTGACACCTATCGGTGACTCCTTGAGCTATAAAAGGAGGCCCATGCACAACGTAGAAAGGGTTCTGAACCTAGATAGCTCTCTTGCTCGGTGTAGCTAGCTCTTCAAGCTCCCGAGCTCAAGAACTCAATACAATCCAAGCAGGAGTAGGGTTTTACGCGTCCGCGCGGCCCGAACCTGGGTAAACTGCCCGCGTGTGCTCCTCGATCTGCTCTTCGTGCTCCCTCCGCTCCCTTACCGCAACGTAGAAGGGGCTCCGGTCCCATAGGTGCTCGTGGGAGGACAGTTTCCCCCGACATCTTTGGCGCGCCAGGTAGGGGGGCGTCGAGGTTGTGCGAACCTGATCCGGCGCTCACGCGGGCGCATTCCTCATCAACCTCTCAAACTTCATCAACTTCATCAGCTACAACAACATGGCCCCGAAGAAGAAGGCTTCGGAGGTCGCAGGCCCGTCTGCGTCGATCCCACCACCACCAGAACCAACGGTTGGTGGAGGAGATGCTGGCGGAAGGGTGGTCGCCAGCGAGGAAACTCACGGCGCCACCAAGTCCAAGGACAAGACGGACGACCGGGCAAATTCCAAAGCCTCGGTCTCCGTGGACGCACCGCGTCTCTCTCAGCAGACGCCAGGCCAGCAGCGCCGTGGTACAGGAGGTACCATTCGCTTGCTGGGCCAAGGATAAACCGGAGGATCGCGGGACGCTCAAGTCCATCGTCCAGGTACGAGCAAGGCGCGGTCGCCAGGGCGAGATACTGCTCCTTCTAACCCCGTTAGAGGTCCGAGCATATCTCGCTCCTCGCACCGCTCGCCGCCGCTCCCCTCCTCTCCAGCAGAAGCTCTCGCAAGAGCGCAACTGCTTCTCGACTTCCCTCCAGCGGCAGACAAGGCCGAAGACTGGAGGGCGACGATCCAAAGCCTCATCGCCTTCGCCAACAACGACACGCCGCAGCAGCCGGCGACATCGCGGCCACGGCAAGTCGACCAGGCGAAGGCCGACGGCGACAAGACCGCCGGGGGTGCAACCACCGTGCACTCCCCGCCGCGGAAGCAGAAGACGCCACCCCGCCGGATTAACGTCGACGACGACTCCACGGCATTGTCGGATCCGCGGGCTCGTCGGGACCAGCGCCAAGTCCTTGACGATCGGCAGCAAGAAGACGCTCGAACGCGCATCGAGCGCCGACGAGAAACCCGGCGACAATCGGATCAGCGCGCTGGGACTGCTGTCGACACGTATGCGCCCGGTGAGCCAGGCGACTTGCCGTACACGGCAGGTTGCCCTGCGTTCACCCGTGAGCTGCGGCGCGTCCAGTGGCCCAGCATGAAAAACTTCAAACCCGATGTACCCGAGAAGTACGACGGCAAGACGCACCCCTCGGAGTTCCTCAGCATCTACACCATCGCGGTGCAGGCTGCCGGGGGGCGCGACGAGAAGATACTCGCCAACTACTTCCCGCTAGTGCTTAAGCCAAACGTCCGTTCTTGGCTTATGCACTTGCCGGAAGGCTCCATTTCTTCGTGGGCAGATCTGTGCCACCAATTTGTTGGCGCCTTCACGGGCGGCCACGAACCCCACGGCCAGGAGAGTGATCTCCACATCTTGGCCCAGAAGGAAGGAGAATCCCTGCGCAAGTACATTCAATGATTCAGCCGCGTGCAGCACAATATTCCCGACGTCCACCCCGCCGCGGTTATCAGCGCGTTCCACCAGAACATGTGTAACCGCCGCATGAGGGAAGAGATGGCCATGACCAAGATTCGGGATGTCAGCGAGCTCTACGCTCTGGCTGACAAGTGCGCGCGCGCCGAAGAAGGGAGGAAACTCCCCGGAGAGGATGCTGGCGCAGGAGGAAGCGACAGCGAGGACGCCGCCCCGGCAAAGAAGAGCCTGCGGCGAAACGACAGAAGAAAGAAGAGCAAGGAAGTGCTGGTCGTCGAGCAGTCCGGCAAGGAGGCTCCCGCCAAGACAGCACAGGCTGGCGGTTCCGGCAAGGAACCTGCCCCTGTAGCGGCAGCCGACAAGCAGGACGGCTCCGACAAGCAATACTGCAAGATCCACCGCACCAAGGGCCACGACCTTTCGAACTGCAAGCGAGTCGAGTACCTCGTAGAACAGCAGAAGGCTGAATACGAGCGGCGCGACAAAGAGAAGGCCCAAGGTGGCGGAGGAGAGCCAAGCAAGAAGCGGCCATTCAATGGTCGGGGAGGACGCCGCGGCAAGGCCAAGCAGCGGCAAGGTGATCGACCTCCCCGGGGCCGCGACAAGGATGAGGAAGAAGACGACGACGACGACATGGAGGAAGGAGATAACAGCGAGCAGGAGTTCCAGAACGCCACAGAAGTTCTGTGTGTCGACGGAGGCGCCTCTCTGCATACTTCCCACCGCCAACTCAAGCAGTGGGTGCGGGAAGTAAACGCAGCTGAGCCGCCCGTCGAGTCACGCAGGCTGCTGAAATGGTGCAGCACGCCCATCATTTTTGATCTTGAGGATCACCCCGACCGCACAACGGCGGTCGGGTGCTTGCCGATGTTGGTCTCACCAACCATCCGCAACCTCAAGGTCACCAAAATGTTGGTTGACGGCGGGGCCGGCCTGAACTTGATCTCCTCGGCTGTGATCAAGAAACTCCAGATCCCAGACGGTGAGCTCGAAGAAACCGGGTCGTTCCAAGGAATAAACCCGGGGAGGAGCAAGCCGAAGGGGAAGATTACTTTGCCAGTGACCTTTGGCGGGGAGCTCAACTTCAGGACGGAGAGGATAACCTTCGACGTGGCCGATATCCCATTGCCATACAATGGGATACTTGGACGTCCTGCCCTCGCCAAGTTCATGGCAGCTTCCCACTATGCCTACAACGTACTCAAGATGCCGGGGCCGATAAGCGTCATCTCTGTCCCTGGCGACAAGAAGGACGCGCTTGTCTGCGCCGACAAGATATACCGGGATGCAGCAGCCGCAGCGGAAAGCAACACACTTGCCGCTGAAGCTCCCGGGGGGAAGACCAAGACCAAGTCCGGCAAGAGCTCTGGGGCCCACTCCGGCAAGCGCACCTCTTCGGAGTGCTGCGCTGCCGTCGAGGACGCTCCATCGAGCTCCACCGGCAAGTGCAAGAAAGGGATGGCCGCTCCACCGGCAACCAAGAAGGTGTCCACCAAGGAGGACGGCACTGGTGGTACCTTCACCATCAGTGCTACACTTGACAACAAATAGGAAAGCGCGCTCGTTGCCTTCCTGCGGGCGAATGTCGATGTGTTTGCGTGGCAACCATCTGACATCCCCGGCGTTCCCAGGAAGGTAATTGAGCACAAGCTTGCTGTTTGTCCTCATGCGCGGCCCGTCAAGCAGAAGGTCAGGAAGCAAGCCGTGGAGCACCAAGAATTCATCGCCGAGGAGATAAAGAAGCTAGAAGCAGCAGGCCTGGTTAGGGGCGTGATCCATCCCACGTGGTTAGCAAATCCAGTTGTCGTGCGTAAGGCCAACGGGAAGTGGAGACTGTGTATAGACTTCATTGATGTGAATAAAGCATGTCCCAAGGATCCATTTCCCTTGCCACGCATTGACCAGATTGTTGATTCCACCGCTGGATGTGAGCTGCTTTCCTTCCTTGATGCATACTCAGGCTACCACCAGATATTCATGGCCAAAGAAGATGAAGAGAAGACTGCATTCATTACTCCATGCGGCACATATTGTTTCATACACATGCCTTTTGGATTGAAGAATGCAGGATCAACATTTGCAAAGGTGGTGCACACTGCTTTTGAGCCACAAATCCACAGAAATGTAGAAGCTTACATGGATGACATAGTGGTCAAGAGCAAGAGCAAAGATACCCTGATCCAAGACTTGGAAGAAACATTTGCAAATCTGCGCAAGATCCAGCTCAAGTTGAACCCCGAGAAGTGCGTCTTCGGAGTCCCCTCCGGCAAGCTTCTCGGGTTCTTTGTGTCCCAGAGGGGGATTGAAGCCAATCCCGACAAGATAAAAGCCATCGAGCAGATCGAAGCCCCGAAGCGCGTCAAGGACGTAAGGAGACTTGCTGGTTGTGTGGCTGCCCTCAGCAGGTTCATTTCAAAGTCCGCAGAACGCGCCTTGCCTTTCTTTAAAATTTTAAAGAAGGCAGGTCCTATGAAATGGACTCCGGAAGCGGAGGCAGCGCTGCAGGATTTGAAAGGATACCTGTCCTCCACTCCAATACTTGTCGCACCTAGGCCACAAGAGAAGTTGCTGCTGTACTTAGCGGCAACCAATCAAGTGGTTAGTGCTGCGTTGGTAGCGGAAAGGGAGGTGGAGGAAGAGCCCACACCTCCGGCAAGCGAATCCAGCGACAAGCAGGGGTCTCCACCGGCAAGCTCTGGTCCCGACGAGGACAACTCTGCGCAGGAGCAAGGAGAAGTGCGAAGGAAGATGGTGCAGCGCCCGGTGTATTTTGTAAGTTCCCTCTTGCAGGGGGCTAGGTCAAGATACTCTGGGGTGCAGAAGTTGCTTTTCGGTCTCCTCATGGCCTCGAGAAAGCTGCGCTATTACTTCCAAGCACATGAGATAACAGTGGTCACTCGCTTTCCGTTGAGAAGGATATTGCAAAATCCCGAAGCAACAGGCAGGATCGTCGAGTGGGCACTGGAACTGTCAAGCTTTGGTCTCAAGTTTGAGAGTACTTCAACTATACAGAGCAGAGCTTTGGCAGAATTCATAGCAGAATGGACCCCAACGCCGGATGAAGAAGTTCCAGAGACAAGCGTCCCCGTACAAGAAGCGACCAGCGAATGGGTAATGTACTTTGATGGTGCTTTCTCGCTGCAAGGCGCCGGTGCCGGCGTGGTACTCATAGCGCCCACCGGAGAGCACCTCAAGTATGTTATCCAGATGCACTTTCCCAGGGAACAAGCAACAAACAATACTGCTGAGTATGAAGGCTTGCTTGCAGGTCTCAGAATTGCGGCCGAGCTTGGGATCAAGAAGTTGATTGTGCGGGGAGATTCTCAGTTGGTGGTCCGACAAGTGAACAAGAATTACCAGAGCCCTTTGATGGAAGCCTATGTAGATGAAGTGAGGAAACTTGAAGAGCACTTTGAAGGTCTGCAAATGGAGCACGTCCCAAGAGCTCAGAATGATATCGCAGATGGCCTCTCAAAGTGTGCTGCAATGAAGTTACCTGTGGAACCAGGGACCTTCCTGCTCAAGTTAACTCAACCATCCGTTACACCATCAGTTGGGCAGAACAAAAAGAGAAAGTTGGTCTCCGACGACTACTTGCCGGCGGATCTCCCCGAGGCCGCCGCCAAGGTCCCCAAGATCAACAACCAAAACGCTGAGGAATAGTTTGCTCCTGCAGACCCAAGGGTCTGTACAGTTGAAGCAAGCATTCCCGACAAGCCTTGCCCCGGCAGGCTTGCCGGGGGACCATCAGCTCCGGCAGAACCAGAGGTTCTTGCCGTAGAAGCTGGGGTTCCCGCAGCGGCCCTCATGCCTTTAGTCCTTGCCGTTGAGCCTCGGGCTCCGGCATGGGCGCAGCAAATCGTCCGTTTTCTGCAAACTGGAGAACTTCCCGACGACCCAGAAGAGATAGAGAAAATAACCAGGCAGTCAAGTATGTACCAGTTCGTGGAGAACGAACTGTACAGAAGAAGACTCAATGGTGTCAGGTTGAAGTGCATTTCCAGAGAAGATGGGCAGAAGCTGTTGGCAGAGATACATGGAGGCATATGTGGCCACCACATCGGCGCAAGGGCACTTGCCGGGAAGGCGTTCCGGCAAGGGTTCTTTTGGCAAGAAGCCCTCCAAGATGCAACTGCACAAGTAACCAAGTGTGAGGCGTGCAGTTGCATGCCAAGCAAATTCACCAGCCAGCTCAAGCTCTCCAGACGATTCCTTTGTCCTGGCCCTTCTCGGTCTGGGGGCTCGATATCCTCGGCCCCTTTCCCCGCGCTGTCGGGGGCTTTGAATACTTGTACGTTGCAATCGACAAGTTTACAAAGTGGCCAGAAGTGGAACCAGGAGAAAGGTGACAACACAGTCAGCAGTCAGGTTCTTTAGAGAGATTGTTTGCCGTTTCGGGGTCCCTAACAGGATCATCACCGACAACGGCACACAGTTCACAAGTCGCACCTTCATGCAGTACGTCCAAGACCTTGGCGCCAAGGTCTGTTTCGCTTCTGTTGCTCACCCGAGGAGCAATGGTCAAGCGGAGAGGGCCAATGCTGAAGTGCTGCGCGGACTCAAGACAAGAACCTTCGACAGGCTGCGCAAGTGCGGAAGAAACTGGATAGAGGAGTTGCCGGCGGCTCTTTGGTCAATCAGAACGACACCAAGTCGAGCCACCGGACAGACACCCTTTGCTCTTGTCTATGGAGCAGAGGCAGTTCTCCCCACGGAACTCGTATACGGATCTCCTCGAGTGCTCGCTTATGATGAGCTCGAGCAAGAGCAACTGCGACAAGATGATGCATTGCTCCTTGAGGAGGAACGTCTCCAGGCTGCTGTACGAGCTGCTCGATACCAGCAAGCCTTGCGTCGCTATCATAGCCGCAAGGTCAAGGCCAGGAGCCTCGAAGAAGGCGACCTTGTTCTTCGGCGTGTTCAGTCCGCCAAGAATTCCAACAAGTTGACGCCGAAGTGGGAAGGCCCTTATCGGGGGAGACAAGTCACAAGGCCCGGCGCTGTCCGCCTTGAGACCTAAGAAGGCTTACTGGTGAGCAACTCCTGGAACATAGAGCATCTTCGCAAGTTTCACCCATAAGGCGCGGTTGCCGTGATCCGCTCCGGCAACCACCTTTTGTACAAGTCTTGCTGCTGTTGCATGTAAACCTTTGTACAAAGCCGGGCGCAGATCCCGTGCATCAGTAAAGCTTTTGTGTTTCGCACTATTTGCCATTTCCATGCATTTCTTTGTTATTTGCATACATTGCTTGGCACTCTGTGCAACGCACATCCCCGGTAAGCACTAGCAAGCCGTGAGGCTATATACTTGTTTTCCCTCCTCTTTTTCTTTCCCTCTTAAGCAGAAGGAGCATTCCTCGCGCACAAGTTTGCCGGGGGGGGGGAAGGAGGTGGAGAATGAACCAGGTGCTGTTCAAGAAAGAAAAGCCTTGTCGGAGGACAAGCAACCTATGAAAGCTAAGTCACCAGAATTTGAGCAGTTCAAATTTTTAAATTTTAGTTGTCTTCCTTGAACAACCACACTTTGTATGGAAAACCTGTGCGCGGAGGAACCTACCCGTGGCTAGCCGCACCCTTACTTTGTTTCCGAGCACGCTCAATGACTTAAGAGAGCTGCGACAAGTGTCGCGCCCTTACCTCGTTTTCGAGTTCGCTCAGCAAGCTAAGTGTGTTGCGACTAGCTGCGGCAAGGTTGCTTGCCGACAAGGTCCTTTGCCAGCAGGCTGCTCAGAGTCCAGCACTCAGCGCTCGCGGCAAGGGCCCCTTGCCGGCAAGTTCCCTAAAAAGCGTAGGGTAAAAAGCATACAAAGTAAAGGACCAAAGCAAGGGAGATAACGCTGCACTGATTGATCAAAATAAGACTGTATATTACAAGGATAACTTGCCGCAATAACTAATCGATTCGTGTCCATAACATAATTTGCAGCGGCAAAAGAAACAGAAAAGAAGAAACCTAATCTACGCGGTCACCTTCACGCCTCGAGATCTTGTTCACCTTGGCGACGATGTGGGCGACCTGCGCCTTCAACGCCTCCTGGTCAGCATCGTCCGGCAAGGAGCGGAGGACGTTGGTGAGGTTGATGCCGGGGTTGCGGTAGACGATCTTCGTCAGGACGCGCTCCAGAGTGCCCGCGCAGAGCTGACGCGACTCCTCGGCCAGCTGCGCGGGGAGTTTCTCCTGTAGCCGCGCAAGCGCCGATGCGATTCCCCTGAAGAAGAGACTTAACTTGGCGCTGTGGGGGAGATTCTCGTCCGGAGAGTACACAAGGTGCTCCACCCTCAGCGCCATCAGTTCCTTGTCAATGTTGGCGGCGGAAGCGACCAGATCGTCAGTCCACTGCTCCACCGCCCGGCTGAAGTTGTTCGCTGAGACGGCGGCGCTCTCCACCAAGTTCCGCTCCTTGCGGAGCTCGTCCTTCAACTTCGACTCGCGGTCCCGGGCGGCGTCGAGCGAATCGGTCAGAGTGGAGACCTTCAACTCCAAGTAAGCGATTGAATCTTTGGCGGTAGTAAGCTCGTCGCCCTTCTTGGAGAGGCGTACCTGCAAGTCAGAGTTGGTGTGGGCGTCCTTCTCCCGCTCTACGTTGAGCGCGGTGACTCTGTCCTCACTTGCCTTCAGGTACCGCTCCAGCTGATCAACCTTAAGCTCCAGGTCCTTCTTGGCGGTTTCCGCGGCGGCCGCGGCATCCTTTGCCTCCTTCAGGGCCCCGCCAATGGCCTGCTCCCGGGCGGTGAGCTCGTCGTCATGGGCTTCGAGCTCGACCTTCCGCTGGTTGAGCGCCCCCTCCCGCCGAGACAGCTCCTCGGCGGCCAGCCGCTGCCGCTCTTCTGCCTCAGCCTTCTCCAGGAGGAAGGCTTGCTGCTCCCCGGCAAGCTCTTCCCGCTCCTCCGCCAATTGGCGGAGGGCTGCCTGGTTGGCGGCGCGGAGCTCCACGGCGTGCTTCTCCAAGTCAACTCCAGCCTTGGCGGCAAGAGCTTCCCGGGAGTCCAGCTTCGCCTGCCTGGCCCGGTAAAGGGCCAGGAGCCGGCGAAGGAGCTTCTCCTCTTCGGGTTCGTCTCCACCACCAAGTGCTTCAACGACCTTCAACCCCGCGGAGGCGAGGACCTTTCCATCATAGGCCTCTCCCTCCACGGGGGCTCGCGACGAGGACGCCCATGGGACTTGTATAAAGATCCCGTTGGGGGCCTCAAGGTAGACACCCGACCGCTCCGCGGTGGCGGAGGGGTCGGCGGCCGGTGCAGCGCTTGTCGCTCCTGCTGCCTTCGGGCTAGCAGTGTGGTCGCCGGCCTCTTCTCCAGTCGCAGCGTCGGCGGCCGGGGCGGTCTCTACGGCGGTCGGCTCGTCAGCGGCAGTGGCGTTACCGTCGCCACCGTGCACCTCCTCCTCGACGGTGGCCTCCGTCTCCATCCGCTCCGGGGCAGGAGGATCTAGCAGAAGAAGAAGAAAAGAGAAGATCAAGCGAATATCCAAAAAAAAGACAAGTCCAAGAAGAAGAAGCTACAAGACTTACCTTCGCGGACTTCTTCGACGACAGGCTCCCTCGCCGGGGAATCCACCCTTGGCGGGGGAGTGGTGGTTCCTGCTGGCGGAGGGCCGCCCGCGCCCTCCCTTGGCGGAGTGCTCACCCTTGTCGGGCTGCTCGCCCTTGGCGGGGTACTCGCCCTTGGCGGAGTACCCGTCCTTGGCGGAGCGCTCTCCCTCGCCGGGGAGCTCGCCCTTGGCGGGGATGGTGGGGCATGCAGCTCGTCGGGGGCAGTCTACGGGCGCTCCTGCGGCTGCGGCTCCACTTCTGCACGAGACAAACAAGACAACAAGACATTAGTACAAGCAAAAACCTCAAGCGCGCCCGACAAACAGAAAACTCAAGACCAGACTTACGCTGGGGGCTGCGCTGGGGGCTGCTCCTCGGAGCAGCGGGTTGATCCGGCAAGTTCGCCGCTGGCGCATCCCCAGTCGCTGCGGCGGGCGAGTCGTCTTCAACCTCGACCACAGGGATCTTGGCCCTCTTCGCCATCCGCTGGGCCAGGGACCTGAAAGCAAAGCAAAAACAAGATCAGAATCAACAAGGAAAATCAAGACAGAATCAAAGAAGTTACAAGTTGCGAGTACTTACTCCTCTTCCTCGTCGTCGTCGGAGCTAAGGGCGGAGAAGTCGAACTCCACCTGAGATGCTCCCACGCGAGGAGCAGGAGGAGAAGGCTCCCTCGGGCGCTTGGCGGTCTCCGGGGCTGGGGGCTGCGAAGACCCAGCCTCCGTTGACGCCGAGGCCCGAGGAGCAGGCGGAGCGGCCGTTTCGCTCTGGGAGGATCCCCCTCCGCTTGGCGCCGGTGCACGGGGCGCCTCCGTCGCGGCTTGGCTCGCCTTGGTGGCGCGCGCCGCCCGGCGCGCAGGCTGCTGTCTAGGCACCTGTGGCCTCGTCGCTGTAGCCGCCTTGCGGAGGCGCTTCCTCGGTGTTTGCTTAGGACTTGCCGGAGGCGGGGAGTTCTCTGAGGACGAGGAGGCGTCGTCGTCAAGCCCCAGAGATCCACCGGTGTCTTCATCGGCCTCGACGTCCTCCTCCTCCTCCTCCCCGGCAGGCCCGCTGGGCCCAGCACCTTGCCCGGCGGCCCCGCTCCCTCCGGCAACCCCGCTCCCTCCGGCAACCTCGCTCCCTGCGGCGACCTCGCTCACAACCCCGGGTATCCCGGAAAGCCTCAGGGAAGGAACCCCGACAAACTCCTCGGGCGGAAGCTTGAGCAGCCTGCGGATTTCTGCCTCCTCTGCTTGGCACGCCACGTCCGCGGCCTCTGCGTCGTCCACCGTGCATCCAAAGTCTCCCGCCGCTGCAGCTGCGGCGGCCTCTTCCACCCGGGAAGCAATATAAGCTATATCCCGGGCCGTAGTGGCCCAGGTAAGGCCCCTGTTCTCCTCGGGGTTCTTGGGCACCTCGACCAGATTGTCGAAGAAGCTCAGCACTATATCCGGCGGCGGCTCGATCCAAGTGGGGACGATGCCATGGGAGTCGCACTACGGCATCATTGCGCGCAAGGAGTCACAGGCGGTGCTGTTGCACAGTGGCACTACTCCCTTGGCGGGTCTGAACCACTCCGGATGGGCCGGGTCGTGCTTGAAGAGCTCTCGGACCATTCCTTTCAGCTCCAAAGCGGTGAAATTGAAGTTTAATCCCGGGCGCAGCCTCATGATATCCGCCGCATTTCCAAATTCCCATGCGGCCCTCTTCCTCTCTTGTAGAGGGGCGATGGGCGGCGGAGGAAATCTGCCCCAACCTCTCCGATGGTCAGATTAGCTACCCGGAGACGGATGATCCTGACGAGGGCAATACTGAGCTTGTTGTCCCGCGCACTATGGCTGTTGTGCGCGGCGCAGTGAAAGGCTCCGGCTTGTCCTCTACTACCCAGCACCAATCTGCACGCCATTCTTCCCACTTGCCGCGGAGTTCTCCCTTCAGGTATGAATCCTTCTTGTTCAACCGGAAGATCCAGGAGATGCCGCCGGAAAGGGGAGCGCCAGCCTCTACTCTAGGCATAAAGAAATGGCGAAAGAGTGCTACGTTTGGATGGATCCCTACATAGTTTTCGCACAGATGTGCGAAAACAGCCATCGTAAGGATGGCGTTGGGGGTAAAGTCTAGGAGGTGGAGGCCATATGTGTTCATAATGTCACAGAAAAACTCCGAGTACGGAGGGCACAATCCACAGTGAAAGAAAGCAGCGAAGAAGAAATACCCGCCGGGGAACAAATCTCTGGCGACGGCAGGGAAGGCTCTGGTGCGGGGATGAGCTTTGGTCTCCCCGGACCAGAAGAGATAGTACTTGTTCCGCAGCTCCTTCGGGCTGAGCCTCGGCGCAAAGACCACGTTCCTCTTCCGCAGGGCGGCAAGCTTCGCCGCCTGCTCGGATTTCTCCTTCTTGGCCTTGTCCGCTTTCGCCTTCTCGCTCTTCGGAGCCATGGCGGAGGCAGCGAGGGAAGAGGCGAGGAGCTCGACGGCGCCGCGGATGCGGAAGACGGCGGAGGAGGGGTGGAGGCAAAGAGCAGCGGAGGATTTCTGGAGGATGAAGACGCAATGAAGACGCACGAGGGAAACTGCCCCTGCTTCCTCTGCTTTTAAGGGGGAAGTGGGGGACGCTCCGCATTTCCCATTAAAGAACGAGGCCACGATCTCTCCCACGACGCCGCAATCGACGCGTGCCGTTAGGGAGGGACGCGGCGGATCCGGAAGGAGATACGGCGTGCCGTGGGCTGCGTGTGCCCGTGCACTGTTTTGGGCCTGGCCCAACAGCGCTCGGCACCGTGTGTGGCCCAGGCCCGGGGCTCCTGTCGGTGTACTAAGATAGGGGTACCTTAGTACCCCAACTTGTGCACGTGCAGTAGCAGCTTCCCGCGGCAGGGCTCACCACGTGCTCGCCGGAAACCTTTCTGGTCCCTATAAAGCCATTCAAAAACAAAGTATGCAGGACAGAAGATCAAGACCCCGGCAAGTGGAGCTTGCCGGGAAGGCCGTGCCAGACTCAAGATTATCACATTAACACAAGACCCTGGCAAGAGGAGCTTGCCAGGAAGACCAGAAGACTACATCTCAGAAGACATGCCTCGGCGCACCCTGCGCCCCGGCAGGACCCGGGGAGCGACAAGCTTCCGGGCCCGGCAAGATCAAGACCCCGGCAAGGTGCTTGCCGGGGGAAGCCTGCGCTGTGTGCCCGCGCTCCAGCTCATCGGCCCACGCGTCGCCCTGGGGCCCTTCCAGGGACGCGTGGCGGATGGCTGTGCAGCCTGGGGGACACGGTGGCACACCACGGTGACAAGGCTACCACCGTGGCGAAAGGAGAAGCATGGACGGGCGCTTTTGGGGTCGACGGTGATGGGCATTTAATGCCCTTGTCCCCCACTGTCAAGGTTAGGTGAAGACCACTGTTCATCCACTGTTCATGCACTGTTCCCGCACTGTTACAACTACCACCAAAGTTACATTTTTACCCTCCTCTACGTTGACACCTGTCGGTGACCCCTTGAGCTATAAAAGGAGGCCCATGCACAACGTAGAAAGGGTTCGGAACCTAGATAGCTCTCTTGCTCGGTGTAGCTAGCTCTTCAAGCTCCCGAGCTCAAGAACTCAATACAATCCAAGCAGGAGTAGGGTTTTACGCGTCCGCGCGGCCCGAACCTGGGTAAACTGCCCGCGTGTGCTCCTCGATCTGCTCTTCGTGCTCCCTCCGCTCCCTTACCGCAACGTAGAAGGGGCTCCGGTCCCATAGGTGCTCGTGGGAGGACAGTTTCCCCCGACAGAGACCCACCAGGGGCCCACAAGCTCTTGTGCGCGGTGAGGGGGTAGTCGCGCCCCTTGCCCTTGTGGCTGGCTGGTGGACCCCCTCTATCTATGCTCCATAATTCATTATATATTTTGAAATAATTCTCCAAAAGTCCACGCATCATTTGAGCTATGAAGAATTACTATCTCTTTCATACCTTTTTAGGTCAAAATTTCAGCTGCCGGTAATCCCCCTCCCTTAATATATCTTGCATTTTAAGAGAGAAAAGGCATTGGAACTCAATGGTACAGCGATCTGCTATACAAATGGTTGTTAACCACTTTCCGCGACGGAATTTGAAACCGTCACGTGGTGAGTGCGGGCGATAGGGGTGGTCCTTCCCACACTACCTAAAAATCGTTGGCCATCTGGTCACGCACGTTGCGCAAAATGAGCTCGTGTGCGATCAGGCTAGCCATCGCATGCAATTATACATGCCTAGTTGTTTCCGTTCGTCGGTACATCCCACACGTGAATCCGAGAGAAATGTTTCCCTTCGTATGTACATCCCACACAGTCAATTCAAGAAGCATGTTTCCGTTTGGATGTACATCCCACACGATGAATCCTAGACAAACATTTCTGTTCTCACGTACATCACACACATTTTCCCCATCGAATTGTTTGTGATAGCGTTGCCATTGCAGGCGATATTAACAATTTTATCATTTGCGTTATTGAATGCATCACGCACGGTGCGTAGAAGAAAATGTGTGGCATAGATTGCCCATCACACACACTTTTTTTGTGGAAAACGTTTGCGCAAGGTGTCCTAACACAAACAATTTTCGAGAAGAAGTCGTGTGTGATTGTTCATCGATCCAACATGTTTTCTTCCTAGAAACTGTGTGGGTTGTCTGAGGTTATCGCCCACGGTGTTGTCTCAATAACCGTTTGCAATAGGAAAATACAATAAGTAGGCTAGTTGGCCTATTATTAATAATCCGTTTATTAATCAAATTGACATATCATATTAAGCACACAGTACATTTCATTTTCGTATTACAGAACCAGGATTTCATAATTGAAATACATCAGAGTACAACATCATATAGCTTCAATACTCAGTTACAACATATAGGCATATACGTGGCTACCCATTACACAACAACACCAGCACGAAGTTTGACATGCAACATCTATAACCTTTGGAATTTAGCATCATAGACGGTAGATAGACAGATGAACCTCATCTGGAAAACTGCTGAAGCGGAAGGCGAATACTGAGCCTCCATTGATGTTGAAGGTCTTTGCAACTTTAGGCGAGTCCATGTGGATGATTTACCATCCATCCTTCGTCCTCTTGAGGAAGACTTCAATATTGCATCGTGGGTGTTGTATGAATACCTTCCCCGCCTCCTGACCATACATGTAGCACTACGAAAAAAGACACATCCGTGACATTTTGGCCTGAACGAATTTTTTATGTCATGCTTATGACACTTTTATGATGATAATTGTGACAAAAGCACGTATCATCATAGATGTGGTGGGATTCTACTTCTATGAAAAAATGGGTTTTTCGTCATGGGCGGGCCGGGGATGCACCTGCATGACATTCTTTGGGCCGTCCATGACGGGGAAAATCATGGTAGAAGCGAGGGCGAGGAAAATATCGGCGAGTTCCCGGTTACGGTGGGTGGTTGGGGACGAGCGATGCATGGAGGTTTGCTCGTTTCTCTCGTACATGTACATACACGTGTGTGTGCGAGGCGTTGGGCTCTAACTGAACACGAGCGAGGCGTTCGCTTACTGAACCCGACCGATTGCACTAGCTAGTTTACTGTACCCGAGCGGTCGATCTCTTGACTATTAACTAAACCTGAGCGATTCCTTCGCTACTGCTGCTAATTGAATCCGATTGAACCTACCTCTTGATGAACAGTGACCATTGTTGGGGGTTGGATGAACAGTTTTCGATGGGGGTTGGATAAATAGGACCCCATGGTAGTAGAGGTTGGTGCCGCTGGATGAATAGGACCCCGATCGAGGAGGCCTCCACACCCAAGCCGGTTGGGGGTGGATGAACAAGACGTCGTGGAGGGCAGGTTGAATAGTAGCCAGTGGAGGCTGGATGACTAGTAGCCCATGGATGAACAGTAGCTGGTGGAGGTAGGAGGAAGATGCGGTGGATGAACAGTAGCAGGTGGAGACTAGAGGAAGTCGACGGTGGATGAACAGTAGCCTATGGAGGCTAGAGCAAGGTAGTAGACGGTGGATGAACAGTAGCGTGTGAAGTCCCATTTTGCGGTACGCCACACCCCTCCCGATGAACAGGACCCCTTTTCGACCGTAGGCGCTCCAACACAAGTCTGTTTCCTTCGTTTTGCGGTACGCCACACCTCCCAATGAACAGGACCCCGTTTCGACTGTAGGCACTCGAACGGAAATCAGTTTCCTCCGTTTTGCGTACGCCAGACCCTTCCCGGTGAACAGGACCCCATTTCGACCGTAGGCACTCGAACGGAAGTCCGTTTCCTCCGTTTTGCGTATGCCAGACCCTTCCCAGTGAACAGGACCCCGTTTCGACCGTACACGATGGAACAGAGGGCCGTTTTCTCCGTTCTGCGCTACACCACACCTCGTTTCGATTGTTTCATCCAAGCCGGTTGGCTTCCAATGAACATTATGTATTTCGTTGGTTGCCTCACTAAACACGACGATGTTTCCTCCATTCCGACCCAACTAGATGGTTGCCGATGAACAGGACGCCATCGTTGTATGCGTTAGAGACCCCACCCATATGTACGTACGTAGCCGTATTTACTTTCTTGCAGCATGGTTGTACATATGTGTACACTATCGGGGAACGTAGCATGTAATTAAAAAAAAATCCTATGCTCACGCAAGATCTATCTAGGAGATGCATAGCAACGATAAGGGGAGAGTGTGTCCACGTACCATCGTAGACCGTAAGCGGAAGCATTATGTTAACGCGGTTGATATAGTCGAACGTCTTCACGATCCAACCAATCCAAGTGCCAAACGTACGGCACCTCCGTGTTTAGCACATGTTCAGCTCAATGTTGTCCCTCGAGCTCTTGATCCAGCGGTGGGTCGAGGGAGAGTTCCGTCAGCACGACGGCGTGGCGACGGTGTTGGTGATGTGATCCGCGCAGGGCTTCGCCTAAGCACTACGACACTATGACCTCAGGAGCAAACTGTGGAGGGGGGCATCACACACGTCTAAGAGAAACTTGTGTGTCCTAGGGTGCCCCTCCTCACGTATATAAAGGAGGGAGGAAGGGGGCGTCTGGCCCTAGAAGGGGCGAACCAAGGGAGGAGTCCTACTAGGACTCCAATCCTAGTAGGACTAGGATTCCCTCTTTTTCCCTTTTGTGGAGAAGGAAGGAAGGAAGGAAGGGAGATGGAAGACGAGAAGGAAAGGGTGGCACGCCCCCTATCCTAGTCCTATTCGGACTCCCTAAGGGAGGGGGGCGCGGCCACCCCTTGTGGGCGGCCCCCCTCTCCCCTATGGACCATGTAGGGCCATTGCTTCCCCGGGGGGTTCCGGTAACCCCTCGGTACTCCGGAAAAATACCCGAATCATTCGGAACCATTCCGATGTCCGAATATAACCTTCCAATATATGAATCTTTACCTCTTGACTATTTTGAGACTCCTCTTCATGTCCGTGATCTCATCCGGGACTCCGAACGAAGTTCGGTCACCAAAACACATAACTCATAATACAAACCGTCATCGAACGTTAAGCGTGCGGACCCTACGGGTTTGAGAACTATGTAGACATGACCGAGACACATCTCTGGTCAATAACCAATAGCGGAACCTGGATGCTCATATTGGCTCCTACATATTCTACGAAGATCTTTATTGGTCAAACTGCATAACAACATACGTTGTTCCCTTTGTCATCGGTATGTTGCTTGCCCGAGATTCGATCGTTGATATCATCATACCTAGTACAATCTCGTTACCGACAAGTATCTTTACTCGTTCCATAATACATCATCTCGTGACTAACTCATTAGTCATTTGCTTTCAAGGCTTATAGTGATGTGCATTACCGCGAGGGCCCAAAGATACCTCTCCGATACTTGGAGTGACAAATCTTATTCTCGATCTATGCCAACACAACAAACACTTTCGGAGACACCTGTAGGGCATCTTTATAATCTGTAACACCCCAAATGCAATACTTCCTTATATGGCAATATAAACACTTACCATTTGATCCTTGTCCTTATCCTTGGGGGTTCTTTTCAATTATGCATTGCCATTGCATTTTCATGTTTCTTTCTTTAAGCATTCCTGCATTGCTTCATCATCATCATTGCATCATGGTCATCATATGGCATTTTCTTTTGTCATTGTGTTTTTCTCTTCCTTGGTATGTCAAGTGAGCTTCCTTGCTCATGTGATGGTGGTTTGATGCAAGCATGCCCAAAACTTAAACCCTTCCAACTTGCACCTCTTCCCCTCCTTTCTTTTCCCTTTTCTTTTAATTTTGCAAGTGGCATCTACCCTCTTCCTTTAATGTTCATCTTCCCCCAACTTTTCTTTCACCTTGTCTTAAACACCTCTGCCAAATTTCACTATGTTTAAAGATGATTTGGTTTGGTTCAAAAATATCTCAAGTTTGAGGGTAATTCATACTTGTTTTATTTTTCTACCTCTAAAAATGTCCAACCCATTTTTATAAAATAGAGTATAATTCCAGGATCATGGAGATATTTTTATCTCATTGTATCTCCTCCCCTAGCCCTCTGTGCTTTTCTGTTTTTATTTTCTGCCTGAAGAAATGGAAAAGGAAGAATAGCAGTAGCAGCCCAGCAACAGTAGCAGTAGCCAGCCAGCCCGCCTGGGCCTTGGCCTTCTCCCCTCGGCCCAGCAGCCAGCGCAGCTCCCCTCTATCTCTCCCTC
Source organism: Secale cereale (assembly GCA_902687465.1). Lineage (NCBI taxonomy): Eukaryota > Viridiplantae > Streptophyta > Magnoliopsida > Poales > Poaceae > Secale > Secale cereale. The sequence goes on along the minus strand of LR738713.1, from coordinate 280,218,276 downwards.
GAGCCGGGCCCGCTTGCCAGCGTCCCAGGCCACACAGCCACCTGCTCCGTCCTCCTCCGTCTCCCGCGTTTCAAAGGAAGAACGCCCTCACCGTCACGCCGTGAGTTCACGGACGTCGAGGCCAGCTCATCCGCCCCTTTTAAACCCGAGCCGTGCCCTAGGGTTCCTCCTCCTCCCTCCTTTCTCCATCTCTGCCGCTACACAAGAGGGGATATCCCCTGCCCTTGATCTCCTGCCGCTCGCCCCGAGCGCAAGCGGGAGCACGCCGACGCATGCCATCCCTCCGGTCATCTCCAGCTACCTCCTTCTACTTCCCCGACATGCGCGTCGTCGTCCATACCTATGCGTCGTCGAAGGTACGCCCAGGAGCCTTGCAACGCCCCGCCTCTGCTTCCTCTTCCTCGGTCGACATCAAGCGACGTGGTTCAGAGCTCGACCACGACGTCTCCGGCTCATCTCCGGCGATCTATTCGTGTCTTAGGGTAAGCAGGTATACCCACCTCCCTTCCTTCCTCTTCCAGCCGCATTTCGGTCACTGGAGGCGTCGCTAGATCCATGCCACCGTCGCGCTCTCGGTGCTCCCGCGTTTTCTGAAATCTTCAGAGTAGCGCCGTGCCTGTCTGAATTTTGGCGACGCCGCCCCGCTTATGTTGTTGCTTCGTTCGCGAGCACGCGCTGCCGTAGTGCTGCAGTCCCGCGCACCCGCTTCGCCGTTTAGCCAACGCTAGCCGCCATCTCGTCGTGCTTTGCTGCCATGGCCGCAAGAATGCCGGGTCCCTGTCCCCGCGCGTCCTCGAGCAGAGCATGCTCGCATGCTGCATCTCTCCCCTCCAGCTCCTTCAAAGCCCTGTGTCATCACAACCCGCGCGCGCCCGCGGCTCGCCTCGCTCCTCGCCGGCGTTGTAGTAGCTATTGTCGGCAGCGTCTCTGCTCCTGCAGTAGAGATAGCGCCTCGGGCTAGATCAAGAGGAGTCAAGACCCTCTCCAATCAGTCGCCCGCACCTAGCCCAGTGGCTAGAGCCTCTCACTTGCAGCTCGCAGACCTGGGTTCAAATCCTCGCAGGCCAGTGGTTTCGGCCCCCTTTTTTGCATTTGTCTGCCTCGCTGACAGTTGGGTCCCACCTGACAGCCTGTGTGCATGTCGTACCCACTTCCACACACACAGCCGCCACATCAGCCCCCCCTGGACCCACTAGTCAGTGGCTATGGCTAGTTCAGGCCGGGTCTGTTTAGTATCCTTTGCTTTTCTGTTTTGATTTAAATTCAGTTTTTGCTTTTTCTTTTGCCTATTTCATATCTTTTAATATATGCATCTGTTCAAAATGTGTTATATATGAAAGCTGCTTAGTTTTTAGTGTAGATTATTTATATGCAGTTTGTTGCCATGTTAAAAACATGTAAAAATGCTGTTTGATATTTATTTGTATTTAAAATATGTTCAAACTTTTTTAAATCATAAGTAAATATCCATAGCTCCAAATTTGACAAACTTTATATGCTTTTGGGGTGTAAAAATGTGTAGATTAAGATGGTGCTATTACTTTGCATGTTTAACAACTCTAAAACTTGGTTCCTACAGATCTATCCAATATTAGTTTTTATGTTCCCGGGAGTTCCCGGAATTGTTGTTTGTTCCTTCCGGCCCATTTAAAATGCTTGCATGATGTTGTTGTTCTTAGTTGCACCCCTTGCCATGTTAAACAAATTTTATAACTTGTTGGGTGCTTGGATAATTCAACTACATAACCACTTGTGACTATGCTTGTGCTTGTTATCTTTTGCATGATGTGCCCGTACATGTTTTGTGTTCTTGCTTTTGTCATGTCATATGTGCACTAATCATGCCCCTTGGAGTTGCATCACATCCTGCCCATATTCATATGCGTCATATCTTGCATCATGAGTTTGAGCATTGCACGATGATTGATTGTTGTTCCGGTGTTGTATTGTTGTGATGGTTAGAGCCCGGTGGCGATTCGGAGTTCGAGGTTCCTGTCGAGACTGAGTTTGAGGAGCAAGGTTACGATCCCTCCGTGGACTTAACAGGCAAGATGACCATTCCCCGATATCACCTCTATCTTTGCCTATGCTAGTTGTCTCGCTCTTTAGCTATGCCTCGATGCCTATTCCTGTTTGTCAACCTCCTATTGTTGCCATGAAACACTCTAACCGCCTTCCTAGCAAACCGTTGATTGGCTAAGTACGCTTTTGCTCAACCCCTCTTATAGCGTTGTTAGTTGCAGGTGAAGTTTTTGAAGATTGCTCCATGATTGGACTTGTTATTGGAATATCACAATATATATCTTATGTTAACATAATGCACATATATATTGGTAACGGGTGGAAGGCTTGGCCTTCTGCTTGGTGTTTTGTGCCACTCATGCCACCTTAGGACCCGATAAACCGGTGTTATGTTCCTTGTTTTTGCGTTCCTAACACGGTTGGGGTTTATGGGCCCCCTTGATAATTCGCTCTGCTTAAAGCTTTTCGAGTAAGACCCAACATTGGTTTTACATTTGCCTAACAACTAAAAATTCGCATAGGGACTAGCTACTCATACGTCCAAAACGTATCTATAATTTCTGCTTGATCCATGCCTCTTTTGGGTGATATTGGTATGATATTTATACACTTCCATACACTTTTGATCATATTTGGACTAACCTATTAACTCAGTGCACCCCAGTGCCAGTTTCTGTTTTCGGCTGTTTTTGTATTTTAGGTTTTCACGTTACGAGAACTGCCAGGAAAAATCCAGAAAAATTATATAAAAAATCAGCGTTCCAGAACCTACCTTGCGCCCGAAGTACAGCCGGGGGGGGGGG
>LR738713.1:280137722-280204240 GCA_902687465.1 Secale cereale | reverse complement strand
AATGAGTTATGGCTCCTATGAATACACGTTCATGTCTTTCGGGCGTGCAAATGCTCCACCCGCTTTCTCTCGGATGATGCACTTCATATTCAACCCTTACACCAATGAATTCGTTCTTGTCTACCTCGATGATATCTTGGTATTCTCCAAGAATGAAGAAGACCATGCCAAGCACCTCCATTTGGTCCTTGACAGGCTCCATGAGCACCGTTTCTATGTGAAGTTCTCCAAATGCGAATTCTGGCTTGATAAAGTCCTCTATCTTGGCGATATTATCTCTGCCGAGGGCATTTCCGTTAACCCCGAGAAGGTTGAAGCTATTGTCAACTAGGAACCTCCTCAGAATGTCAAACAACTCCAAAGTTTCCTCGGTCTCGCAAGCTATTGCAGAAGGTTCGTTGAGAACTTCTCCAAGATTGCCAAACCTCTTTCCAACCTGTTGCAGAAGAATGTCAAGTACTCGTGGACTCCTGATTGTGATGTTGCATTCAGGACACTCAAAGAGAAGCTCATTTCTGCTCCGGTTCTTACTCCTCCGGATGAGTCCAAGCCTTATGAAGTCTTTTGTGATGCTTCATTGCAAGGTCTCGGTGGTGTTCTCATGCAAGACAAGAAGATCGTTGCATACACTTCACGTCAGCTTAAACCAAGTGGGAAGAATTACCCCACACATGATCTTGAGCTCGCAGCAGTTGTTCATGCCTTGATCACGTGGAGACACCTTCTGTTGGATAGAAAAGTGGACATCTTCACCGATCATAAGAGCCTGAAGTACATCTTCACCCAGCCAAACCTTAACCTCCGCCAGACTCGTTGGGTTGAAATGATTCAAGAGTACGATACACGCATTGAGTATACTCCTGGCAAGGCCAATGTCATTGCAGATGCCTTGAGCAGAAAGGCTTATTGCAACATTCTCCTCCTCAAACCGTTCCAACCGGAACTTTGTGAATCTTTCAGGAAGCTCAACCTCCAAGTTGTTCCGCAAGGATTTCTTGCCAATCTTGAAGTTGCTCCTACCTTGGAAGATCAAATCCGTGAGGCCCAATTCAGTGTTGCTATGGTGCAGAAGGTGAAACATGGTATTGCTAAGGGTACTCCCAAGTACAAGTGCTATCGCATTGATGACAGAGACACTTTGTTCTTTGAGGACAGAATTGTGGTCCCCAAAGGTGATCTCAGGAAGCTCATAATGAACGAAGCACATGACTCACTCCTCTCGATACATCCAGGAAGCTCCAAGATGTACCATGACCTCAAGCAATCCTATTGGTGGACTTGCATGAAAAGAGAGATTGCTCAATTCGTGAACGAGTGTGATGTCTACAGAAGGGTGAAGGCAGAGCATCAACGTCCAGCCGGACTCCTTCAACCTCTACCTATTCCCGAGTGGAAATTCAATCACATTGAGATGGATTTCGTCACCGGTTTTCCCAAGTCCAAGCGAGTTAATGATGCTATCTTTGTGGTGATTGACAAGCTCACTAAAGTGGCTCATTTTCTTCCAGTCAAAGAATCCATCAACGCAGCTCAACTGGCAGAGCTGTACACCTCCAGAATTGTATCTTTGCATGGCATCCGTCAAGTAATCTCCTCAGCTCGTGGAAGCTTGTTCACTTCCAAGTTCTGGGATTCCTTTCAGTCAGCCATGGGCACCAAGATTCGCTTCAGCACAACTTTTCACCCTCAGACTAGTGGTCAAGTCGAGAGAGTGAATCAAATTCTTGAAGATATGCTCAGAGCTTGTGTAGTCTCCTTCAGTATGAAATGGGAAGATTGCCTTCCATTTGCTGAATTCTCCTACCACAACAGCTTCCAAGCAAGTGCGGGCAAAGCTCCATTTGAAATTCTCTATGGCAGAAAGTGTCGTACCCCTCTCAACTGGTCCGAGGCCGGTGAACGTCAACTCCTTGGAAATGATTTGATCTCAGAGGCCGAAGAGATGTGCAAAGTCATACATGAGAATCTCAAGGCCGCACAATCACGTCAAAAGAGCTACTATGACGGCAAGCATCGTGACTTGGCTTTCGACATTGGAGATCATGTCTATCTCCGTGTTTCTCCCATGAAGGGCACTCAGAGGTTCGGTATCAAGGGCAAGCTTGCTCCAAGATACGTGGGCCCTTTCAAGATTCTTGGCAAGAGAGGTGATCTAGCCTACCAACTCGAGCTTCCCTCCAACTTTGCAAATGTGCATGATGTGTTTCACGTGTCCCAACTCCGCAAGTGCTACAAGACGTCTGAACGCACCATTCCTTTCGAAGAGATTGATCTTCAGCAAGACTTGTCTTATCGTGAGCACCCCATTGCTATCCTTGAAGAGACTGAGCGCAAGACCCGCAACAAGTCCTTCAAATTCTTGAAAGTGAAGTGGTCACACCATACCGACCAAGAAGCTACATGGGAACGAGAGGATCATCTCCGTTCTAAGTATCCCGCTTTCTTTCAGTCTTAGATCTCGGGACGAGATCTATTCGTAGTGGAGGAGAGTTTGTAACACCCCAAAAGTAATACTTCCTTATATGGCAATATAAACACTTACCATTTGATCCTTGTCCTTATCCTTGGGGGTTCTTTTCAATTATGCCTTGTCATTGCATTGTCATGTTTCTTTCTTTAAGCATTCAGGCATTGCTTCATCATCATCATTGCATCATGGTCATCATATGGCATTTTCTTTTGTCATTGTGTTTTTCTCTTCCTTGGTATGTCAAGTGAGCTTCCTTGCTCATGTGGTGGTGGTTTGATGCAAGCATGCCCAAAACTTAAACCCTTCCAACTTGCACCTCTCCCCCTCCTTTCTTTTCCCTTTTGTTTTAATTTTGTAAGTGGCATCTACCCTCTTCCTATAATGTTCATCTTCCCCGAACTTTTCTTTCACCTTGTCTTAAACACCCCTGCCAAATTTCACTCTGTTTAAAGATGATTTGGTTTGGTTCAAAAATATCTCAAGTTTGAGGGTAATTCATACTTGTTTTATTTTTCTACCTCTAAAAATGTCCAACCCATTTTTATAAAATAGAGTATAATTCCATGATCATGGAGATATTTTTATCTCATTTTATCTCCTCCCCTAGCCTCTGTGCTTTTCTGTTTTTATTTTCTGCCTGAAGAAATGGAAAAGGAAGAATAGCAGCAGCAGCCCAGTAGCAGCAGCCAGCTAGCCCGCTTGGGCCTTGGCCTTCTCCCCTCGGCCCAGCAGCCAGCGCAGCTCCCCTCTCTCTCCCTTGAGCCGGGCCCATTTGCCAGCGTCCCAGGCCACACGGCTACCTGCTCCGTCCTCCTCCGTCTCCCGCGTTTCAAAGGCAGAATGCCCTCACCGTCGCGCCGTGAGTTCACGGACGTCGAGGCCAGCTCGTCCGCCCCTTTTAAACCCGAGCCGTGCCCTAGGGTTCCTCCTCCTCCCTCCTTTCTCCATCTCCGCCGCCGCACAAGAGGGGATCTTCCCTGCCCTCAATCTCCTGCTGCTCACCCCGAGCGCAAGCGGGAGCACGCCGGCGCGTGTCGTCCCTCCGGTCATCTCCAGCTGCCTCCTTCTACTTCCCCGATGTGCGCGCCGTTATCCGTGCCTCTGCGTCGCCAAAGGTACGCCCAGGAGCCCTGCAACGCCCCGCGTCTGCTTCCTCTTCCTCGGTCGACATCAAGCGACGTGGTTCAAAGCTCGACCGCGACGTCTCTGGCTCATCTCTGACGATCTATTCGTGTCTTAGGGTAAGCAGGTATACCCACCTCCCTTCCTTCCTCTTCCAGCCGCGTTTCGGTCACTGGAGGCGTAGCTAGATCCATGCTATCGTCGCGCTCACGATGCTCCCGCATTTTCTGAAATCTTGAGAGTAGCCCCATGCCTGTCTGAATTTTGACGACGCCGCCCCGCTTATGCCGTTGCTTCGTTCGCGAGCACGCGCTGCCGTAGTGCTGCAGTCCCGCGCACCCGCGTCGCCGTTTAGCCAGCGCCAGCCGCCACCTCGTCGTGCTTTGATGCCATGGCTGCAAGCACGCCGGGTCCCTGTCCGCGCGCGTCCTCGAGCCGAGCATGCTCGCGCACTGTAGCTCTCCCCTCCAGCTCCTGCAAAGCCACGTGTCACCGCAGCCCGCGCGCGCCCGCGGCTCGCCTCGCTCCTCGCCGGCGTCGTCGTAGCTGTCGTCGGCAGCGTCTCTGCTCCATCAGTAGAGACAACACCTTAGGCTAGCTCAAGAGGATCCAAGCCCCTCTCCTATCAGTCGCCCACACCTAGCCAAGTGGCTAGAGCCTCTCGCTTCCAGCTCGTAGACCTGGGTTCGAATCCTCGCAGGCTAGTGGTTTCGGCCCCCTTTTTTGCATTTGTCTGCCTCGCTGACAGTTGGGCCCCACTTGGCAGCCTCTGTGCACGTCGTACCCACTTCCACACACGCAGCCGCCACATCAGCCCCCTAGACCCACTAGTCAGTGGCTATGGCTAGTCTAGGCCGGATCTGTTTATTATCCTTTGCTTTTCTGTTTTGATTTAAATTCAATTTTTGCTTTTTCTTTTGCATATTTCATATCTTTTAATATATGCATCTGTTCAAAATGTGTTCTATATGAAAACTGGTTAGTTTTTAGTGTAGATTATTTATATGCAGTTTGTTGCCATGTTAAAAACATGTAAAATGTTGTTTGATATTTATTTGTATTTAAAATATGTTCAAACTTGTTTAAATCATAACTAAATATCCATAGCTCCAAATTTGACAAACTTTATATGCTTTTGGGGTGGAAAAATGTGTAGATTAAGATGGTGATGTTACTTTGCATGTTTAACAACTCTAAAACCTGGTTCCTACAGATTTGTCCAATATTAGTTTTTATGTTCATGGGAGTTCCCGAAATTGTTGTTTGTTCCTTCCGGCCCATTTAAAATGCTTGCATGATGTTGTTGTTCTTAGTTGCACCCCTTGCCATGTTAAACAACTTTTATAACTTGTTGGGTGCTTGGATAATTTAACTACATAACCACTTGTGACTATGCTTGTTCTTGTTATCTTTTGCATGATGTGCCCATAGATGTTTTATGTTCTTGCTTTTGTCATATCACATGTGCACTCATCATGCCCCTTGGAGTTGCATCACATCCTGCCCATATTCATATGCGTCATATCTTGCATCATGTGTTTGAGCATTGCATGATGATTGATTGTTGTTCTGGTGTTGTATTGTTGTGATGGTTAGAGCCCGATGACGATTCGGAGTTCGAGGTTCCTGTCGAGACTGAGTTTGAGGAGCAAGGTTATGATCCCTCCGTGGACTTAACAGGCAAGATGACCATTCCCCGATATCACCTCTATCTTTGCCTATGTCAGTTGTCTTGCTCTTTAGATATGCCTCAATGCCTATTCCTGTTTGTCAGCCTCCTATTGTTGCCATGAAACACTCTAACCGCCTTCCTAGCAAACCGTTGATTGGCTAAGTACGCTTTTGCTCAACCCCTCTTATAGCGTTGTTAGTTGCAGGTGAAGTTTTTGAAGATTGCTCCATGATTGGACTTGTTATTGGAATATCACAATATATATCTTATGTTAACTTAATGCACATATATATTGGTAATGGGTGGAAGGCTTGGCCTTTTGCTTGGTGTTTTGTTCCACTCATGCCACGTTAGGACCCGATAAACCGGTGTTATGTTCCTTGTTTTTGCGTTCCTAACACGGTTGGGGTTTATGGCCCCCCCTTGATAATTTGCTCTGCTTAAAGCTTTTCCAGCAAGACCCAACATTGGTTTTACATTTGCCTAACAACTAAAAATTTGCATAGGGACTAGCTACCCAAGGACTTAATTAACAACCCCGGACCAGTGCTCCTCATGTGTCTTGGTCCAAACTGGGCAGACTGCAGGGCAGCCTTGGGGAAACCCGATGTATCTGGTATTACCTGTAGGCTGACCTATCCGGTCGTGGCCTGAGACAAGATACGTGCGGCTACTATCAGGGTGTCTGCACGCCGGGAGGTCTTGCTGGATTAGTTTTACCTTTGCCGAAATATCTTGAGCACGGGATTCCGTGAATACTCGGGTCTTCCCACTTTGGAGTTGCGACTCCGCAGATCGTGAGCTTGTGATGGGCTAAGTTGGGACACCCTTGCATGGTCTTGAACTTTCGAAAGACGTGCCCACGGTTATGTGGCAGATGGGAATTTGTTAATATCCGGTTGTAGATAACTTGACACCGTATTCATAAGAATACACTACCTATGTGAGTAACCGTGATGCTCTCTTTCCGAAGGGCTTTGGGAAGTGAACACGGTGGGGTTATGTTTGATCGTGAGTAGCTAGGATCACTTCTTGATCAACTCGGCGATCGTTGGCACATGTTCTCATCTCGCTCTGAACTCGTAAGCTAGTTGCTTAGTGCTTGCAGCAAACACTTTATTACCCTTCCACACCTAAGGCTTTGTTAGTTTTGATACCCGGGAATGGGATTGCTGAGTCCTTGTGGATCACAGATTACAACACACACCAGATGCAGGTATCGCCGAGCACGTTGCAGGAGATGGATTATAACTTCACTGGGACTTCGATGAGGAGCATGGTCGTTACTATGTATCGTATCCCGACGATCAGTAGTGGTTCCTACTAGGAGGATCCAAGCTTGTGTTTATGGTATCTTTCCCATTGGGTTTTTCGTCCATAGCCGGACCCTGTGTTTTGGATGATTGTATGTTATTGTATTCATTGTGTGACGTGGCGAGTGTAAGCCAACTATTTTTTACACTTTCATCCCTGAACTTTTACATGAGATGTGCAAAGATACCATGCTTGAGATCATTCCAGAATGCGCTTATGTCTCTAAGTCGTGCCTCGACACGTAGGAGGCATATTCGCATCCTGGGCATTACATAATCACCCAGTTACTTTGCGACGTTTGATGGCACACAAGGTGTTCCTTCGGTATTCGGGAGTTGCATAATCTCATAGTCAAAGGAACATGTATAAGTCATGAAGAAAGCAATAGCACTAAAACTAAACAATAATTATGTTAAGCTAACGGATGGGTATAGTCCATCACATCATTCTCCTAATGATGTGATCCCGTTCATCAAATGACAACACATGTCTATGGTTAGGAAACTTAACCATCTTTGATTAACGAGCTAGTCTAGTAGAGGCACACTAGGGACACTCTATTTAGTCTATGTATTCACACATGTATCAAGTTTCCGGTTAATACAATTCTAGCATGAAAAAAAAATTATCATGATATATAAAGAAATATAAATAACAACTTTATTATTGCCTCTAGGGCATATTTCCTTGAGTATCCCACTTGCACTAGAGTCAATAATCTAGATTACATAGTAATGATTCTAACACCCATGGAGTCTTGGTGCTGATCATGTTTTGCTCATGTAAGAGGCTTAGTCAACGGGTCTGCAACATTTAGATCCGTATACATTTTGCAAATCTCTATGTCATCCTCCTTGACTTGATCGCGGATAGAGTTAAAGTGTCTCTTGATGTGCTTGGTTCTTGCTACTTCTCGAGCTTGCAATGTATTCCCTCGAAGAGGAAAGGGTGATGCAACACAATAGCGTAAGTATTTCCCACAGTTTTTGAGAACCAAGGTATCAATCCAGTAGGAGACCATGCACGAGTCCCTCGCACCTGCACACACAAATAAGAACCTCGCAGCCAACACGATAAAAGGGGTTGTTAATCCCTTCTCGGTCACTTACGAGAGTGAGATCCGATAGATATGATAAGATGATATTTTTGGTATTTTTTTGGTATAAAGAAAAAGTAAATAATGCAAATTAAAGCAACGGCGAAAGAAATTGGCTAGTTGACGGGAAACTAATATGATAAAGATAGACCCGGGGGCCATAGGTTTCACTAGTGGCTTCTCTCATGATAGCAGAATTCTACAGTGGGTGAACAAATTACTGTCGAGCAATTGATAGAAAAGCGCATAGTTATGAGAATATCTAGGCATGGTCATTGTATATAGGCATCACGTCCATGACAAGTAGACTGAAACGATTCTACATCTACTACTATTACTCCACACATCGACCGCTATCTAGCATGCATCTCGAGTATTAAGTTCATAAGAACAGAGTAACGCCTTAAGCAAGATGACATGATGTAGATGGATAAACTCAAGCAATATTATATAAAGCCCATCTTTTTATCCTCGATGGCAACAATACAATACGTGCCTTGTTGCCCTGCTGTCACTGGGAAAGGACACCGCAAGATTGAACCCAAAGCCAAGCACTTCTCCCATTTCAAGAACTATAGATCTAGTAGGCCAAACTAAACCAATAATTCGAAGAGACTTGCAAGCATATTTAAATCATGCATAAAAGATTTCAGAAAGGAATCCAATATTGTTCATAGATAATTTGATCATAAACCCACGATTCATCGGATCTCGACAAACACACCGCAAAAAGATTACATCGAATAGATCTCCTCGAAGATCGAGGAGAACTTTGAATTGAGATCCAAAGAGAGAGAAGAAGCCATCTAGATAATAACTATGGACCCAAAGGTCTGTGGTAAACTACTCACAACTCATCGGAGAGGCTATGGTGTTGATGTAGAAGCCCTCCGTGATCAATGCCCCCTCCGGTGGAGCTTCGGAACAGGCCCCAAGATGGGATCTCACGGGTACAGAAGGTTGCGGCAGTGGAATTAGGGTTTCGTCTGTCTCCCCGATGTTTTCAGGGTATGAGAGTATATATAGGCTAAAGAGGCACGTCAAGGGAGCCAGAGGGGACCCACGAGGGTGGGGACGCGCCTACCCCCTGGGCACGTCCCTTGCCCTCGTGGCCGCCTCTATCGCTTCCTGGCGTGTACTCCAAGTCTTCGGTGTTGATATCGTTCCAAAAATGACTCTCCCGAAGGTTTCATTCCGTTTGGACTCCGTTTGATATTCCTTTTCTGCGAAACACTGAAATAGGCAAAAACAACAATTTGCACTGGGCCTTGGGTTAGTAGGTTAGTCCCAAAAATAATATAAGAGTGTATAATAAAGTCCATTAATAAACATCCAAAACAGATAATATAATAACATGGAACAATAAAAAACTATAGATACATTGGAGACGTATCAAGCATCCCCAATCTTAATTCCTGCTCGTCCTCGAGTAGGTAAATGATAAAAACAGAATTTTTGATGTGGAATGCTACCCAACATAATTCTCAATGTAATTTTATTTATTGTTGCATGAATGTTCAGATCCGAAAGATTCAAGACAAAAGTTTATATTGACATAAGAATAATAATACTTCAAGCATACTAACAAAGCAATCATGTCTTCTCCAAATAACATGGCCAAAGAAAGTTCATCCCTACAAAATCATACAGTTTGGCTATGCTCCATCTTCGTCACACCATATTTTCAAACTTTTTCAACTTTCACGCAATACATGAGCGTGAGCCATGGATATAACACTATAGGTGGAACAAAATGGTGGTTGTGGATAAGACAAAAGAGGAAGATGGTCTCACATCAACTAGGCGTATCAACGGGCTATGGAGATGCCATCAATAGATATCAATGTGAGTGAGTTGGGATTGCCATGCAACGGATGCACTAGAGCTATAAATGTATGAAAGCTCAACAAAAGAAACTAAGTGGGTGTGCATCCAAGTTGCTTGCTCACGAAGACCTAGGGCATTTGAGGGAGCCCATCGTTGGAATATACAAGCCAAGTTCTATAATGAAAATTTCCCACTAGTATATGAAAGTGACTAAACAAGAGACTCTCTATCATGAAGATCATGGTGGTTCTTTGAAGCACAAGTGTGGAAAAAGATAGTAGCATTGTCCCTTTTTTCTTTTCTTTTCCTTTTCCCCTTTTCTTTTCTTTTTTTCTTTCTTTTTCTTTTTTTCTTTTTTGGGCCTTTTTTTCTTTGGCCTTTTCTTTTTTTTTCTTTTTCTTCTTTGGGACAATGCTCTAATAATGATGATCATCACACTTATATTGATCTACAACTCGATATTACAACTCGATACTAGAACAAAGTATGACTCTATATGAATGCCTCCGGCTGTGTACCGGGATGTGCATTGAATCAAGAGTGACATGTATGAAAAATTATGCATGGTGGCCTAGCCACAAATACGATGTCAACTACATGATCATGCATGGCAATATGACAATGATGAAGCATGTCATAGTAAACGAAACGGTGGAAAATTTCAAGGCAATATATCTCGGAATGGCTATGGAAATGCCATGATAGGTAGGAATGGTGGCTTTTTTGAGGAAGGTATATGGTGGGTGTATGGTACCGGCGAAAAATGCGCGGTACAAGAGAGGCTAGCAATGGTGGAAGGGTGAGAGTGCGTATAATCCATGGACTCAACATTAGTCATAAAAAACTCACATACTTATTGAAAAAATCTACAAGTCATCAAAACAAAGTACTACACGCATGCTCCTAGGGGAAGGATTGGTAGGAGTTAACCATCGCGCGATCCCGACCTCCACACAAAGGATGACACTCAACGAAATACCTCATGCTTCAAATTTGTCACACAACAGTCACCATACGTGCATGCTACGGGACTTGCAAACCTCAACACAAGTATTTCTCAAATTCACAACTACTCTACTAGCATGACCCTAATATCATCACCCTCATATATCAAAACAATCATCAAGTATCAAACTTCTCATAATATTCAGTGCGCTTTTTATGAAATTTTTACTATACCCATCTTGGATGCCTATCATATTAGGACTAATTTTATAACCAAAGCACATTACCATGCTGTTCTAAAAGACTCTCAAAATAATATAACTGAAGAATGAGCGATCAATAATTTCTACAAAATAAGACCACCGCCTCGCTCTAAAAGATATAAGTGAAGCACTAGAGCAAAACTATCTAGCTCAAAAGATATAAGTGAAGCACATAGAGTATTCTAATAAATTCCGATTCATGTGTATCCCTCTCAAAAGGTGTGTCCAGCAAGGATGATTGTGGTATACTAAAAAGCAAAGACTCAAATCATATATGACGCTCCAAGCAAAACACATATCATGTGGTGAATAAAAATATAGTCTCAAGTAAAGTTACCCATAGATGAAGACAAAAGAGGGGATGCCTTCCCAGGGCATCCCCAAGCTTAGGCTTTTGGTTGTCCTTGAATATTACCTTGGGGTGCCTTGGGAATTCCCAAGCTTAGGCTCTTGCCACTCTTTGTTCCATAGTCCATCAAATCCTTGCTCAAAACTTGAAAACTTCACAACACAAAACATAGCCAAAAATCTCGTGAGCTCCGTTAGTATAAGAAAACAATCCACCACTCAAAGGTACTGTAATGAACTCATTCTTTGTTTATATTGGTGTTAAACCTACTGTATTCCAACTTCTGTATGATTCATACCCCCCGATACTACTCATGGATTCATCAAAATAAGCAAACAACACACGAAAAACAGAATCTGTCAAAAACAGAACAGTCTGTAGCAAGCTGTAACTTTCGAATACTTCTGGAACTAAAACAAATTGATATAAATTGGTGGACTTGAGGAATTTGTCTATTAATCATCTGCAAAAAGAATCAACTAAAAAGCACTCTCCAGTAAAAAAGGTAGCTAATCTCGTGAGCGCTAAAGTTTCTATTTTTTTACAGCATGATCGCAGAAACTTCACACAAGTCTTCCCAAAGGTTCTACTTGGCACAAACTCTAATTAAAACACAAAACCACATCTAAACATAAGCTAGATGTAATATTTATTCCTAAACAGAAGCAAAATCAAAGAAAATAAAATTGAGTTGCCTCCCAACAAGCTCTTTCTTTATAGCCATTAAGATAGGCCTGATAATTCAATGATGCTCACATGAAAGATAAGAATTGAAGCACAAAGAGAGCATCCTATAGCATGTGAAAGTTACATCTAAGTCTAACATACTTCCTATGCATATGCATTTTATAGGAAAACAAATTAGCAAGACAAGCAAGATCTAGCATATGTAATGAGGAAGAAAGAAACAATATCAATCTCAACATAACGAGAGGTAAATTAGTAACATGAAAATTTCTAAAACCATATTTTCCTCTCTCATAATAATTGCATGTAGGATCATACGCAAATTCAACAGTAATGTATCACATAACATATTCTCAACACAATACACATGCATACGAAGTTGACACTCTTCCAAAATAGTGGGATCAACATTAACTAAAATCATGACCTCTCCAAACCCACTTTTATCAAAAATTTCATAAGATTGGACATTCTCCAAATATGTGGGATCTAAAGTTGACACTCTTCCAAACCCACTTTCAATATTATTGCAAACATTATCAATCTCAGATTCATCATGGGGGTTAAATAAGTTTTCAAGATCGTAAGAAGCATCACCCCAATCATGATCATTGCAATAAATAGTGGACATAGCAATACTAGCATACCCAAGCTTAGTGTTTTTCATATCATTAACACAATTGACATTAATAGAATTTACAATAGTATCATTGCAATCATGTTTTTTCATTAAAAGAGCTATCATGAATCACTTCATAATTTCCTTCTTTCAACACTTCATCATAATTTTTAGATTCACGAATTTCAAGCAAAATCTCATAAAGATAATCTAGTGCATGCACCTCACTAACAATTAGTTTATCATAATTGGATCTCTTAAAAAGATTAGAAAGTGGATGAGGATCCATAATTTATCAAGCGAAGATGCAACCTAATAGAAGGCACATGGCAACACAAGCAAACAGAAAGGCGAATGGAAAAAGGGCGAATAAAACGGCAAAGGTGAAGTGGCGGAGAGGAAAACGAGAGGCAAATGGAAAATAATGTAATGCGAGGGATAAGAGTTTGTGATGGGTACTTGGTATATGACTTTTGCATAGATATCCCCGGCAACGGCGCCAAAAATTCTTCTTGTTACTTCTCGATATTGCGTTGTACTCCCTCAAAGAGGAAATGGTGATGCAGCATAGTAGCGTAAGTATTTCCCTCAGTTTTTAAGAACCAAGGTATCAATCCAGTAGGAGACCACGCGCGAGTCCCTCGCACCTTCACAAACAAATAAGAACCTCATAGCCAACGCGATAAAAGGGGTTGTCAATCCCTTCTCGGTCACTTACGAGAGTGAGATCTGATAGATATGATAAGATAATATTTTTGGTATTTTTTTGGTATAGAGAAAAAGTAATTAATGCAAAGTAAAGAAACGGCGAAAGAAATTGGCTAGTTGACAGGAAACTAATTTGATAAAGATAGACCTGGGGGCCATAGGATTCACTAGTGGCTTCTATCATGATAGCAGAATTCTACGGTGGGTGAACAAATTACTGTCGAGCAATTGATAGAAAAGCGCATAGTTAGGAGAATATCTACGCATGATCATTGTATATAGGCATCACGTCCATGACAAGTAGTCTGAAACAATTCTACATCTACTAGTATTACTCCACACATCGACCGCTATCTAGCATGCATCTAGAGTATTAAGTTCATAAGAACAGAGTAACGCCTTAAGCAAGATGACATGATGTAGAGGGATAAACTCAAGCAATATGATATAAACCCCATCTTTTTATCCTCGATTGCAATAGTAAAATACGTGCCTTTCTGCCCCTACTGTCATCGGGAAATGGCACCGCAAGATTGAACCCAAAGCCAAGCACTTCTCCCATTGCAGGAACTATAGATCTAGTAGGCCAAACCAAACCGATAATTCAAAGAGACTTGCAAGCATATTTAAATCATGCATAAAAGATTTCAGAAAAGAATCCAATATTGTTCATAGATAATCTTGATCATAAACCAACAATTCATCGGGTCTCGACAAACACACCGCAAAAAGATTACATCGAATAGATCTCCTCGAAGATCGAGGAGAACTTTGTATTGAGATCCAAAGAGAAAGAAGAAGCCATCTAGCTAATAACTATGGACCCAAAGGTCTGTGGTAAACTACTCACAACTCATCGGAGAGGCTATGGTGTTGATGTAGAAGCCCTCCGTGATCGATGCCCCCTCTGGCGGAGCTCCGGAACAGGCCCCAAGATGGGATCTCACGGGTACAGAAGGTTTCGGAAGTGGAATTAGGGTTTCGTCTGTCTCCCCGATGTTTTCAAGGTATGAGAGTATATATAGGCTGAAGAGGCATGTCAGGGGATCCAGAGGGGGCCCACGAGGGTGGGGGCGCGCCTACCCCCCTGAGCGCGCCCCTGCCCTCGTGGCCGCCTCTCTCGCTTCCTGGCATGTACTCCAAGTCTTCTGTGTTGATATCGTTCCAAAAATAACTCTCCCTAAGGTTTCATTCCGTTTGGACTCCGTTTGATATTCCTTTTCTGCGAAACACTGAAATAGGCAAAAAACAACAATTTGCACTGGGCCTTGGGTTAGTAGGTTAGTCCCAAAAATAATATAAAAGTGTATAATAGAGCCCATTAAACATCCAAAACATATAATATAATATCATGGAACAATCAAAAATTATAGATACGTTGGAGACATATCAAGCATCCCCAAGCTTAATTCATGCTCGTCCTCGAGTAGGTAAATAATAAAAACATAATTTTTGATGTGGAATGCTACCCAACGAGTACGCATAGCAGTTTTCAAAGCAGCCCAAGTAGTTGGAATATTATCCGGATATAATCTACAATATTCAGACCACCACACACAAGCAAAACTACTAGGCCCGGTCCTGATGGGGGGGGGGGTGGCGGCCACCCCGGGCCCCCGGGACGGAAGGGGCCCCAGATAAGTGTGCTTTTCTAAATCAAGCCTGCAGTTATAAAGTAAAACAAAATATGTTGCATGTTCTGCCGTGCGTGGCCTGGCCCAAGTAACAAATACTAGATCGCTATAAGCACACAATGAGGACTCCTGAAATACTAGATCACTTGCCGCCAATCACACACGATGCTCGCGCCGACGACTTGCACGGATCTGGCACCCGACGCGAGATGGTCTAATTGCTATTTCGCCTAATCGCTTTATCGCCTTACGACGCCGTCGCCTTGCCTGATCGCATCGCCACCAGTTCACCTCCTTGCAGCGGATGCAGTCATAGCGCGCGGCCGCCAGGAACTGGCTTAGGCGAACATGATCCATGAGGCCACATGGACGCCCAGTGGCAGTCGACAGTCTTCCTCTGTCCGCGCGGCCACGTTACGAATGGCAGAGAAGGTTAGCCTAATAGCCTATAAGTGCCTTGATGATATACAAAAAATCATAGATGACATCGATATTGGGTCTTTTTTATTGCGACAGGACAATGATGATGGACTGAGCGATCACCGTTGAGTGATATATATTATTCAGCTTGGTGCATTTGCATCTTGCAAGTTTAACTTCATATTCGGTAAGATTTTTTTGATAGCCCAACACTCATGCCGTATGGTTATTGATTCAGTACTTTTGTAGTTTTTTACTAGTTTCAAATTACCAATTGTTTCTTTAAATTTTGGCATGTTGCAATTTTATCCAATGAGAAGAAAGAAATTACTGGATGAGGATTAATTAGTAATGATGCATCTCATAATGTTATGATTTTTAGGTAATATGTATAAATTGTTTGATGCAATACTGATACATTTGAAATGTTTTTATTAGCATATTGGCTATTATGTCATCATTAATTTAAATGGTCCCTGATTTTAGTTTCGCCCCGGGCCCCTAAAATGTCAGGACCGACCCTGAAAACTAGTGAAAGCACAAAGAGCAGCAGCAACACGTCTCTCCTCGGGATATTTTAAACATGTAAAACGTTGTTCGGTTTCTAACTCCCAAGTAAGATATATATCAGGAACATATCTACCCTCAAATGGTGGAATATTCAATTTTAGTTTAGGGAGATGGTCATGATCGCGTACGTGAATGTGTGGTGCAGCCCTACCATTGCGATTATTTGCATGTGGACGACCTGGTGGTTGTGGTGCTGGTTGTCGCACGTAGTTCTGATTTTGATCAACCTCATCCTCGTAATCCCCCACGTAATCGTCCTCCTCCTCAGCAGCAGCAGGAGCCACAGAAGTATCAACAGCAGCACCAACAGTTTGGCCAGGCTGAAGAGCGACACAGCTCGCTTTGCGGAGGGTTGTTTCGCGACGTGAAGGTGGTGGTTGTTGTTGTTGCAATGGTGCAGCAGGTGGAGGTAGACGCGCAAGCACTTCAGCGAATTTGGCATCCATCTTGGTGTCAATTGACTTCTCAATTCCATCCATCCTCGCTAGTGCGTTGTCAAAACTGGTCATCACATCTTCTACCTGTTGACCCATCATTTGCTGAAATTTGTCATGCAACTCCTTGTTCATCATGTTCTCCCAGTCAGTCTCGTCGGCTTGTGATCCTGCCATGGTTAGCAGCAATAGAAACACACAGAATCTGCTCCAGCAGACTACTAGAAAGTGTTGGTGGTGGGGTGTCACAAATCCGTGAAACAAATCTCAAATTCTTACCAGTTCTTACCAAGCAGCATGAGGTGATCGGCGACCGTTGTAGTTAAAACACCTCAAAGCTTGGATAGAGCGATTACCAGGGAGAGTCAAATGCACGACGTAGATGTATGTGGAGCTGGGAAGTCTTATAATATGGTAGCAAAAGGGTCAGCAATAATCAATTCAGAGATGCAAAGTTGAATAAACGCTCAACGACGGTACTGTGCTGGTCCTAGGCTAGACCGTACTAGAGATGCGAGCCTAGAAAACTAACAAAATCACAACGCTGCACGTACTCAAGGGGAAAGCACACTCTGAATTTTTTGAGCCTCTCTTTTTATGCTTTTTTTGCGCTCCTTTTTTTTTGCCGAAAATCACTATAGTGGTGAGTGTCTCAAAACTCTTCTTAGGTCAAACTAAGATGATATGCACGGAATTTTTTTGACGATTTTTTTCGGAATCATTGCAGCGACGGCAAAAAAGTGCGGTAAAAAACAGTATGATGGCATGTGTCTCAAAAGACTCAGAAAAGCCTAAAAATAGGATAGGGAAAAAATATTTTCACCTGTCGAAATTTTGGCCTAAAAACTGTCCGGGGGTCTCCAGACTTTTTTTTCCGAGACCTACGGAGGCAAGGAAACACGAATCCGAAACCTAGATGGATCTCGAGAACAAACCTAATATGAAAAGAACTCGGATTGGTGGTGGATATATGGTGGTAGGATTTGGTAGCAGTTGTACGTTATGGCAGCGGTGTTGGTATGTGGCAGCGGTGGTGGTATGTGGTCGCGGTGGTGGGATATGGCAGCGGTGGTGGTATGGCAACACCGATGAATATGGTGCGGCGGTGGCGTGACAAACCGTGAACAGAACTCGAAACTCTAAAGAACTGGACGCTTAGACCAGCAACTCGACACGAGGATGCAACCGCAAATTCAACTAAGCAAACACATAAAAGATTATGCAATGGCTCAGACTGGTTCCGATATGATGAACTAACCCTAATTTTTTTTGGCTTTTTCGTAGACAGTAGGTACGAAGAACAGACTCGATATAATCTACGAAAAACTGTAAAATCTCACCGAGCAACCTGGAAATCTGATACCACTTGATAGAGGCAAAGGTGTCCCGTCTTTCGATGAGGTGGTGGCTATCGTTTTGGAAGAAGTCGACTTTGACGATCCGACTACGAACGTGCGAGGACGTCGCGCCTTAGCAATCGCTAAACCAACTCCCAGAGGTTATTGACCATGCCGGAGCACGATCAACCTGACCAAGAAGGTCTGTTTCCTGCATGCAAATGAAGAACAAGCAAGAAACTGAGATTGCAATCTGGATATTGCGAATTCAAGAGGAAAGCTTTATTGATCAAGTGGGGTTCTGTGACGTCTTTGTATGGTTGTTGAACACAAACGAAGTACGCGAAGTTGCAGCTATGGCGAACTTTAATCTAAACAAAACCTAAAGTCTAAACGACGCCCTAAGGGTTGTACATATGAGGGAAGAGGAGGGAATTTTGTGGCCCTTGGAGGAGGGGTCCGAAACCAAACCTAACTCTTGTTTCCCCACACATATGGACTCTAAAAATAGCCTATACTCAAGTATTTCAAAATTACATGGGCCTGGCCCAATAATAAGGTAACGCAACACCTATAATAGCCTCTGGACGAAATTTATGAAGTGGCATCTTGTATATTTTGTCCAAGGCTTCACACACTCATTATGGTGGCTTCAAAGTCCTGAAATCATCACTTGTAACTCCGTTCTTTTTCCCCTTGCGCATGCCATCATCTCCATGCTTGATCTTGCTCCAATGTTCATCCTTCTTGTCCAAGCTAGGCCCTTCATTTGTAAGCAAGACAAATGTATCCAATTTAGGCAACATCATATTCTCATGAACATTAGAATCATTACCAAGGAACGAAAGTACTTGGTAATTTAATAGGCGTGCGCGACCTCTAGTAATTGGTCCTGTATATGTGTTAGTTGGGGCTGTGGGTGTAACCTTGTTAGTGATGTCCTCATCAGACAGCTCCACCGTTCAACAAAAATATGTATCCGGTTTGTGACTTAGAGTCATCCAGATCAGTGTCAAATGTTGCATCGACGTAACTGTTTACGACGAGCTCTTTGTCACCTCCATAAATGAGAAACATATCCTTGGTCCTTTTCAGGTACTTCAGGATGTTCTTGACTGCTGTATTACTTTGGTACCTCCCTGCTAGACTTATAGCAAGGCAGACATCATGCCTGGTACACATCATTACATTATATAACATATGGCTGAAGCATAGGGTATGACTTTCATTTTCTGCTTATCTTCTGCAGTGGTCGGGCATTGAGTCTGACTCAACTTCACACCTTGTAACATAGGCAAGAACCCTTTATTTGAATGATCCAATTTGAACTTCTTCAAAACTTTATCAAGGTATGTGCTTTGTGAAAGTCCAATTAAGGGTCTTGATCTATCTCTATAGATCTTGATGC
The DNA here is from genome assembly GCA_902687465.1 of Secale cereale. Taxonomy (NCBI): domain Eukaryota; kingdom Viridiplantae; phylum Streptophyta; class Magnoliopsida; order Poales; family Poaceae; genus Secale; species Secale cereale. Next base: position 280,185,365 of record LR738713.1, on the reverse strand, counting down.
CCAATATAGAAGCAGCTTCACCGATGTCTTTCATAGAAAAATTCTTATTCAAATATCGTTTTATGCTATCCAGAAATTTTATATCATTTCCAATCAACAATATGTCATCCACATACAATATCAGAAATGCTATAGAGCTCCCACTCACTTTCTTCTAAATACAGGATTCTCCAAAAGTCTGTATAAAACTATATGCTTTGATCACCTCATCTAAGTGTATATTCCAACTCCGAGATGCTTGCACCAGTCCATAGATGGATCACTGGAGCTTGCACACTTTGTTAGCACCTTCTGGATCAACAAAATCTCCTGGTTGCATCATATACAACTCTTATTTGAGATATCCATTAAGGAATGCAGTTTTGACATCCATCTGCCAGATTTCATAATCATAAAATGCGACAATTGCTAACATGATTCAGACATACTTAAGCATCACTACGGGTGAGAAAGTCTCATCGTAGTCAACTCCTTGAACTTGTCGAAAACCTTTCGCAACAAGTCGAGCTTTGTAGGCAGTAACATTACCATCGGCGTCAGTCTTCTTCTTAAAGATCCATTTATTTTCAATTGCTTGCCGATCATCGGGCAAGTCAACCAAAGTCCATACTTTGTTCTCATACATGGATCCCATCTCACATTTCATGGCCTCAAGCCATTTTGCGGAATCTGGGCTCATCATCACTTCCTCATAGTTCCTAGGTTCGTCATGGTCTAGTAACATGACTTCCAGAACAGGGTTACCATACCACTATGGTGCAAAACGTACTCTGGTTGACCTACGAGGTTTGGTAGTAACTTGATCTGAAGTTTCATGATCAATATCATTAGCTTCCTCACTAATTGGTGTAGTAATCACTAGAACTGATTTCTGTGATGAACTACTTTCCACTTTGGGAGAAGGTACAATTAGCTCATCAAGTTCTACTTTCCTCCCACTCACTTCTTTCGAGAGAAACTCCTTCTCTAGAAAGGATCCATTTTAGCAACGAATATCTTGCCTTCGGATCTGTGATAGAAGGTGTACCCAACAGTTTCCTTTGGGTATCCTATGAAGCCACATTTCTACGATTTGGGTTCGAGCTTATCAGGTTGAAGCCTTTTCATATAAGCATCGCAGCCCCAAAGTTTAAGAAAGGACAACTTAGATTTCTTGCCAAACCACAGTTCATAAGATGTCGTCTCAACGGATTTAGATGGTGCCCTATTTAAGATGAATGCAGCCTTCTCTAAGGGATAACCCCAAAACGATAGTGGTAAATCGGTAAGAGACATCATAGATCGCACCATATCTAATAAAGTATGGTTACGACGTTTGGACACACCATTAGTTGTGGTGTTCCAGGTGGCGTGAGCTGTGAAACTATTCCACATTGTTTCAAATGAAGACCAAACTCATAACTCAAATATTCGCCTCTGCGATCAGATCGTCGAAACTTTCTTTTCTTGTTACAATGATTCTTTACTTCACTCTGAAATTCTTTGAACTTTTCAAGTGTTTCAGACTTATGTTTCATTAAGAAGATATACCCATATCTGCTCAAATCATCTGCGAAGGTCAGAAAATAACGATAGCCGTCGCGAGCCTCAACACTCATTGGACCGCATACATCAGTATGTATTATTTCCAACAAGTCAGTTGCTTGCTCCATTGTTCCGGAGAACGGAGTCTTAGTCATCTTGCCCATGAGGCATGGTTCACAAGCACCAAGTGATTCCAAAAGCCCATCATTATGGAGTTTCGTCATGCGCTTTACACCAATATGACCTAAATGGGAGTGCCACAAATATGTTGCACTATCATTATCAACTTTGCATCTTTTGGCATCAATATTATGAATATGTGTATCACTACGATCGAGATTCAACAAAAATATACCACTCATCAAGTGTGCATGACCATAAAAGATATTATTCATATAAATAGATGTAACATCCCAAATTTTCAATTTGGAATGTTATACATATATCATATTGCATTGCATGCTTTTGCATTTTGGTTGTGGCGTTCCTCGAAAATTCTAAGCAACTCAAGGACCTACGGAGAGAGTTGGGAATTTTACCGTTTTCGTATTTGAGTTCGCTCGAATACCGGTACGAGGACAGTGTGATTCTAATTATTTTTCTCTCCTAAAACTATTTCTAAATACCAAATATGAGCAGAGATAATATGACTTCTCCAAAATAACAGAAATATTGGAGGAAAAATATTAAAATCACTTTTGGTATTTTTCTGGATTTATTTGCGATTTTATTTGCATAGGAAAAATACGCGTTTTTCAAAATTGCATTTAGGTCCGGGAAAAATGTCCACTTTGCCCTAAATATTATTAGAGGACGGTGAAAATTTATTTCGGGAATTTTGGAGTCCGTTTAGTATTTTTTTCGTTAGTTTTTCTGCGCTAGGACTCTATTTAGAAAAAAAAAGCGCAACCGACTTGGGGTCGTACAAGCCCACGTCTATGGGCTTTATAAGCCTCGCCCCCCGGCCCGCTGGAGCCCCAGCCGCCAGCCTCGCCCGCGCCCGCGCCGCCGCTCGCCGCCGCACGCCGCCGCAGCGCCGCCGCTCGCCGCCGCACGCCGCCGCAGCGTCGCCGCCGCCGCCCTGCCGCGCCGCCGCCCCGCAGCCCGCCGCCGCCCCGCTGCCGTCGCCGGACCGCCGCCGGATCCCGCCGGAGTTCGTCGGGGTATATAGGTTTTTTATAAGAACCGGTCGGTTTATTAAAAAAACCGTAGATCTGTTTTTTTAGATTAGATCGGTTCGGTTTTCTGTCGGTTTAGTTATTTAGCGGACGTTCGTCCGTATGTTTGTTTTAACGAACAGTTTTCGTCAGTTAGCCGCAGACAGCGAACGTTCGTTCGTTAGTTTGTTCGTCCGTTTTCTTTTTCGGGGTATTTATCCGCGGTTATTCCGATCACGATTTCTGCCCTGATCTTGTTTTTCGTTTTTCTTTTCGCTCGAGAGTCGGAATCAGGTGATTCAAAATCCCAGATCTTCGTCTTGATGCCCTCTTTACGTTTAACCAACTTGAACAAAGTTTTGGCTACTGTAAAATTTGACTTTAGGCCAATTAGCAAACCGGAGCTCGTTTCTTTTGCAGTTTGAGTTTCGTTGCCTCTTTCGAGTTGATTCTTTTTGCAAACCGGAGTTCTTAAGTTGAATTTTCTGGTTAGATCTTTTATTCGAGTTTTACCCATGCATTAGTTAAGTACTTATTGTGTGCTTGTTTGATTGCGATAGAGTACCCGGAGTGCGCCGCTTGCTACTTTGAGTCTCTTGGTTTTGCGGATCATCAGCAAGGCAAGTATCACTTTGATCATGCTTTTCAATTACCTAGTTTTCATTGCATTAGTCCAACCCTCACACATTGCATGAGTAGGATCAATTAACTTGTGGGACTGGGAAGTAGATTGAGGTAGTACCTAATACCTGCATTAGTTAATTACTTATTGGACTATCGATGTAAGTGTGTGATTGCTACTCTGTTATAAATCCTTCAAGTACTGTGCGTGTCAGCATTACTGATCCAGGGATCACACTGATGCACAGAGATCAGACTGTTTGAGGTCGGGTCGCTACAAGATGGTATCAGAGCACACACTGACTGTAGGACACGACCACTAAGACAAGCCCTAGAGCATTATTCACTCTTCTCTTTTCTGACTCCTCATCTTTTCTACTCTTTTAGGATGGTGGATGCAAAGAACAAGTTCATGCAACCGGATGACGATACACCATTTGGACGACACCTGAAGGAAGTCACCAGATATCTAAACATTGGACTACCAAGTTTCACCGGAACCTACAATGCCACTCTACCCGACGAGGAGCGTTGGTTGATTCAAGCCCAAGTTCCAAGAAGGACGTTCGCGCCCGTCACCTCACTCATGGCATTTTCCTTTAATGCTCCTACAAGCAGCCTAGGCAGGAGCATGGCAGCCCACATTGCTATGGGAAGGATTGGAGAAGTCTACAAGCAGGAGTTAAAGGACACCATCTACCAAATTTGTGGACGCCGAGATGAGAATTGGGATATGATCAGCACCCGCAAGGATAGGTCCATTGCAACATTCATCCAGGAGTTGAACCATCACATTCGTCGCCAGGAGCACCAGATGTGTGCAGGGATGATAGATTTGAAGAAAGCACTGAATAGGAATTTGGAGTTAGAAGAAGAACTCAAGACTACACGCGACGGATACGAGGAGGAGATGGCTGGAACTCATTAAGGATTGTGACATGAGATTGCATTATCATCCCGGAAAGGCTAACGTAGTAGCCGATGCACTAAGCCGTAAGAGCCATGTCAATACCCTAATGATGGAGGAATTTCCAAAGGAGTTAGCCGAGGACTTACGAGAACTACGTATGGAGATAGTTCCGAGAGGCTATGTAGCAACACTAGAAATCCAGTCTACCTTGATGGATAAAATCAGAGAAGCTCAGAAAACCGACAAGGATGTTGTCTCTATAAAGGAGAGGATGAGCGAAGGAAGAGCCAAAGGTTTTCGTGAGGATGTACACGACACCTTATGGTTTGAGGACCGCGTTTATGTGCCTAATGATCCGGAGATCAGGAAGTTGATTATACACGAGGCCCATGATTCACCATACTCGATTCACCTAGGAAATACTAAGATGTATTTGGATTTGAAGGACATTTTCTGGTGGACCGGTATGAAGAAAGATATCGCGGAGTATGTAGTAGTTTGTGATGTATGTCAGAGAATAAAGACAGAACATCAGAAGCCAGCAGGATTGTTACAACCTATGCCGATACTCGAATGGAAGTGGGAGAAGCTTGGCATGTATTTTATCACCGGATTGCCCAGGACCAAAGCAGGATATGATTCAATCTGGGTAGTAGTGGACCGATTGACAAAGGTAGCCCACTTTATCCCTGTGAAAACCACATATACCAGTGAAAAGTTGCCAAAGATATACATGACTCGAATTGTGTGTCTGCAAGGAGTTCCGAGGAGCATCGTATCAGATAGAGGAACCCAGTTTACCTCAAAGTTCTGGAATCAGTTACATGAAACTTTGGGTACCAGACTGGAGTTTAGCACAACTTTTCACCCGCAGATAGATGGACAGACGGAGAGAGTCAATCATATTTTGGAGGATATGCTGAGAGCCTGTGCACTAGATTATGGATCTAGTTGGGACGACAATTTGCCCTACGCGGAGTTCTCATACAACAATAGTTACCAGGCCAGTTTGAAGATGGCACCGTTCGAGGCATTGTATGGAAGGAGATGCCGAACACCGTTAATGTGGGACGAAGTTGGAGACCGACAGTTGTTTGGACCAGACTTAATCAAAGAGTCTGAGGAGAAGGTGAAGTTGATTCGAGATAGACTGAAGGTAGCTCAGTCCAGGCAGAAGAGTTATGCAGACTCGAAGCGCAATGAGATAGTCTATGAGGTTGCCTATAAGTTGGAATTGCCGAGGGATTGTCAGGAGTGCACGACGTGTTTCACGTTTCACAGCTTAAGAAGTGCCATGCGGAGATGGCCGATATACCGCTTAGAGACACAGTACCCCTGGAAGCAATTCAGTTGGAAAGTGATCTGACTTACGAGGAGAAGCCTGTTAAGATTCTCGAATTTTCGAGCAGAGTCACCCGCAGTAAGGTTATCAAGTTTTGCAAAGTTCACTGGAGTCACCACACCGAGGAAGAAGCCACCTGGGAACGAGAAGATGATCTACGCAAGGACCACCCACACCTGTTCTCTAGCCAAGTCGAATCTCGAGGGCGAGATTCATTCTAAGGGGGGTAGGTTTGTAACATCCCAAATTTTCAATTCGGAATGTTATACATAGATCATATTGCATTGCATGCTTTTGCATTTTGGTTGTGGCGTTCCTCGAAAATTCTAAGCAACTCAAGGACCTACGGAGAGAGTTGGGAATTTTACCGTTTTCGTATTTGAGTTCGTTCGAATACCGGTACGAGGACAGTGTGATTCTAATTATTTTTCTCTCCTAAAAATATTTCTAAATACCAAATATGAGCGAAGATAATATGACTTCTCCAAAATAACAGAAATATTGGAGGAAAAATATTAAAATCACTTTTGGTATTTTTCTGGATTTATTTGCATAGGAAAAATACGTGTTTTTCAAATTTGCATTTAGGTCCGGGAAAAATGTTCACTTTGCTCTAAATATTATTAGAGGACGGTGAAAATTTATTTCGGTAATTTTGGAGTCCGTTTAGTATTTCTTTCATTAGTTTTTCTGCGCCAGGACTCTATTTAGAAAAAAAAAACGCGCAACCGACTTGGGGTCGTACAAGCCCAGGTCTCTGGGCTTTATAAGCCTCGCCCCCCGGACCGCTGGAGCCCCAGCCGCCAGCCTCACCCGCCCCTTGCCCTAGCCGCTGCCGCCAGCCTAGCCGCCGCACGCCGCCGCCCGCGCCGCCGCTCGCCGCCGCAGCGCCGCCGCCCCGCAGCCCCGCCGCCGCCCCGCTGCCGTCGCCGGACCGCCGCCGCCGCCGCCGGATCTTGCCGGAGTTTGTCGAGGTATATCAGTTTTTTATAAGAACCGGTCGGTTTAGTAAAAAAAACGTAGATCTGTTTTTTTAGATTAGATCGGTTCGGTTTTCCGTCGGTTTAGTTATTTAGCGGACGTTCGTCCGCACGTTCGTTTTAACGAACGGTTTTCGTCAGTTAACCGCAGACAGTGAACGTTCGTTCGTTAGTCTGTTCGTTCGTTTTCTTTTTCGGGATATTTATCCGCGGTTATTCCGATCGCGATTTTTGCCATGATCTTGTTTTTCGTTTTTCTTTTCGCTCGAGAGTCGGAATCAGGTGATTCCAAATCCCAGATCTTCGTCTCGATACCCTCTTTACGTTTAACCAACTTGAACAAAGTTTTGGCTACTGTAAAACTTGACTTTAGGCAAATTAGCAAACCGGAGCTCATTTCTTTTGCAGTTTGAGTTTCGTTGCCTCTTTCGAGTTGATTCTTTTTGCAAACCGGAGTTCTTAAGTTGAATTTTCTGGTTAGATCTTTTATTCGAGTTTTACCCATGCATTAGTTAAGTACCTATTGTGTGCTTGTTTGATTGCGATAGAGTACCCGGAGTGCGCCGCTTGCTACTTTGAGTCTCTAGGTTTTGCGGATCATCAGCAAGGCAAGTATCACTTTGATCATGCTTTCCAATTACCTAGTTTTCATTGCATTAGTCCAACCCTCACACATTGCATGAGTAGGATCAATTAACTTGTGGGACTGGGAAGTAGATTGAGGTAGTACCTAATATCTGCATTACATTCAATCCTTTGAGAGTTACTTCTACATTTGCTGTTAGGACATGCTATGCTCGTAGACGTGGATTGGGTGAGTGTATTCCATGACAAATGTGAGTTTGTTAGTTAATGGTTCAACTTAAGGTGGCAACATTAATACACATCTGGGTGGATTGAGGCATCTGGGTATTCTAGTGATTGCCTGTTTTTCTTTTGGACCGCCACCCAGGCTCAAAGGGATCATGAGATTTTTCATACTAGAAACTTCCGTGTGCAGCCACATGCCAATATGGGCTCTGTCATAGTTGAGTAAGTTGTGAGAAACCTTTCCATGATGGGCTAGCAGATGTAGTGGGTTTTGTAGGTGTACTGGCCTATCTATCTGGTTAAGGGGACCACTTCGGAAAGACTGTGTCTCGGTCATCCGTTTCTCAAACACCATGCAGTGCGAGGAACCAAACGGAGGTGATCGAGTCTTGTGGGCAAAAGTGCACAAACCTCTGCAGAGTGTACAAACTGATCATGATTAGCCGTGTCCCCGGTTATGGACGTCTTGAGTATCTAGTACTTGGATTATCATGTGAATCTCGTCATGTTACTTTAATTAATTTTGTTGGGTTTAATGATTATTTTTAATTGGGGTTGAGAGGATGTCTATCTTCTCAACGATGTTTCAACTACCATGATAGTTAAATTAAAATTTATTCCTTTGAAGTAGGGAAAAATTGGCTTTATGCAAAAACTTAACCATAGAGCTTTCCACCAGCCATATTGCATATAGTATAGCTTTACTTTTATTGCTCTCTTGTGTTGCTTTGCCAGCATATTCCATGTGCTGACCCGTTTTCGGGCTGCAACGTTTCATGTTGCAGACTTTTCAGACGACGAGTAAGGTGCCCTTTTAGGTCGTGGTTCTATACTCAGTGATGCCGTTGGAGTTGATGGACTCACTTATCTTCCAAGCCTTCCGCTGTTATCGTGTTAGATGGCCTTCAGCCATTTTTATTGTAATAAGTTCATCGTTGGACTATCGATGTAAGTGTGTGATTGCTACTCCGTTATAAATCCTTCAAGTACTGTGCGTGCCAGCATTACTGATCCAGGGATGACACTGATGCACAGAGATCAGACTGTTTGAGGTCGGGTCGCTACAAGATGGTATCAGAGCACACACTGACTGTAGGACACGACCACTAAGACAAGCCCTAGAGCATTATTCACTCTTCTCTTTTCTGACTCCTCATCTTTTCTACTCTTTTAGGATGGTGGATGCAAAGAACAAGTTCATGCAACCGGATGACGATACACCATTTGGACGACACCTGAAGGAAGTCACCAGATATCTAAACATTGGACTACCAAGTTTCACCGGAACCTACAATGCCACTCTACCTGAGGAGGAGCGTTGGTTGATTCAAGCCCAAGTTCCAGGAAGGACGTTCGCGCCCGTCACCTCACTCATAGCATTTTCCTTTAATGCGCCTACATGGAGCCTAGGCAGGAGCATGGCAGCCCACATTGCTATGGGAAGGATTGGAGAAGTCTACAAGCAGGAGCTAAAGGACACCATCTACCAAATTTGTGGACGCCGAGATGAGAATTGAGATATGATCAGCACCCGGAAGGATAGGTCCATTGCAGCATTCATCCAGGAGTTGAACCATCACATTCGTCGCCAGGAGCACCAGATGTGTGCAGGGATGATAGATTTGAAGAAAGCACTAAATAGGAATTTGGAGTTAGAAGAAGAACTCAAGACTACACGCGACGGATACGAGGAGGAGATGGCTGGAACTCATTAAGGATTATGACATGAGATTGCATTATCATCCCGGAAAGGCTAACGTAGTAGCCGATGCGCTAAGACGTAAGAGCCATGTCAATACCCTAATGATGGAGGAATTTCCAAAGGAGTTAGCCGAGAACTTACGAGAACTAGTATGGAGAGAGTTCCAAGAGGCTATGTAGCAACACTAGAAATCCAGTCTACCTTGATGGATAAAATCAGAGAAGCTCAGAAAATCGACAAGGATGTTGTCTCTATAAAGGAGAGGATGAGCGAAGGAAGAGCCAAAGGTTTTCGTGAGGATGAACACGACACCTTATGGTTTGAGGACCGCGTTTATGTGCCTAATGATCCGGAGATCAGGAAGTTGATTATACATGAGGCCCATGATTCACCATACTCGATTCACCCAGGAAATACTAAGATGTATTTGGATTTGAAGGACATTTTCTAGTGGACCGGTATGAAGAAAGATATCGCGAAGTATGTAGTAGTTTGTGATGTATGTCAGAGAGTAAAGGCAGAACATCAGAAGCCAGCAGGATTGTTACAACCTATGCCGATACCCGAATGGAAGTGGGAGAAGCTTGGCATGTATTTTATCACCGGATTGCCCAGGACTAAAGCAGGATATGATTCAATCTGGGTAGTAGTGGACCGATTGACAAAGGTAGCCCACTTTATCCCTGTGAAAACCACATATACCAGTGCAAAGTTGCCAAAGATATACATGACTCGAATTGTGTGTCTGCATGGAGTTCCGAGGAGCATCGTATCAGATAGAGGAACCCAGTTTACCTCAAACTTCTGGAATCAGTTACATGAAACTTTGGGTACCAGACTGGAGTTTAGCACAGCTTTTCACCCACAGACAGATGGACAGACGGAGAGAGTCAATCAGATTTTGGAGGATATGCTGAGAGCCTGTGCACTAGATTATGGATCTAGTTGGGACTACAATTTGCCCTACGCGGAGTTCTCATACAACAACAGTTACCAGGCCAGTTTGAAGATGGCACCGTTCGAGGCATTGTATGGAAGGAGATGCCGAACACCGTTAATGTGGGATGAAGTTGGAGACCGACAGTTGTTTGGACCAGACTTAATCAAAGAGTCTGAGGAGAAGGTGAAGTTGATTCGAGATAGACTGAAGGTAGCTCAGTCCAGGCAGAAGAGTTATGCAGACTCGAAGCGCAAGGAGATAGTCTATGAGGTCGGAGACAGAGCGTACCTGAGAGTATCGCCTCTGCGAGGAGTTAAACGTTTCGGAGTTAAAGGGAAGTTAGCCCCGAGATTTGTGGGACCTTACCGTGTTTTGGAACGCATGGGAGAGGTTGCCTATAAGTTGGAATTGCCCGAGGGATTGTCAGGAATGCACGACGTGTTTCACGTTTCACAGCTTAAGAAGTGCCATGCGGAGATGGCCGATATACCGCTTAAAGACACAGTACCCCTGGAAGCAATTCAGTTGGAAAGTGATCTGACTTACGAGGAGAAGCCTGTTAAGATTCTCGAATTTTCGAGCAGAGTCACCCGCAGTAAGGTTATCAAGTTTTGGAAAGTTCAGTGGAGTCACCACACCGAGGAAGAAGCCACCTGGGAACGAGAAGATTATCTACGCAAGGACCACCCACACCTCTTCTCTAGCCAAGTCGAATCTCGAGGGCGAGATTCATTCTAAGGGGGGTAGGTTGGTAACATCCCAAATTTTCAATTCGGAATGTTATACATAGATCATGTTGCATTGCATGCATTTGCATTTTGGTTGTGGCGTTCCTCGAAAATTCTAAGCAACTCAAGGACCTACAGAGAGAGTTGGGAATTTTACCGTTTTTGTATTTGAGTTCGCTCGAATACCGGTACGAGGACAGTGTGATTCTAATTATTTTTCTCTCCTAAAAATATTTCTAAATACCAAATATGAACGGTGATAATATGACTTCTCCAAAATAACAGAAATATTGGAAGAAAAATATTAAAATCACTTTTGGTATTTTTCTGGATTTATTTGCGATTTTATTTGCATAGGAAAAATACGCATTTTTCAAAATTGAATTTAGGTCCGGGAAAAATGTTCACTTTGCCCTAAATATTATTAGAGGACAGTGAAAATTGATTTCAGTAATTTTGGAGTCCGTTTAGTATTTCTTTCATTAGTTTTTCTGCGCCAGGACTCTATTTAGAAAAAAACGCGCAACTGACTTGGGGTCGTACAAGCCCAGGTCTCTTGATTCATTGCACATCCCGGTACACCGCCTGAGGCATTCATATAGAGTCATACTTTGTTTTAGTATCGAGTTGTAATATCGAGTTATAAATCAATAAAAGTTTGATGATCATCATTATTAGAGCATTGTCCCAAAGGAAAAAAAGAAGGAAATGCCAAGAAAAAGAAAGGCCCAAAAAAGAAAAGAAAAATAAAGGCCCAAAAAAAAAGAAAAAAAGAAAAAGAAAAGAAAAGGGACAATGCTACTGTCTTTTTTTCCACACTAGTGCTTCAAAGTAGCACCATGTTCTTCATGATAGAGAGTCTCTTGTTTAGTCACTTCCATATACTAGTGGGAATATTTCATTATAGAACTTGGCTTGTATATTCCAACGATGGGCTTCCTCAAATGCCCTAGGTCTTCATGAGCAAGCAAGTTGGATGCACACCCACTTAGTTTCTTTTGTTGAGCTTTCATACATTTTTAGCTCTAGTGCATCCGTTGCATAGCAATCCCTACTCACTCACATTGATATCTATTGATGGGCATCTCCATAGCCCGTTGATACACCTAGTCGACGTGAGACTATCTTCCTCCTTTTGGTCTTCTCCACAACCACCACTCTATTCCACCAATAATGCTATATCCATGGCTCACGCTCATGTATTGCGTGAACGTTGAAAGGTTTGAAAAAATTGAGTATGAAAACAAGTGCTTGGTTGAAACCGGGGTTGTGCATGATATAAATATTTTGTGTGATGTAGAGGGAGCATAGCCAGACTATATGATTTTGTAGGGATAACTTTGTTTAACCATGTTATTTTGAGAAGACATGATTGCTTTGTTAGTATGCTTGAAGTATTATTATTTCTTATGTTAATATAGAGTTTTATCTTGAATCTTTCAGATCTGAACATTCATGCCACAATTAAGAGAATTACATTGAAAATTATGTTGGTTAGAATTCCACATCAAAAATTCTGTTTTTATCATTTACCTACTCGAGGACGAGCAGGAATTAAGCTTGGGGATGCTTGATACGTCTCCGACATATCTATAATTTTTGATTGTTCCATGCTATTATATATGATGTTTTGGATGTTTAATGGGCTTTATTATACACTTTTATATTATTTTTGGGACTAACCTATTAACCCAAAGGCCCAGTCCAGATTGCAGTTTTTTGCCTAATTCAGGGTTTTGCAGAAAAGGAATATCAAACGGAGTCCAAAGGGAACGAAACCTTTGGGAGAGATATTTTTGGAACGATATCTTAACGGGAGACTTGAGAACCAAGGCAGAGGGCACGCGTGGCATCCACGAGGGTGGAGGGCGCGCCCCCTGCCTCGTGGGCCCCACGTTGCTCCCCCGATGCCCTACTTCCTCCTATATATACCCATGTACCCTGAAAACATGGAAGCAACAGAGAAAACCCTAATTCCACCGCCGCAACCTTCTGTTCCCGTGAGATCCCATCTTGGGGCCTGTTCCGGAGCTCCGCCGGAGGGGGGATCTTCTACGGAGTGCTTCTACATCAACACCATCGCCTCACCATGAGTTGTGAGTAGTTTACCACAGACCTTTGGGTCCATAGTTAGTACCTAGATGGCTTCTTCTCTCTTATTTGGATCTCAATACCAAGTTCTCCTCGGTCTTCGAAGAGAGCTATTCGATGTAATATTTTTGCGGTGTGTTTGTCGAGATTTGATGAATTGTGGGTTTATGATCAAGATTATCTATGAGAAATATTTGGTTCTTTTCTGAATTCTTTTATGTACGATTATAATATACTTGCAAGTCTCTTCGAATTATCGGTTTGGTTTGGCCTACTAGATCTATAGTTCTTGCAATGGGACAAGTGCTTGGCTTTGGGTTCAATCTTGCAGTGTCCTTTCCCAGTGACAGCAGGGGCAGCAAGGCACGCATAGTATTGTTGCCATCGAGGATAAAAAGATGGGGTTTATATCATATTGCTTGAGTTTATCCCTCTACATCATGTCATCTTGCTTAAAGCATTACTCTGCTCTTACGAACTTAATACTCTAGATGCATGCTGGATAGCGGTTGATGTGTGGAGTAATAGTAGTAGATGCAGAATCGTTTCGGTCTACTTGTCACAGACGTGATGCCTATATATAATGATCATGCCTAGATATTCTCATAATTATTCACTTTTCTATCAATTGCTCGACAGTAATTCGTTCACCCACCATAGAAATCTGCTATCATGAGAGAAGCCACTAGTGAAACCTATGGCCCCCGGGTCTATTCTCAACATATCAATCTACAATCTACTTTACTTTGTTGTTTTTACTTTTTGTTCTTATATCCAAAAATACCAAAAATATCAAACTGTCATATCTATCAGATCTCACTTTCGTAGGTGACCGTAAAAGGATTGACAACCCCTTATCGCGTTGGCTGCGAAGTTCTTATTTGTTTGTGCAAGTGCGAGGGACTCACGCATGGTCTCCTACTGGATTGATACCTTGGTTCTCAAAAACTGAGGGAAATACTTACGCTACTATGCTGCATCACCCTTTCCTCTTCGAGGGAATACAACGCAAGCTCGAGAAGTAGCAGCCACCTGTGTGCAAAGCACATCGGTAGAACTAGTCTCATGAACGCGGTCATAGCGCTTCATCCAACAATACCGCCGAATCAAAGTAAGACGTTGGTGGTAAGCAGTATGACTATTATCACCCACAATTCTTTGTGTTCTACTCGTGCAAATCATCTACACATAAACCTGGCTCTAATACCACTGTTGTGGAACGTAGCATGTAATTTCAAAAAAAAAATCCTACGGTCACACAAGATCTATCTAGGAGATGCATAGCAACGAGACGGGGAGAGTGTGTCCACGTACCCTCGTAGACCGTAAGCGGTAGCGTTATGTTAACACAGTTCATGTAGTCGAACGTCTTCACGATTGAACCGATCCATGTACCGAATGTACTGCACCTCTGTGTTCAGCACACATTCAGCTCGATGACGTCCCTCGAGCTTTTGATCCAATAGAGGGTCAAGGGAGAGTTCCATCGGCACGATGCCGTGGCGACGATGTTGGTGATGTGATCCGCGTAGGGCTTCGCCTAAGCACTACAACGCTATGACCTGAGGAGCAAACTATGAAGGGGGTCACCGCACATGGCTAAGTGAAACTTCTTTATCCTAGGGTGCCCCCGTCCCCACGTATATAAAGGAGGGACGGAGGGGGCGACCGGCCCTAGAGGAGGCACACCAAGGGAGGAGTCCTACTAGGACTCCAATCCTAGTAGGACTAGGATTCCCTCTTTTTCCCTTTTGTGGAGAAGGAAGGAAGGAAGGGAGATGGAACAGGAGAAGGAAGGGGGGTACCCCCTCTCCTAGTCCTATTCGGACTCCCTAAGGGAGGGGGGGGGCGCGACCACCCCTTATGGGCTGCCTCCCCTCTCCACTATGGACCATGTAGGCCCATTGCTTCCTCGGGGGGTTCTTGTAACCCCTTGGTACTCCGAAAAATACCCGAATCACTAGGAACCATTCCGATGTCCGAATATAACCCTCCAATATATGATCTTTACCTTTCGACTATTTAGAGACTCCTCGTCATGTCCGTGATCTCATCCGGGACTCGGAACAAACTTTGGTCACCAAAACACATACCTCATAATACAAACGTCATCGAACGTTAAGCGTGCGGACCCTATGGGTTCGAGAACCATGTAGACATGACTGAGACACATCTCCGGTCAATAACCAATAGTGGAACCTAGATGCTCATATTGGCTCCTACATATTGTATGAAGATCTTTATCGGTCAAACCGCATAACAACATACATTGTTTCCTTTGTCATCGGTATGTTACTTGCCCGAGATTCGTTCGTCGTTATCATCATACCTAGTTCAATCTCGTTACCAGCAAGTATCTTTACTCATTCTGTAAAACATCATATCATGACTAGCTCATTAGTCATTTGCTTGCAAGGCTTATAGTGATGTGCATTACCGAGAGGGCCAAGAGATACATCTCTGATACTCGGAGTGACAAATCCTATTCTCGATCTATGCCAACTCAACAAACACTTTCGGAGACACCTATAGAGCATATTTGTAATCACCCAGTTATGTTGTGATGTTTGGTAGCACACAAGGTGTTCCTTTGGTATAAGGGAGTTGCATAATCTCATAGTCAGAGGAGCATGTATAAGTCATGAACAAAGCAATAGCAATAAAACTAAACGATCATTATGCTAAGCTAACCGATGGGTCTTGTCCATCACATGATTCTCCTAATGATGTGATATCGTTCATCAAATGACAAAACATGTCTATGGTTAGGAAACTTGACCATCTTTGATTAACGAGCTAGTCTAGTAGAGGCATTCTAGGGACACTCTGTTTAGTCTATGTATTCACACATGTATCAAGTTTTCGGTTAATACAATTCTAGCATAAATAAAAGACATTTATCATGATATACAAGGAAATATAAATAACAACTTTATTATTGCCTCTAGGGCACATTTCCTTCATACACGACATAGACGGGATTGCATGACATGCTACATCCGCGCCTCTACTACGACACATGCCGCTCCTTACCCGGCCATGGTTCATCGCTGCAGAGAGACCGATTGACCAGTATGTACGTACATGTTCGCGATCAAATAGACAACCCTACGTACGGTTCAACCGGGTGGGTCCCAGCTATCAGGGAGGATAAGGAGGTACTTCCTTGCATGCGAAGATATAACAGGTGGGTCCCAGATGTTAGGGGGAGGAATCATTTTTTTGCCCGTAAAATGAACGCACTTCCTTGCGTGCGAAGATGTAGCTAGTGGGTCCCAGCTGTCAAGGGGGACCATTTTTTTATTCAGAAAACACGGTAGCCCTTCCGGTGTTTCCCCTCTGTCAAGTAGAGGAACCATGATTTTGCTCGTAATAAGGAGGCACTTCCTTGCCGCGGTCGTGGACCCAGCTGTCAGCCTCTCCATGTACAATCCTCTTTCGATAGAATTCGTTCCTTGACCATGTTAACCATGCCGCGCCGAGAGCACCAAGGCGGTGGACGAAGGCGAGGCCTAGGAAGGCAATGACCCGGAGTCGGGGAAGACTCGACAGTTGTTTCCCACGTGGAGGCGAGCACGAGGGTTTACTAGTTCGGCTGTAGTGTGAGTCTGCCAGTTTATATTGTATGGTCATCGTATGGTCACTTCAACTAGAATCGCCTATATTGACTAAGTTGACAAATTGACGACCCCGTCAACTTAGTAGGCCCACAAGTGAGCCTTCAAATATGGGAGGTCCCAGCTAGCAGGGGGTGTATTCATTTTTGTGTGCATAATAAGGAGGTAGTTCCTCGCGTGCGAAGATAGAGCTGGTGAGTCCGAGCTGTCAGCGGGAGGAAAGTTTTTTCGCGAAATACATCGGCCCTTCCGGTGGGTGATACATCTCCAATGTATCTATAATTTTTATTGTTCCATGCAATTATATTAATAACTTAGGATGTTTTACAAGCATTAATATGCTATTTTATATTATTTTTTGGACTAACTTATTAACCTAGGGCCATGTGCCAGTTTTTATTATTTCCTTGTTTTTCGAGTCTTTCAGAAAAGGAATATCAAACGGAGTCCAAATGGAATAAAACTTTCGTGATGATTTTTCTTGGATCAGAAGACATCCAGAAGACTTGAAGATGAAGTCATAAAAGTCCCGAGGAGGCCAAAAGCCTGAGGGGCACGCCCTAGGGGGCGCCCTGAGGCCTTGTGGGCCCCTCGGGAGTCCTCCGACCCTACTCTTTGCCCTATAAATTCTCAAATATTCCAGAAACCCTAGAAGCATCCACGAAAATACTTTTCCACCGCCGTAGGTCTATGTTCTTGTAAGATCCCATCTTGGGGCCTTTTTCGGTACTCTGCTAGAGGGGGATTCGATCATGGAGGGCATCAGCATCCTCCGATGATTTGTGAGTAGTTTACCACAGACCTACGGGTCCATAGCTAGTAGCTAGATGGCTTCTTCTCTCTCTTTGATCTTCAATACAGTGTTCTCCTCGATGTTCTTGGAGATCTATTCGATGTAATCGTCTTTTGTGGTATGCTTGTTGAAATCCGATGAATTGTGGATTTATGATCAGATCATCTATGAATATTATTTGAGTCTTCTCCAAACTCTTTTATGCATGATTAAGATAGCTTTGCATTTCCCTTCGATCTATCGATTTGGTTTGGCCAACTAGATTGGTTTTTATTGCAATGGGGGAGGTGATTTGTGATCGGTTCAATCTTGTGGTGTCCTCACCCAGTGACAGAAGGGTAGCGAGGCACGTATTGTATTGTTGCCATTAAGGACAACAAGATGAGGTTTATATCATATTGCATGAGTTTATCCCTCTACATCATGTCATCTTGCTTAAGGTGTTACTCTGTTTTCATAACTTAATACCCTAGATGCATGCTGGATAGCGGTCGATGAGTGGAGTAATAGTAGTAGATGCAGGCAAGAGTCAGTCTACTTGTCACGGACGTGATGCCTATATTCATGATCATTGCCTTGGATGTCGTCATAACTTTGCGCTTTTCTATCAATTGCTCAATAATAATTTGTTTACTCTATTTTCATCGTGTTGTTTGCTTATTTTGATGAATCTACGTGTAGTATCGGGGGGTATGAACCATAGAGAATTTAGAATATAGTAGATATAACACCAATATAAAATTAGAATGAGTTCACAACAATACCTAAAGTGGTTATTTGATTTATTACGCCAACGGATCTCGTGAGTTTTTTGTTCAGTTTTCTGTTGTGAAGTTTTCAAGTTTTGGGTAAATATTTGATGGACTATGGAATAAGGAGTGGCAAGAGCCTAAGCTTGGGGATGCCCAAGGCACCCCAAGGTAATATTCAAGGACAGCCAAGCATCTAAGCTTGGGAATGCCCCGGATGGCATTCCCTCTTTTGTCTTCAATCCATTGGTAAATTTAAATGAGGCTACATTTTTATTCACCACATGATATGTGTTTTGCTTGGAGTGTCTTGTATTATTTGTGCCTTTGCTTTTTAGTTTGCCACAATCATCCTTGCTGTACACACCTTTTGAGAGGGACACACATTAAACGTGAATTTATTAGACTACTCTTTGTGCTTCACTTATATCTTTTGAGCTAGGGTAGTTGCTCTAGTGCTTCACTTATATCTTTTTGAGCACGGAGACGATGTTATTTTGAAGAAATTGATGAACTCTCATGCTTCACTTATATTATTTCGTGAGTCTCTAAACAACATGGTAATTTTCTTGGGTTGTGAATTTGGTCCTAATATGATAGGCATCCAAGGGGGATATAATAAAAACTTTCATAAAGAGCATTGAATATATGAGAAGTTTGATTCCTTGCAATTGTTCTGAGATATGAAGATGGTGGTATTATAGTCATGCTAGTGAGTAATTGTGGATTGGTAGAAATACTTTTGTTAAAGTTTGTGATTCTCGTAGCATGCACGTATGGCGAACCATTATGTGATGAAGTCGGATCATGATTTAGTCTTTGATTGCCATCCTTTGTGTGGAGGTCGGGAGCACGCGATGGTTAACTCCTACCAACCTCTCCCCTAGGAGCATGCATGTAGTACTTTGTTTCAATGACTAATAATTTTTTTGCAATAAGTATGTGAGTTCTTTATGACTAATGTCGAGTCCATGGATTATACGCACTCTCACCCTTCCACCATTGCTAGCCTCTCTTGTACCGCGTAACTTTCACCGGTGCATTAAATCCACCATTTACCCTTCCTCAAAACAACCACCATACCTACCTATTATGGCATTTCCATAGCCATTCCAAGATATATTGCCATGCAACTTCCACCATTCCTAAATTATGAGTCTTCACCTTGAGTTGTAATTTTTTGAGTAGTAAGTAAATAAAAGTGTGATGATCATTATTTAGAGCACCGTCCCAGGTGAGGAAAGGATGATGGAAGCTATGATTCCCCCACAAGTTGGGATGACTCTTCGGACTTTATAAAAAAATAAAAGAGGCCAAAGAAGCCCAAATAAAATAAAGAGACCAAAGAATCCCCCCACAAAAAAGAGAGAAAAGAAAATAAAAAATGAGAGAAAAGAGAGAAGGGACAATGTTACTATCCTTCTCCACACTTGTGCTTTGAAATAGCACCATGTTCTTCATGGTAGAGAGTCTCCTATTTTGTCACTTTCGTATACTAGTGGGAATTTTTCATTATAGAGCTTGGCTTGTATATTACAATGATGAGCTTCCTCAAATTGCCCTAGGTCTTCATGATCAAGCAAGTTGGATGCACACCCACTTAGTTTTATTTTGAGCTTTCATACACTCGTAGCTCTAGTGCATCTGCTACATGGCAATCCCTACTCACTTGCATCGATATAAATTGATGGACATCTCCATAGTCCATTGATTTTCCTAGTTGATGTGAGACTTTCTCCTTCTTTTTTTCTTCTCCACAACCATCATATTCTATTCCACCTATAGTGTTATATCCATGGCTCACGCTCGTGTATTGCGTGAAAGTTGAAAAAGTTTGAGAACACTAAAGTATGAAACAGTTGCTTGACTTATACCGGGGTTGTGCATGATAAATACTCTGTATGATGAAGATGGAGCATAGCCAGACTATATGATTTTGTAGAGATAACTTTCTTTTGCCATGTTATTTTGAGAAGACATGGTTGCTTTATTAATATGCTTGAAGTATTATTGTTTTATATCAATATTAAACTTTTGTTTTGAATCTTATGGATGTGAATATTCATGCCACAATAATGAAGATTGCAGTGATAAACATGTTAGGTAGCATTCCACATCAAAAATTCTATTTTTATCATTTACCTACTCGAGGACGAACATGAATTAAGCTTGAGGATGCTTGATACGTCTCCAACGTATCTATAATTTTTATTGTTCCATGCTATTATATTATTAACTTTTGATGTTTTATATGCATTAATATGCCATTTAGTATTATTTTGGGACTAACTTATTAACCTAGAGCCCAATGTCAGTTTCTGTTTTTTTTTCTTGTTTTGAGTTTTTCAAAAAAGGAATATGAAACGGAGAGAAAATATAATAAAACTTTCGCGAGGATTTTTCTTGGACTAGAGGACATCCAGAAGACTTGGAGATGAAGTCAGAAGAGTCCTGAGGAGGCCACAAGCGTCAAGGGCGCACCCTAGGGTGCGCCCCGAGGCCTTGTGGACCCCTCGGGAGTCCTCCGACCCTACTCTTTGGCCTATAAATTCCCAAATATTCCAGAAACCCTAGAAGCATCCACAAAAATACTTTTCCACCGCTGCATGTCTCTGTTCCTGTGAGATCCCATCTTGGGGCCTTTTCCGGTACTCCACCGGAGGGGGATTCGATCATGGAGGACATCCACATCAACCTTGCTGCCCCTTTGATGATGTGTGGGTAGTTTACCACAGACCTACGGGTACATAGCTAGTAGCTAGATGTCTTCTTCTCTCTCTTTGATCTTCAATACAATGTTCTCCTCGATGTTCTTGGAGATTGATTCTATGTAATCGTCTTTTACAGTGTGTTTGTTGAGATCCTATGAATTTTGGATTTATGATCAGATCACCTATGAATATTATTTGAGTCTTATGTGAACTCTTTTATGCATGATTAAGATAGCTTTGTATTTCTCTTCTACCTATCGATTTGGTTTGTTTCACTAGATTAGTTTTTCTTTCAATGGGAGAGGTGCTTTGTGATAGGTTCAATCTTGCGGTGTCCTCGCCCAGTGATAGAAGGGGTAGCGAGCATCGTATAGTGTTGTTGCCATTATTGATAACAAGATGGGGTTTATATCACACTGCATGAGTTTATCCCTCTACATCATGTCATCTTGCTTAAGGCGTTACTCTGTTTTCATAACTTAATACTCTAGATGCATGCTGGATAGCGGTCGATGAGTGGACTAATAGTAGTAGATGTAGACATGAGTCGGTCTACTTGTCACGGACGTCATGCCTATATTCATGATCATTGCCTTGGATGTCATCATAACTTTGCGCTTTTCTATCAATTGCTCAACAGTTATTTGTTTACCCACTTTCGGGGATATACCCCACGGTATGACCCGGCCGAAAGTATGACCGGGCCGGACTTGGCGACGAACTAAGTGACCCACCCTTATATCTCCACTCACTGATGACCCGGCCGGGCTTGGTGACTCATTAGTGATGCGGCGGGCGGGTTAGAAGAGAGACAAGACCCGGTGGCCCAGAAGGCGGTTCATGGTAGGCCGGCTCATGTTATGGTAGGCCGGCTTAAGAGGAAAGGCATAAGGAGTTTTCCCTTACAAAGGAAGCAAGACTAGGATTCCACTTGTAATGGAATAGTCCTAGTCCTACTAGGACTCCACATGTAACCCGCCCCTCCAACTTATATAAGGAGGGGCAGGGCACCCCAGGAGGGACAAGTTGCACAAGTTAGGTTTAGAGACACAAGTCAATAGCTCCCGAGATAGAGCACCCATGTAATTGTGAACACCATGATCAATGTCAATGAACAGGATGTAGGCTTTTACCTCCACCGTGAGGGGGCGAACCTGGGTAAGTCATCACACTAGGACATCTGGCCGTGACAAATCCACGACACTTGGTGCCCACCTTATGCTTTCTTCGAGAGAGAAACCTCTAGTGAAACCTATGGCCCCGAGTCTATTTTCCTTATATATTTTTGGATCTATAAACCCCAAAATCCAAAAATACCTTGTTGCAATTATTTTGTGTTTATTTTATTTTGCCTTTTACTTTTATTTTAAATCTATCTCTATTAGATCTCACTCTTGCAAGTGACCGTGAAGAGATTGACGACCCCTTTTCCGCGTTTTGTGTAAGTGTTTATTAGTTTGTGCAGGTGCATAGATTGGAGACTCGCTTGTGCCTCCTATTGGATTGATACCTTGGGTCTCTACTGAGGGAAATACTTATCTCTACTTTGCTGCATCACCCTTTCCTCTTCAAGGAAAAAAATCAATGCAAGCTCAAGAAGTAGCAGTGGGTCCCTGCTGTCAGGTGGAGGAGTCGTTATTTTGCGTGTAATAAGGACGCACTTCCTTGCGTGTGGCCGTGGACCCAGCTGTCAGCCTCTCCACATACAATCCTCTTCTGATGGATGTCATTCGTTGACCATGTTGACCACGCCGCGCCGATAGCACCAGGGCGGTGGACGACGACGAGTCCTAGGAAGGGAACGACCCAGAGCTGGGGAAGACTCGGCAGTGGTTGCCCATGCAGTGGGGAGTACGATGGTTTACTGGTTCAGCTACCCTCACGGGTAAATAACAGAAGGTGTGGGTGAGTAGAGGAATGTCCTCGCTAGCAATGGATTAGGGTGGGGCGATGCGGCCTACGCGATAGCATAACCGACCACGGGAGGCGGGAGTAGGCGGTCCCATCGGCGCTGGTTTGGGCGGCTGGAGCAATAAGATCAGATATTGAAGAAGCACCACGTCCGTTGGATTAGCATCCAACGATCACTTCTGCTCGAATCGTTTGTGGACTAAGTTGACAAAGCCTTTCATACATGTCAACCTAGAAGACCCACAAGTCAGCCTCCAAATATGTCCCAAACAGCACACAACCCGAAATTTCTAGCCAGATTCAAATTAATTTAAAAATTAAACATACCTTAATTTAAAAGCCAATGAAATTTTACCCGCACAAAAACAATGAAATTTATAATATCAAAATCCGAAAGGAAAGAGTATTTTGGAACTAATTGCCTGTTTGCTGTATTTTTTCATTTTACAACCCATTTCTTATTACTTATTGCCCATTTTCTGGGCAAGCCAAATGCACCCCTCCTCATTTTCAAAGATTTCCGGTTTAGGAGGGTGTAGAAAAGCAAGTAGGCCTCCATTGGTTATTCTGCAAAAAAAAAGCTGGGCTAGCCATTTTCAGAAACAAAGAAAAACTGGGCTGGTCATGTAGTGCCAAGCCCAAGATGCAATTTTATCCCGATCATGTGACACTTACATGATTGGGGCACAACCGCATCTCAGGCGCTTAGCAAGATGGATATCATTACATCGTACCATTACATACATACATGGGGGATACAACAATACATACAATACACATGAATACAACATCATCAATACAAGGCATCCGACTACGGATGCAAACAAGAAAGCACAATGACATCCATCTGCTATCACAGGCTGCCGACCCGGAACCGAACCCAAGACTGAAGAAGAAGAAGAAGAAGAAGAACTCCAACACAACGAACAACGCTCTCACGTCAAGTCATCGGAAACCTGCGCCTGCAACTGTTGTTGTAGTATCTGTGAGCCACGAGGACTCAACAATCCCATAACCATGGGTAACAAGACTAGCAAAGCTTATTGGGTAGGAAGAGGTAAAGTGGTGAGGTTGCAGCAGCGGCTAAGAAAAATATATCGTGACTAACTTACGAGTACAAGAATAAGATGAGCATCTACGCAAGTGGTCGCAACTAGTAGTGATTGCTAAAGATCCTGAACTACCTACGAGTCAAACATAACCCCACCGTGTTCTCTTCTCAAAGTGAAAAGAGACAGTCACGGTTACTCACACAGTTGTGTGTTTTACTTCGGATCCTCTGTCAAGTTTTCTACAACCGAACATTAACAAATTACAATCTGCCACATAACCGCGGGCACGGCTTTCGAAAGATCATAACCCTGCAGGGGTGTCCCAACTTAGCCCATCACAAGCTCTCACGATCAGCTGAAGTAATAATAATTATTACCCCTTATCTTAGGGAAATCCGATCAGGCTCGGTATCCCGGTGCACAAGACATTTCGACAATGGTTAAACAAGTCCAGCAAGACCTCCCGGCGTGCCGACACCCTGATAGTAGCCGCGCCTATCTCGTCTCACGCCATGACCGAATGAGCACTACGTACAGCAACCGAAGACCCCAGAAAACTGGGTGGCACCGCAAGTGGCTCTAGTTTGGGACCAACACCATCAGCACTGGCCCCCCTGTATGTAGAAGAATCCTCGGGTAACGCAAAATCAAGGAACATAATGCCGGTTTATCGGCGCCTAAGGTGGCATGAGTGGAACAAAACACCGAGCAAAAGGCCAAGCCTTCCACCCATGCCCAGTATATATGTGTGTTAATAATAATAATAGATATTGTGATATTCCAACAACAAGTTCCAACTTGGAACGATCTTCATCTTCACCTGCAACTAACAACGCTATAAGAGGGGCTGAGCAAGCGGGTAACATAGCCAAACAACGGTTTGCTGGGAATGTGTCAAAGGTTAGAGGTTTCATGTCAACAAGGAGAGGGGCTGACAATAAAGATGGGTAGAGCAACATATAACGATAGCATCAAGACAACTAAGCATGGCAATGGTAGTAAAGGTATCCAAGGGTATGGTCATCTTGCCCGAGATCCCGCAAGGAAGAAGAATGGTTCCATAAAGTAGACGAAGAAGAAGCCTTGAAGACGAACCACGCGTAGACGAACGAATCCTCACGATCGCAACGGAACAAGCACTAACGGGAAGAAGCAAGCAATACGGTAAACACACAACACAAGAACATGACAATATGCTTAACCGAGTATGATGCAAGACAAGTCTATATATGATGCAATACATTGAAAGGTAGGAAGCACTCATAAACAGCATCACCCAACAAGTTTAAATGAGGCCGGAATCAACATATAACAAGTCCAGTAAGTCCTCATATGCATAGTTTGAAATTAGTCCAGATCTGAACAAACTTTAAGTTAAAGTTGTTAAACAGCAAGTTAACATGCACCATGATGATCTACACGAAATTCTAGTCAAGTTTCAAATAAAGTTCATTTAATTCGGAGCTACGGCCTAGAAGATATGAGCAAAACAAGACAAACAAGTCATCGGTGCAAGATGCACCCAAAAATCAAGCAAACACACTTAAAACATGTAAACAACATGATATTATGATTCTACATGCAAAATCACACAAGTTTCATATAGGGCACACTCAAAACGGAGCAACGGTTCAACACATACACACGAAACAAGATATAACAACAAGCTGAAGTTAACAGCCACATAGCAACTTTGGAGCAAGATATATATATGCTACAGCACCCAAACAAGATAACAAGAAGCTTGGATGTGAAGTAGACATGTTACTTAACACGCATGAACTTAGAACACACCCAAAAGCTTCATGGAACACATTTAAACAAGCATGGCAAGTTGCAATAAAATTATCCAGACTTAGTCAAAATCTGGGAAGGAAAAAACATCATCATGATGCTGCCTTCGGAGGCACAAAACAACAATCATATCAACTCTAATAAGAACATAAAGAGCATGGACATGTAGTAGACATATCCTATAGCAAACAACTCCATTGGAGCAACACCATAGGAGGCATGGATCAATAGCAACAAGCTCCACCAAATTGAACATGCTGATAAAATTCTGACAGGTATAATTTATAGCAACTTGAGAGCAAGAAATAAATAAGCTACGGCAGGCCATATGAGCAAGTAAGGGCATGAATGGATAGACAATAACATGGACAACAAGACATGATCATTGGCCACTCCAAAACAAGCATGTATTTGAGTGGGGCATCAAGCAAACATAGCATCAGGTTATAACAGATTCCAGACTTAGCAGTTTTTTCACTAAGTATAAAACAGCAATAACAACATGGCATGTTTACAAGCTTGTTTAAGTCACCTCAAGGCATATCATGGAAAGTGGATTGCACCACAGCAAAGACCATATGATGGTGCTTCTTAAACATCTAAACATGTGGCATGAAGACAAACACATCAATAGCAAAGAGCAAGTGAAATCAGCATCTCATAACAAGTTTCTGCACTTAACATCCAAATGCACTTTTGCAACAGAGATTAACATGGCATTATGAACTCAAACAAGCATGCTACAGAAACCATCATATAGAGCACTTCACAATGAACATTTTTACATATCATACGCTCCATTTGGATAAACATGCACCAAGTTATCACATCTCAAACATGGCATCAAATTAACAAGTAACATCAGTTTATAACAAGTAGCACTCTTGCAACAGAGATTAGAGCATCAAGATGAAGTCAAACAAGCATGGCACAATGGAACAAAGTGTAGAGCATATCACCACGATCATTTTGACATATCATTCACTCAATTTGGATAAGCACGCAAAAAGTTACAGGCATGAAAAGAATGCAATAAAATATGCAATTACAGGGACTTAGTGGGAAATAGACCTCCGGAGGGGCGGACATTGTCCGGTCCGGACGGACACGTCTGTCGGTGACGTGGGCGCGGGCCCACCTGGCAGAGAGAAGATGTCGGACATGTCCGGGCTCCTCCCGGACATGTCCGACGTGGCAGAAGAGCTCGGGGCCGGCGGCTAGACGGCTCTCCGGCGAGGAAGAGGCCGGCGGCGATGGCGTAGGAGGTCGGGGAAGGCGGATCCGGGCCGGATCTCGCCGGATCCGGGCTGGATCTCGCCGGATCCGGCCGGATCCTGGCGCGAGGAGGTCGTGGCGAGCCACGGCGGAGGCGGATCCGGGCCGGCGGCGAGCAACGTCGGCCGGAGGCGGCGGCGAGATACATGGCGGCAGCTGGCATCTGGCGGCGCGAGCGGTCCACGGCGCTCGCCGGCGAGACAGTGGAGGAGGGAGGAGGGGCCGGCGACGACGGCGTTGTGCGGCGGCGGAGGATCGGGGAGAAGCGGCGCGGGAGCGAGCGCGCTGGCTCGGGCGTGGGTGCGGCTCGACCCCGACGGCGGTGGAGTTCGGGCCCCGAGCTTGCTCGGGCGGGCCCCGCACGGGCCAAGCGGGCCGAGGCGGCTAGAGGCGTGGGGAAGGCCAGGTGGCACCGCGGGATTGGAGGAGGGAGGCACCTGGGTGGCGGCTGGCCACTCAGGTGGCGTCAAGTGGCGGCGGCGGCCGGCTGGAGGGTTCTGGACGGCGACAAGTGGCGAGATGGAGGTGGCTGGGCGCGGAAATGGAGGGGGAAGGCGGCTGGGAGGTTAGGGAAGGGTTAGGGATGCCCAAAAATGGCATGGAGGGTCAGTTTTATAGGGTAGGGGCCTAGGGTTAGGTGCTTGGGGGTGTTTTTGGACCCTCCGATCGAATCGGACGGCTCTGGACAGAGAGAGGGGGTAGGATGGGCCTAGAGGAGGTTAGTGGGCTGTGTAGGAGAGGTCTTGGGGGGAGAGAAGAGAGGCCCGGCGGCAGTTTCGGGGACCGAAACGTCCGACTATTAAACCGGCGACTAGTGCCGCTATATATATCCGTTGGGCTATCAAACGAGCTCCGAATGCGATGAAATTTCGCAGGCGGCCTGTCTACACTATAATAAGACCACATGACAAGTTTCAACCCATTCCAAGAACATTTTCCAGCCACTCATAAAATAAATATTTGGACGTGCCGCGGGCGCGTGTGAGTGTTTTTGGGCTTAGAACGGACAACGGAGAGGACGGGCGAACTCGGACGGATGCAAGTTTTGAAAACATGATGATGCAACGACGACGAATAATTGGCTGACAACTGGCACACCGGTCTCGGGGTGTCACAACACTCCCCTACTAACAAGAGATCTCGTCCCGAGATCTTAGGAACGAGACGGAAGGGAAAAAGGAAGAACAAGGTTCTTCGAGGACAAAAGAGTGAAGCAAAGAACCTTGAGAGGTTGAACAATGGGAAGGAAAGATACCACAGAGATGAACAAGATTTGAGAAGCTCCGGTAAAATAAGCAACAAGGCATAAGACGAGAACCAAGAGGATAAGGATATGAAGCACGATTTGAAGGAACAAGAATTAATTCGAAACCACTCCGGTTAATTAGAGAAATAAAAGGATTTCCACGCAGGAATTCGGGCAGCACTCCGGCTGAAACTGAAAGAAATAGCACACCGGTCGAACATTGAAGGAGTAGGACTTGAACTTAAGAATATGGCGATAAACGACGAGAAGAACAACGCCATTGACTCCGGAAGAATTGAAAGAATGGAATAAAAGAACGGATAATAGAACAACAAGTTCTACCACGAATGAATTTGAAAGAGAATCATCAAGAGAAAGGCTTGAACGGAGTTGTTGAGAAAATCAACAACAAAAGAATAAGCTTGTTGTGGACTTATGGAAATCATCTCAAAACTTGAAGTGAATTATACCGCAACCAAAGTATTGAATAGATGAGAAGAAGGAAGAAATGCAAAAATCCATTAAAAAGAATGCGGAGAATTATTTGCACTCGAGAGGCAAGAGGATAATGCTTGAGCTGCTCAACAAGAATTTGATGAACGGTTGAAGAATGAATTATCCCATGAGGAACCACCAAGAGGAACTCCGATAACAAAAGGATGATGATATAGAAATGATAAGATTAGAGCCTTGTGATGATTAGTCGGGGTCCGACGAGATAACCGAGAAAAATTTGAACTCCGGAAAGAAAAGATTAAAGCACCTGGAACTAGAATTTATTCATCAAGAACAAATTCCGAAGGAAGGGATTAAATCAACTTGAAGAATAAGAATTACATTATGCTTATCCTCCACCAATTAAATTGATGAGAAGCAATGGATTTGCATATGACTTATTCGCGTTGAAAAGATTAAAGAGGGATATATCACGAACTTGCGAAAATCTTCATGAAACACCGGTAGGATTGGAATGAAACGAACGAATTGATATGATAACACCGGAAAAGAACTGTTGAGCGAATCACCATAAGGAATTAAAGCCGAGTGAGGAAAAGAAACGAACCACCGGGAAGAATAAAAATCGAGTGATGAAAGAGAACAAGCCACCATAAAAATTGGAATTGAGTGAATACCACATAATGAATCACCGGAAAGGATTAAGCACTTGAGGGAATTTGAATGATGAGAACGAAGAGATCGCGAACTGATTAAAGAATGCTTGAACGACGCGTCGGAAGAATGTGAGACGAACGAAAAGGCATCAATGAAGAATAGTTGGAGGATGAAGTTGAAAACCAAGGACGAAGAAATCTTCTGAAATGATGGCCTTCGGAGGTACACAAGGAAAAGAATTGATGAAATGCTCCGGAAGAATGAAAAGTGAAAGGTTGAACCAACGATGAAAAGAATTGAAAGCGATCTTGGAGGAGGCATATGACTAATGGAATCCATACTTACGTCACACTTTAAAAAGAATATAGGAACACTCCGGAAAATTAAAAGAGTTAGGTAAGATCCTGGGAAAGACCTGTGGGTTATGAGCCCACCGAAGAGAAAACACCGTTGAAAGGATCGAAAAGGATACGATGCACCGGAACAATTGAAAAACTCGAATGAGGTGACAACCTCGAATTAATTGGAAGATAGACGACTCTCTGAGAAGTCTTCAGAACTCCGGATAATTAAAAGGCGAGAGGCGAACGAGCAATGGGAAATATCTGAGCCAAGGGGAAAGAATATGGTCAACACCAAAAACTTGAGTTGAATCCACCGGAAAAGAAGAAGAGGTGAAGAATATCAAACGAGAGGGTAATTTATCGGATAAGAAAAGAGAAGACTGACGAATGAGAGGAGAATTCACCAGTTGAAATAATTGATGAAAGAAAGCAAAGACTTCACACGAGTGGGATGGATACTCAATTACGGACTCCGGTTCCGAGAAGAAAAGGGTGGGCGAGTGGGGAAAAGAAAGACAACTTCAGAAGAGGAAATAACACCGGTTGAAAAGAACTGAGGATTGAAATTGCAAAGAAGAAGAGGGTTGAATCCACTTGACGAGAGATGCACCAGATGAAAGAACTGACGACGCAACGAACGAAAACTAACCACGCAATCCTAAAAAAAATTGGAGGGGAAGAGGAGTAATTCAAAACACCTACGTCAAGATTCCTCACCATAGCGACGAAGGGGCACAGGAGTAAAAAGAATTCCTACTCTCCGATATAACTAGACTCCGATAAAGTTTTTCTTATAGACTCAACAACGGCCAGAATACGATCGATCAAGGGGGCTCCTATGGTTGGTCGAGGCTCTGATACAACCTTGTCAGGCCCAAGATGCGATTCTATCCCGATCACGTGATGCTTACATGATTGGGGCACAACCACATCTCAGGCGCTTAGTAAGATGGATATGATTACATCGTACCATTACATACATACATGGGGGATACAACAATACATACAATACACATGAATACAACATCATCGGTACAAGGCATCCGACTACGGATGCAAACAAGAAAGCACAATGACATCCATCTGCTATCCCAGGCTGCCGACCCGAAACCTAACCCAAGACTAAAGAAGAAGAAGAAGAAGAAGAAGAACTCCAACACAACGAACAACGCTCTCACGCAAGTCATCGGAAACCTGCACCTGCAACTGTTGTTGTAGTATCTGTGAGCCACGAGGACTCAGCAATCCCATAACCATGGGTAACAAGACTAGCAAAGCTTAGTGGGTAGGAAGAGGTAAAGTGGTGAGGTTGCAGTAGCGGCTAAGCAAAATATATGGTGGCTAACTTACGAGTACAAGAATAAGATGAGCATCTACGCAAGCGGTCGCAACTAGTAGTGATTGCTAAAGATCCTGAACTACCTACGAGTCAAACATAACCCCACGGTGTTCTCTTCTCAAAGTGAAAAGAGACAGTCACGGTTACTCACACAGTTGTGTGTTTTACTTCGGATCCTCTGTCAAGTTTTCTACAACCGGACATTAACAAATTCCAATCTGCCACATAACCGCGGGCACAGCTTTCGAAAGATCATAACCCTGCAGGGGTGTCCCAACTTAGACAATCACAAGCTCTCACGATCAGCTGAAGTAATAATAATTATTACCCCTTATCTTAGGGAAATCCGACCAGGCTCGGTATCCCGATGCACAAGACATTTCGACAATGGAAAAACAAGTCCAGTAAGACCTCCCGGCGTGCCGACACCCTGTTAGTAGCCGCGTGTATCTCGTCTCAGGCCACGACCAGATGAGCACTATGTATAGCAACCGAAGAAACCAGAAAACTAGGTGGCACCGCAAGTGGCTCTAGTTTGGGACCAACACCATCAGCACTGCCCCCCTGTATGTAGAAGAATCCTCGGGTAGCGCTAACTCCCTATGCAATTAATTAATTAATTAAGTTTTTATTATGTTGCAAATTAAAACCAATGTTGGGCCTTGCTGGAGGAGTTTTATTCAAAGACGAACTGTCAAGGGGTCCCCATATACCCAACCGTGTAAGGAACGCAAAATCAAGGAACATAATGCCGGTTTATCGGCGCCTAAGTGACATGAGTGGAACAAAACACCGAGCAAAAGACCAAGCCTTCCACCCATGCCCAATATATATGTGTGTTAATAATAATAATAATAATAGATATTGTGATATTCCAACAACAAGTTCCAACATGGAACGATCTTCATCTTCACCTGCAACTAACAACGCTATAAGAGGGGCCGAGCAAGCGGGTAACATAGCCAAACAACGGTTTGCTGGGAAGGTGTCAAAGGTTAGAGGTTTCATGGCAACAAGGAGAGGGGCTGACAATAAAGATGGGTAGCGCGACATATAACGATAGCATCGAGACAACTAAGCATGGCAATGGTAGTAAAGGTATCCAAGGGTATGGTCATCTTGCCGGAGATCCCGCAAGGAATAAGAATGGTTCCATGAAGTAGACGAAGAAGAAGCCTTGAAGACGAACCACGCGTAGACGAACGAATCCTCACGATCGCAACGGAACAAGCACTAATGAGAAGAAGCAAGCAATACGTAAACACACAACACAAGAACATGACAATATGCTCAACCAAGTATGATGCAAGACAAGTCTATATATGATGCAATACATGGCAAGGTAGGAAGCACTCTAAAACAACATCACCCACCAAGTTTAAATGAGGCCGGAATCAACATATAACAAGTCCAGTAAGTCCTCATATGCATAGTTTGAAATTAGTCCAGATCTGAACCAACCTTAAGTTAAAGTTGTTAAACATCAACTTAACATGCACCATGATGATCTACACGAAATTCTAGTCAAGTTTCATATGAAGTTCATTTAATTCGGAGCTACGGCCTCGAAGATATGAGCAAAACAAGACAAACAAGTCATCGGTGCAAGATGCACCCAAACATCTAGCAAACACACTTCAAACATGTAAACAACATGATATTATGATGCTACATGCAAAATCACACAAGTTTCATATAGGTCACACTCAAAACGGAGCAACGGTTCAACACATACACACGAAACAAGATATAACAACAAGTTGAAGTTAACAGCCACATAGCAACTTTGGAGCAAGATATATATATGCTATAGCACCCAAACATGATAACAAGAAGCATGGATGAGAAGTAGACATGTTACTTAACAATCATGAACTTAGAACACACCCAAAAGCTAGCTGAAACACATTTAAACAAGCATGGCAAGTTGCAATAAAATTATCCAGACTTAGTCAAAATCTGGGAAGGCAAAAACATCATCACGATGCTGCCTTCGGAGGCACAAAACAACAATCATATCAACTCTAATAAGAACATAAAGAGCATGTACATGTAGTAGACATATCCTACAGCAAACAACTCCATTGGAGCAACTCCATAGGAGGCATGGATCAATAGCAACAAGCTCCACCAAATTGAACATGCTGATAAAATCCTGATAGGTATAATTTATAGCAACTTGAGAGCAAGAAATAAATAAGCTACGGTAGGCCATATGAGCAAGTAAGGGCATGAATGGATAGACAATAACATGGAAAACAAGACATGATCATTGGCCACTCCAAAACAAGCATGTATTTGAGTGGGGCATCAAGCAAACATAGCATCAGATTATAACAGGTCCAGACTTAGCAGTTTTTTCACTAAGTATAAAACAGCAATAACAACATGGCATGTTTACAAGCTTGTTTAAGTCACCTCAAGGCATATCATGGAAAGTGGATTGCACCACAGCAAAGACCATATGATGGCGCTTCTAAAACATCTAAACATGTGGCATGAAGACAAACACATCAATAGCAAAGAGCAAGTGAAATCAGCATCTCATAACAAGTTTCAGCACTTAACAGCCAAATACACATTTGCAACAGAGATTAACATGACATTATGAACTCAAACAAGGATGCTACACCAATTAGAGCACTTCACAATGAACATTTTTACATATCATACGCTCCATTTGGATAAACATGCACCAAGTTATCACATCTCAAACATGGCATCAAATTAACAAGTAACAGCTGTTTATAACAAGTAGCACTCTTGCAATAGAGATTAGAGCATCAAGATGAAGTCAAACAAGGATGGCACAATGGAACAAAGTGTGGAGCATATCACCACGATCATTTTGACATATCATTCACTCAATTTGGATAAGCACGCAAAAAGTTACAGGCATGCAAAGAATGCAATAAAATATGCAATTACAGGGACTTAGTGGGAAATAGACCTCCGGAGGGGCGGACATTGTGCGGTCCGGACGGACACTTCCGTCGGTGACGTGGGCGCGGGACCACCTGGCAGAGAGAAGAGGTCGGACATATCCGGGCTCCTCCCGGACATGTCCGGCGTGGCAGAAGAGCTCAGGGCCGGCGGCTGGACGGCTCTCCGGCGAGGAAGAGGCCGGCGGCGATGGCGTAGGAGGTCGGGGAAGGCGGATCCGGCCGGATCTCGCCGGATCCGGCCGGATCCCGGCGTGGGGAGGTTGCGGCGAGCCACAGCGGAGGTGGATCCGTGCCGGCGGCGAGTAATGCCGGCTGGAGGCGGCGGCGAGATATAGGGCGGCAGCGGCGGCAGCTGGCGTCTGGCGGCGCGAGCGGTCCACGGCGCTCGCCGACGGACGGTGGAGGAGGGAGGAGCGGCCGGCGACGACTGCGTTGTGCGGCGGCGGAGGATCAGGGAGAAGCGGCGCGGGAGCGAGCGCGCTGGCTCGGGCGCGGGTGCGGCTCGGCCCCGACGGCGGCGGAGTTCGGGCCCCGAGCGGGCTCGGGCGGGCCCCGCACAGGCCAAGCGGGCCGAGGCGGCTGGAGGCGTGGGGAAGGCCAGCTGGCACCGCGGGATTGGAGGAGGGAGGCACCTGGGTGACAGCTGGCCACTCAGGTGGCGCCAAGTGGCGGCGGCGGCCGGCTGGAGGGTTCTGGACGGCAACAAGTGGCGAGATGGAGGTGGCTGGGCGCGGAAATGGAGGAGGAAGGCAGCTGGGAGGTTAGGGAAGGGTTAGGGATGCCCAAAAATGGCATGGAGGGGTAGTTTTATAGGGTAGGGGCCTAGGGTTAGGTGCTTGGGGGTGATTTTGGACTCTCCGATCGAATCGGACGGCTCCGGACAGAGAGAGGGGGTAGGATGGGCCTAGAGGAGGTTAGTGGGCTGTGTAGGAGAGGTCTTGGGGGGAGAGAAGAGAGGCCCGGCGGCAGTTTCGGGGACCGAAACGTCCGACTATTAAACCGGCGACTAGTGCCGCTATATATATCCGTTGGGCTATCAAACGAGCTCCGAATGCGATGAAATTTGGCAGGCGGCCTGTATACACTATAATAAGACCACATGACAAGTTTCAACCCATTCCGAGAACATTTTCCGGCCACTCATAAAATAAATATTCGGAGGCGCCGCGGGCGCGTGTGAGTGTGTTTGGGCTCAGAACGGACAACAGAGAGGACGGGCGAACTCGGACGGATGCAAGTTTTGAAAACATGATGATGCAACACACATGATGACATGGCAAGATGCAACACGCAAGCAGATGACATGGCAACGACGACGAATATCTGAATGACAACTGACGCACCGGTCTCGGGGTGTCACATGTGGTGAACATGTGAAATGAAAGTTTGGGCTAGACGGGCCACAGCTCCAGCACAGCCCAGTTGATACCCTACTCCGTCCTGGAAAAAAAAATACTACACGAGCTGCTGGGTCCCGGGTGTCAGCCACTCCTTGTGTAGTTATCTCGCTTATTGACTACGTTCACAGTGCAACCCAGATGTCATGAAACCATCAAGAGGAACCCTTTTTTAGTAATAAAGGAGGCACTTGCTTGCCTACTGCCATGATCCTAGTGGGTCTCTACTATCATCCTCACCATGTACAATCATCTCCTTACTCGTCTCGGTTGTTGACCATGTTGACAACACCGGAGGGCGGCGCCGTGGTGAGCGAACCAAGGGGGGCGACAATGTTGAGGCCTTGGAAGGGAACAAATAGGAGCCAAGGAAGATGCGCAGAGTTTTAGGGTGCGATGTGTCGCGATGCGTGCATGGTAGCACAACTAGCTATGGGAGGCGGGAGCAAGCGGTCCTGCCGATGCTGGTTTGGCTTTGGCGGTTGGAGGAAGAAGAGACTGAAGAAACACGACAGACGTTGAATGTCAATCCAACAGTCAAGGTTGGCACAATCGTTTATTGACTAAGCCGACACCATGTAGCACACTTTTTTATAGGAAGAAAATAAAAATTGGGCTCGTTTGCTAGATAACATTCCCGAAACAACCACCGTTTGATCTTGCATCACAACTCAAACTCCTAGGAAAATGCTCGTTTGTCGTCCTCCCCCCCAGGGAACGTTCGCACATCACACTACTGAAAATCAAAGACTTGAGAAGGCGTACATAACAAGCTGGTGTATCAGTTAAGAGACATTGGTAAGTTTTTTAGAAAGAGACGTGCTCCTGTAGCTGGTTCGAATCCAAACCTAGACTATGACTATATATAGTGCTATTCTACTCTGCAAGTAATGAATCTGACATATCCAACGCTCGCTTCCCCTCTTCTCTAGTTACTCTGCCTAGCATCAGAAGCTTCAGCCACAACAACCATGTCCGCTGGCAGCTCATCCACTTACTCTACAGCAGGCAACAACTAGATATGCGTGAAGTCGCCACCCGTACCATCGCATGTGGTTCTCATCACACCCTCGCCGGCACACTCACTGCAGCCGGTTGCTCATCGCAACTCGACATCATTGGTGTGGTGCCACTGTTGCAAATGACGCAGAGTCATCTGTCGTGTCTCAACTACAATCCTCAACCCTGGCCATGTCTTCTACAAATGCCCGGATCATGGGGTAATAACATGTTTAAGTGTTGTTCGCCTGCTTTCAGTTGCTGATTTTTTAATAGTTTGGCTGATGATCTTCCAATTTGATTCTACGCTGATGTGGGGGAATGGAACTACGCTGATTATTTGGCTAGCCGAGGATTCCTAATACCAGCAGGTTGGAGTGTTGGAAAGGTAATTTAAGGAACATCACAAGAGGAAGATGCAGAGTAGAATGTTAAAGATGCAGTTCACCTGATCATGGCCAAGCAACAGCTGCTGAACGGCCTTGACAACAATGAGGAGATGAAAGAGCTTGTGAAGATAATGGGCAAGATCGTTGTGCTTAGTAGGATGATTGTTTCTTTATTTGCAGTGTATGTAGCATTGTGATGTATTCAGTGGCTATGACATGAGCACTTCCCTAAAACTAGTAATGAATGAGACATGTTTAGTAGGTTGGGCGTAGTGTTGTGAACATCAAATGATTTCTATTAACAAAAATCGGGGGGTATCCCCTTTTGCTCATAAATAAATTAATAATAGAGGCCCTTTGCTAATATAAAAATAAATTAGCAGTGGCCTTGCCGGGTCAGCTTTGTACCCATTCAATGATGTAGAACAAATTCCAGTCCAACAACAAACTATGTCATCAAATACAAGTTTCATAGCAAAATATGAGTACAACTAAACAACAATGTCATCATGTTTTTGTCATCATACAATCACCAAACACAAATCAACATACATAATAAGTGATGTTCTCACATCGAAATACTAAACGACAACTTCATCAGGTTTCAGTTGTTATAGCAAATTTCACGTAGTAGATAAAAAGTTGTCTTCTCACAGGAAAATACGACAAAAGCAATCTAATCATCATCCGCAGCAGCGTCAACATCTTTGCTATGTGCATGAGCCTGAATTGTAATTCCCACCCAGTGTCATCTTCTTCTTCATCCTCAATGTCCCCAAACGTTGGCGTCTTATTGATTAACTCCCGTATGTCCACATCCCGACAGGGAATCTTTTCGCCAGCGTTATTGGCGTGATGGTTCTCAAAGATACTATGAACATGTGTGGAATCTTCTACAACGAGAGTAGTGTAAGCATCATCTTGTTGTGTAACTTCATTAAATGAATTCCTCTGCTCAAACCTTTGCAATACTCTCGAGTCATCGCTACATGCAAATGCGTCTTCCAAAAAAAAATATCTGTGTTGCTTGATTGCCAAAATAAAAGGCTCGTCGGTGTGGTATGCCGCCTTGACATTGATGAATTTGAAATAATCATCAGCTTTGGGTTTTGCAATCCAGTAAAACAGGTTGTACCACCACCAGAACAGAACCACACATCGATGAACCTCGAAACTGGAGATACAGTGCAACTGAACAATGTGTGTTATGTTAACATAAATTTCAGTTGTCTCATCGCCGTACATATTCGTACTCATGATGGCATTGTTTTGTGTCTTCCTGCCTTCGTCGCATGCAAGGGTGTTGTAGCGCACTGATACATCCATTTTGCATCATGATTTTATATAGATATTTATTGCATTATGGGCTGTTATAACACATTATGGCATGCTA
This sequence comes from Secale cereale, assembly GCA_902687465.1. Taxonomy (NCBI): domain Eukaryota; kingdom Viridiplantae; phylum Streptophyta; class Magnoliopsida; order Poales; family Poaceae; genus Secale; species Secale cereale. The sequence goes on along the minus strand of LR738713.1, from coordinate 280,147,493 downwards.
CTTATGCCTTTTCTCTCTTATTTTACAAGGTTTACATGACGATGGAGAATGCCGGCAGCTGGACTTATGGGTTGGAAAAGGAGCAAATATTTGAAACCTATTATGCACAACTCCCAAAGTCCTGAAACTTCACGGGAAGTCATTTTGGAATTAATAAAAAATATTTGGCAAAGAAAGTACCAAAGGGGCCCACCAGCCATCCACAAGGGTGGGGGCGCGCCCTACCCCCTGGGCGCGACCCCTGCCTTGTCGCCAGCATGGCAGGCCCTCGATGCCCATCTTTGGCTATATGAAGGGTTTTTCCCTAGAAAAAATGAGGGATAGGCTTTTGGGATGAAGCACCACCGTCTCGAGGTGGAACTTGAGCAGAACCAATTTAGGGCTCTGGCAAAGCTGTTCTGCCGGGGAAACTTCCCTCCAGGAGGGGGAAATCGAAGCCATCGTCATCACCAACAATCCTCTCATCAAGAGGGGGTCAATCTCCATCAACATCTTCACCAGCACCATCTCCTGTCAAACCCTAGTTCATCTCTTGTATCCGAACTTTGTCTCAAAACCTCAGATTGGTACCTGTGGGTTGCTAGTAGTGTTGATTATTCCTTGTAGTTGATGCTAGTTGGTTTATTCGGTGCAAGATCATATGTTCAGATCCTTAATGCTATTCAATACCCCTCTGATTATGAACATGAATATGCTTTGTGAGTAGTTACGTTTGTTCCTAAGGACATGGGAGAAGTCTTGTTATAAGTAATCATGTGAATTTGGTATTCGTTCGATATTTTGATGAGATGTATGTTGTCTTTCCTCTAGTGGTGTTATGTGAACGTCGACTACATGAGACTTCACTATTATTTGGGCCTAGGGGAAGGCATTGGGAAGTAATAAGTAGATGATGGGTTGCTAGAGTGACATAAGCTTAAACCCTAGTTTATGCGTTGCTTCGTAAGGGGCTGATTTGGATCCATATGTTTCATCCTATGGTTAGATTTATCTTAATTCTTCTTTTGTAGTTACGGATGCTTGCGAGAGGGGTTAATCATAAGTGGGAGGCTTGTCCAAGTAAGGGCAGCACCCAAGTACCGGTCCACCCACATATCAAATTATCAAATTGACAAATGTGAATCATATGAGCATGATGAAAACTAACTTGACAACAATTCCCATGTGTCCTCGGGAGCACTTTGCTTTGTATAAGAGTTCGTCTTGGCTTGTCCTTTGCTACAAAAAGGATTGGGCCATCTTGCTGCACCTATACTTGTTACCCGTTATGAATTATCTCATCACACAACTATCTATTACCGATAATTTCACTGCTTGTAGAGAATACCTTGCTCAATACCGCTTGTCATTTCCTTCTGCTCCTCGTTGGGTTCAACACTCTTACTTATCGAAAGGACTACGATAGATCCCCTATACTTGTGGGTCATCACGCACATCTCCAACAACAAAAGATTCATAATGTCTTACCCGAGTATCAGGTACCATTGCTAGTGCATAAAGGGCATCATTAACTGCCTGCCCATCCTCCCACATCTTATTAACCTATGGTAAGAAAATAGACAAGTTGATCATCTTATGTACCCAATATATTAAAAAACTGACATGGCAATTCAAAAGCATACACGGCTCTTGAACCATTTCGCAAATCCTACCATAACCAGTTTGTCAATATTTCTTGGATTTTGTGGTAGTAACTCCTTTTTGTAGATGTTGCACAACATAGTGATCGCGTGAAACATCTAATATAAGAATGTGCTGCAAGTTTAGTAGATTACATTGTATAAGCTGCAGTACTTAGCACCTACTCGATATAAGGTAGAATCTCAGGAGAGTTATTCAACACATACTAAACCATTTTGTCCAAATATTTAGGTTTGTCATCTTGTCGACTCTTCCCTGTAACTCGAACAGAACACCTGAAAACATTGAGCTCGAGATTGTCTTCACCCTCCTTTTTGCTAAGCTCATCAGCTGTTTCGATGTATTTTGAGCAGAATGTCAACGCTTCTGTAGCAATGTAGGCCTCTGCAATGGAACCCTTAGGTCTAGCTCTGTTCCTAACATAGCCCTTGAAAGTGCCTACCCTCCTTTCAATTGGGTACATCCAACCATACTATACTAGACCTCTAAGTAGTGCCTCGTCAAGTAGATGAACAGACAAATGCACCATCACATCAAATAAGGTTGGAGGATATATCTTCTCAACGTCGCATATGATAGTTGGTATCTTGTCTCTAAGACGATGCAAAGCATCTATCCTTATTTTTCTACTACATAGTTCCATGAATAATTGTCCCAACTCTGCAACTGCTCTATATAAGTTAGGGCGGCCCAATCCTATAAGGACAACAGGTAAAACCCTTTGAAGTAGGACGTGACAGTCATGTGTTTTCAACCCTTGTACCTTGTTTCCATCTGCACCGACTCTCCTTCCAGGGTTGGAAGTAAATCCACGTGGGAATCTCACACGTGACAGGACCTTGTAGAATTCTTTTCTTTTTACCTTGTGCAAGACATACACAGTTGGTGGCATATCCCGTGATGCACCCTCATCTTTCACCTACAAATTGGATCTGATACCCAGGTGTGTCAAATCAATCCTAGATTTTAAGGTACCTTTCGTCTTGCCTTCAATATTATGAAGTGTACAGATAATGATGCCACATATATTTTTCTCGATGTGCGTCACATCAAGACTATGTTGCAGATCCAAATATTTCCAACACTCCAAGTCCCACAAAGTGGACCCATGGGAAAACAATAATCTCTCTTCTGCCCTACCACACTTCCTTTTTCCGATACCTTCTCTAATTCCTCTTGCAAATCATTGCTAGCGAGCTTCTTAGGCGCATCACGGATTTCATGTTTTGCATCGAACGCATGTATTCAGTATTTTGGAGGACACGGCTTGTCCTTGGCAAGGAAACACTGATGTCCAATGTAACAGATTGGGCTAAGTATTGCGTATAACAGTGGATTCTTGTCACGGCGAACACATGCCTTGTAACCATGTGTCGTTCACCCTAACATAGTGCCCTGATACGTCTCCAACGTATCTATAATTTTTTATTGTTCCATGCTATTATTTATGAAGTCTTGGATGTTTAATGGGCTTTATCATTAACTTTTATAATTTTTGATTGTTCGATGCTATTATTACCGTTTTTATTTTCTGTTTTATTAAATTAAAAATACCAAAAATATAAACTATCATCTCTATCAGATCTCACTCTCGCAAGTGACCGTAAAGGGATTGACAACCCCTTATCGCGTTGGTTGCGAAGTTCTTATTTGTTTGTGCAGGTGCGAGGGACTCGCGTGTGGTATCCTACTGGATTGATATTTTGGTTCTCAAAAACTGAGGGAAATACTTACGCTACTGTGCTGCATCTCCCTTTCCTCTTCGAGGGAATACAACGCAAGCTCAAGAGGTAGCATGCCCAACATCGGATAATCATGGATGCACCAAATTATAACAACACGCAGAAAGAAATCAGCTGGTGGGCTTCTATATAGGTCTCGAGTGAGAACACCCCTCCATAGTTGTTGACGTTCCTCCAAAAGAGGCTACATGAATAAATCAAAATCCTTTCGAGGACTTTTTGGACCTGGGATGAGCAAGGCCATCATGTAGTTTGATTCTTTGGTGTAGACATTTGGTGGCATCTTGTAAGGGATAACAAGAACTGTCCACATGCTATATGTGGCGCTCTTGTGGCCAAATGGGTTGAATCCATCTATAGCTAATCCAAGTCTAATGTTTCTCGGCTCAAAAACAAACTTTTTTGTGTTTCTGATTGAAGCTTATCCAGTCACTACCATGAGATGGATGGCTCATTACATTCTGATCTCTGTACGGCTGGTTCCTAGAATGCCACAATACATCCTCTATTGTTTCCAGCATCATGAAACAACCTCCTTAATCTTGGTATAATTGGAAAATTTCTGAGAACATTATGAGGTATCCTCTTCACAGCTTCGCCATATTTCCATCTTGATGATTTGCATTTTGGGCATTCACTTAAGTTGTCATAATCCTTCTGGAACATAACAAAATTATTCTTACAAACATGGATCATATTACATCGAACTCCAACTACACGAAGGAAATTTTTCATTTTACTGTAGGTGTGTGACTGGTCAGACGCATTTGGGTAAGATTTGTGGAAAGCAGCCAACATCGCATCGAATGATTTGTTCGCCATATACTCAGTTGTCTTCACCTGAAGAAAGGTGACCATAGCTGAGAATACTGACAACTTATTTCCTAGGGTTACTAGCACGTTGCATTGTTCCAACAAGTGGGCCCATCGTTTTTCTTGTGCAAGTGAAATTTCATGAAATGCGCAAGCATTTCGTAGCATTGTTTCAATGTTGGTTAAACTCACTAGCTCCACCGCCACCACCTCCTCCCCCTCTTCCTCCTGAGCATCGGGCAGATCAAGATCGTGATCTACAGCTTCCACATAGTGAGTAACATTGACGTTCGCAACTTCACCATGATGAATCCACCTAGTATATGTGACCGACATCCTATACAAGTGTAGATGATTTTGCATAGTTGACTAGGGTCTTGAAACTGAATTCATACAACTGCTACACGAGCAGAGCACATCTGATTTCGAACCACCGTACTCAGCTCTGATAAAGTTCATGAAGTTTCCAACACCCTCGACATATGCAGGGGAGAATCTTTGAGCATTAGTTATCCAAGTCATGTCCATCTGTTAGACATACAAATTAGTTCTTCTACTAGATATCACAGGAAAAGTATATATGTTTTTTATATGGTCCAGATAAAAAATACCTAGGTCGATGTCTAAAGCTATGGAAAGATATTTGGACAAGCAGATCTAAGTAACGAAATATATGTAAAGCAAATTCAGTAAACATATTGAGTGCTAAATTATGGTAGGCTATTTCAGCAATCAATGAGGCCGAGCACACAACCATCGAAGGCCATCTCAGCAACAAAGATTGAGTATAAAACAGTGTCGAGATATTTCACCTAATAGATTGGCTACTAGACCATGGCAATCTACTTCACAATACATACATGGTCCTAATATATGGCAGGATATTTTAGCAACTAATCAGGCATGGCATGCCATCTCAGCAAAGTAGATTGAGTGCAGAATAGGCCAAGGAAGCTTCTTAAGCAGAGCATATTAACTGTAAACTATTTTGGCAAGCAATGAGATTAACAACATCTATGAGCTAACATTCAACGCTATTCTGACATGCACGGGGCCTCAGTCCAGAATGTGCATACCGTGGGAGAAGCTGACTGTCGTGTGTCTCCACAAGAACGTCGCCAGCGGCGGCGATGCGGCTGGAGGACGGTAGTCTACGAGAGCGTACCGTGGGAGCGAGAGGATCACCGTGCGTCCCCTCGATGAACCACGGCGCCGACGTACTGGCGCAGCGGGGAGGGCGGCTTTGGCGGACTGAATGGAGTGGAGGGGGCGAAGGGGAGGGGGGTTTGTGGAATATTATTGACTAGTTGTGTGATACTCCACAAGTGTAGGGGGTCATTTGTAGCCTTTTTCGATAAGTAAGTGTCGAACCCAACAAGGAGCTAAAGGTAGAGCAAATATTCCCTCAAGTTCTATCGACCACCGATACAACTCTATGCACACTTAACATTTGCTTCATCTAAAAAAGGATAAAAGTAGAAGTACTTAGCGGAAATAAAACTTGAAATAAATTGCAAGACAATAAAAGTTGTGTACTAGCAAGCTTTTTGTAACAAGAGAATGATTTGTCCCTGCGCAATTGATAGCAAGACCGGTAATCATTCTTGCAATTTTATATGAGGGAGAGGCATGAGCTAACACACTTTCCGTACTTGGATCATATGCACTTATGATTGGAACTCTAGCAAGCATCCGCAACTACTAAAGATCACTAAGGTCGTGAAACCCAATCATAGCGTTAAGTATCAAGTCCTCTTTACTCCCATACGTCATACCCCCCTTAATCGGGTTTAAGCTTCTGTCACTCTAGCAACCCACCATAAGCGAACCATGAACATATTGCGACACCCAATAGCGGAGGCCCCTCACGTTTGCGCGAGAACGGAGGGCACCGTAGGACAACACCAAAATTAAATATACAATCATACCAACCGAGATCACAATTATGCCATAGGACAAAACGGATCTACTCAAACATCATAGGATAGCAAAATATCATTGGGAAATAATATATGGAGTTGAGCACCATGTTTAAGTAGAGAATTACAGCGGGAATAGAGAGGTTACACCACTGCATAGAGGGGGAGAAAGTTGGTGTTGACGGTAGCAAAATTGTTGATGTAGATCGTTGTCACGATCCTAACCCCGGCAGCACTCCGACGCAACTGGGAGAGAGGGGGAGAGAGCCCCCCTCCTCCTTCTTCTTCCCTGGCCTCCCCCCTAGATGGGAGGAGGGTTCCCCCTCTGGTCCATGGCCTCCATGGAGGCGGAGGGGCGGGAGCCCCTCCGAGATTGGATATGTCTCTCTGTTCTCTACTGTTTCGCGTTCCTCTTTTCTGGGCCTTCACCGTTTCTTAAATTCCCGGAGATCCGTAACTCCGATTGCGCTGAAATTTTAACACAACTTTTTTCTCAATAAATTAGCTTTCCTGCACCAGAAGAGGGGCCTCAACCGATGTTCGAGGAAGGCACAAGATACCTGGGAACGCCAGGGGGTGCCCGGCGTGCCCTGGTGGGTTGTGGTTACTATGGGGCCCCGTTTGGATTGATTCCAAGTCTCAAAAATCACATATATTCCAAAATAATTCTCCATAAATTTTCATCGCGTTTGGACTTCGTTTGATATGGATTTTCTGCGAAACAAAAACATGCAACAAACATGAACTGGCACTTGGCACTGGATCAATAGGTTAGTCCAAATAAATCATATAAAGTGTTGCCAAAAGTATGTAAAAGTTGAATAATATTGGCATGAATCAATAAAAAATTATAGATATAATGGACACCTATCATTGGATGAAGGGCAGTTGAATTTGGGATTTCAGGGGAATTTTTTGGGGGATTTTTTGCGCGGTGGGCGAGGGAGTTTGGCGCATGGTCGGTTTCTTCAAATGCGGTCCCACGTGTCAGTGAAGAGGCCGAAGCACGTTCCGTTAGAATGGGCCGTGTGCAAGACCGACCGTGTGAGGGGTGCAATGCGACCGTGATAGGCATGATGTGAGTGTACCACCTTTTCCTTTGAACTGTTTCACGCGATCCATCGATAAAAAAAAATGAGACCCTCATTGGCTGTTTTATATATAGGAGAAACTCCGCGAGCACCGCGAGTCAGAGCCGAGGATCGAACCCGGGCTGGCTGGCTGCAACTCCAGCAGCACAACCAACGGGTTGTCGAGCCATCCTCCGATCCGTTGGTACTAATCCCGACTAAGACGGCGCGTCTGGGTCTTTTTACCATGCAATATGCTGGGAGTCTGGCTTAGTTGGTTTGACAGACAGAGCGAGAGGAAGATGTGAAATGCGTGGATGTGTAGTGCACGTACTATTGGAAGGCCTAAGAGAAAATTGTGTACTATGTAAACCATGTGTTTTTATTTACTTCGCATATTAGCTTTGTCTCGGGTCAAACCTTCTAAACTTAGACCAAGTTTATACATACAAAAACAATGACAACTACAATACAAAGTAAATACGATTAGAATCATTATTCAATATATTTTCATACAGTATATACCGGACGAGATTAATGCAAACACGACAGATTTTCATTACATTTCGAAATTTTAGGAAAATAAAATAAAAGAAACCCGACCCTAAACCTATACTAAGAAGGCAACTGACATCCACTTCCGTTTGTGCTTCTGCATCAGTGAGGACATCCTCCATCTGCCGTCTCCATGAACGGTGGCGGAGTTCAAGACCATGAAGCGAAGGTGCGGTCTCCGGCGACAAAGAGTAGAACATGGGAGATGGGCCGGCCAACTTGGCACACCATGCCATGCCCTGCCGCCTCCTGTGCCCTACTCTTCCTTGGAGGAGTCACCAACCTCGGCAGTGCCAATGGACGCGAGGTCGATGATGATGGACGTGGACAATCTGTCACTATTCACCTGCCACATGCGCCACCGAACATTGGACGATGGCACGTAGGACACCTGGATGGTGGTGCTCTCGTTATCGGCCACCGGCGCGACCACCGCATGTGTGGTCGTGTCCGCGTTTGCGAGCGGCCAGTTTAGCAAGGGCGGCGACCTGGAGCTTTATCCCCAAAGACAAGCTCTCCCGCAGAACGTGCCTGCTCGCGGTCATGGTGGATGTGGTGCCAGGGAGGAGGATGCACTCTGGTGTGGAGTTTAGCTGGGCGTTGCTGCTTTAAGTAGCGCATTCCGGTGAGGCCAAGTATCCTGGTGTCTTATGAATGAGCCATCGGAGTTGGTTCCTCGGGTGGCGAGCCTTCTTAATTGACGACATATAGACGGGATGTATGAATGCGGGCAACTAGCGCCTGCTCCGAACGCACTCGCACTAGGAACGAGGGTTTTTTGGTGGGCCAGGGTAGTCAACTGCAGGCGTGGAAAATGTTGGAGATGCCCTTTTCAACATGCGACCCACATGTCATTGAAAGAGCAAGACGACACGCATTCCCTTGGGTCATAGAATGCCGGACCGACCATATCAGGGTGCGACTTGAACGCGACACGGGTGCTGTCAGTTACCGCCTTTTCATTTTGAACTTGTAAATGGAACACTTGTACTAGAGAGTAACACCGAAAGCATATAGTATTACTACCCCCGTCCTAGTTTATTGGTACTCCTATGAAGTTGGCACCTCACCTCTAGCCAGCCAAGTAGCCCACATGTACAATAGTTATTCATACTACTACCTCTGTCCTCGTTTATTGGTCCCCTTCGCATTTAGTAACAAAATGTTAATGGATGCAACCAAAGGTAATATCATTAGAAACTATGCTCAAATACGAATCTAACAATATTATTTTCGATGACATGCATTAATATTTTCCTAGTTATATATATACTCAAAGTTTGGCACAAAATTCTAAGGGGACCAATAAATCAGGGCATGGTAGTTACTTAGGTCGGTTGTGTGAGCCTTCCAAATATAATCATGTGGCTTTGCTTCTTTCGCATTCCTCTCCAACCCCTCTTCTCCATCGATCATGCCGCCCTTCGGTCGACTCCACCTCCCGCGTGTCCCATCGAACAGTCTGCCGAGTGTCATTCGCATGTGGGCCTAGCTAGAACCTGCATGTATTTCCATTAATGTTGTAATTTGTTCGGCATGAATACATACAAACAACTCGTTTAAAGTTCCGCGTTGCCTCCACTACATGTCGCTTCCCATCTTAGTCTTGACATCCCATTTGGTTCATGACCCAACACATCTTGACTAGATCGATAGATGTTGAGAGATCGAGCGCATGTCGTGTGAGGAGATAAAGGTTTGGTGTGTTCCTATGATAGAAATTATCACGTGGGGTGTACAAAGGGGGGAGGTGTTTCTTAGTTGGCATGTTGGTCATGTACTATCTACCTATGGATCGATTGAAAGAGCACTAGGGTGGGTCCGGAGATCGACCGATCTAGAGGGGGCGGAGAGAAAGATGAATGTATGCTTAAAAGAAGATAGATGCAACACTTGGTTACAATTAATGCATGGTAGAGTGACATAGGCGTGTGTCGAAGAGTGACTTGACGATCGAGAGACAATCCCGATACCACGAGAGATCAATTTATGTTTGACATGCACAAAGAGGAACAAAGGTGGTATGGGTGT
>LR738713.1:280072533-280137598 GCA_902687465.1 Secale cereale | reverse complement strand
CGAGAGAACTGGTGTGGGTGCATGTGTGATACAGAGAGATTTTGCATCAAAGAAAACAAACGTTTTACGCACAAGAAGACGCATGGTATTTGAATCCCTAAAAAGGTTTCAAATATAAGAATTCAACCTAAGCCGGATTGAATCTCAGCCAGGGAGGGGGAGGGACGTCCGAGGGGGAGAGTGAGGGGGGAAGTTTGCCTATTGTCGGTTCGCTCTCAACTTCAGTCCCACAAGCGAGCGAAAACACAAGACGAAGCACATTCCATTTGATCGGTGAACGACGTGCAGAGTCCATCGTGCCGGGGTGCAACGCGAACGCGACAAGAGTGATGTATACCATCCGTTCTTTATGAACTTGCCTATTTTGAGTACTCCTTTTTTAACACAGTAGAGACATAAGCACTCATACATACGCAAATACGCTCTCCCCTATGAACACGCACACAAACACCCTACCCCTATGAGCACCTTCGAGAGACCGAGCCCGCATATTATCTTGAGATTTACGAAGTCGCCGCCTCGTCGTCGACGGGAACAGTGGGGAGGTCCGGACGTCTGCCACGTGAAACTCCGAAACTTTGGTCCCATCCCACCCCCACAACTCTCCAGGCTCCACTCGTCCAGCTTTTCATACTCCGCACACTCAAAACCGGTTGAACGATCGTCTCTGGTACCACTATTCAGACCCAAACCATCACTACTCGGCCTACGGCAGCTACTTGTCGTCCTGTTACCACTGCCCCAAAACTACACCACCTCTCCAGCCCATTCCCCCACCTTTCGATTTCCTAGCCCGCATTAGCCGTCCCCTAGTTCGCCGGAGAGCCATGGTGTGCCGCAAGATCACGTATTGCAGGATGCTGACGCCGGAGCACCGTGCAGAAATCGTGACGGCTGTCGGCGCCATAGACCTCCGTACCCAGGCTCGTATTGCGGTGGGCCAATCCCTGAATCTTATGAAGCCAAGCTCCAAGGAGGAGGAAGCTGATCCAATGTTCATGGCGGTGGTGGCGGCCCAGAAGGCCCCCGATGCGTATGACACGATGGATGTCGATTTCGTGCCGGCGTCTGGGTCCCGCATGATGTAGGCAGACCAATGGTACAACCTGGCGATCCTAAAGGAGCATCGGGCGATGCATGCTCGACTCGACGCGGAGCGCGCGGATGCCACGGCCATTGAGGCCTTCCTGCAGGCGGAACCAGATGTCGTGGGCGTGAACCGGACCGTGGAGGCTCAAGTTCACACAGAACGCGCGGATGCCGCTGCCATCGAGGCCCTCCTACAAGCGGAACCGTACATCCTCGACTTCACCGGGCATCGGGGGATCAGCTCACCGCGGAGCGCGCGGATGCCGCTGCCATCGAGGTCCTCCTGCAAGCGGAACTGGAAGTCCTCGACTAGAACCGGGCGACATAGGATCAACTCGATGCGGAGCGCGCAAATGCCGCTGTGTAACATCCCAAATTTTCAATTTGGAATGTTATACATAGGTCATCTTGCATATCATATTTCTTTTGCATTTTGTGTGTTGTGATCCTCAAAATTCTAAGCAACTCAAGGACCCACGGAGAGAGTTGGGGATATTACCATTTTCATATTTGAGTTTTCTCAAATCTCGGTATGAGGATCACTTTGGTTTTAATTGTTTTTCTCTCCGAAAATATTTCATAATAAAATATACGAGCGGAGATAATATGACTTCTCAAAATAAAATTGGAGGGAAAATGTTAAAATCAATTTTTGTATTTTATTTGGATTTATTTGCATAGAAAAAATACGCGTTTTTCAAAATTGCATTTAGGTCCGGGAAAAATGCTCACTTTTTCCTAAATATTATTAGGGGGCGGTGAAAACTTATTGCGGAATTTTTCGAGTCCGTTTAGTATTTATTTTGTCCGGTTTCCTACGTCGGGACAATTTTAAAAAAAGTAACCGACCTACCGGGCCGTGTCCGGCTAGGACACTGCGCCCGGGGCCCTTTAAAGCCCGCTCGAGTACGCCGCCGCCGTCGTCCCGTTCCACGAGGTAGCCGCCAGTTTTTTTAAAAACCAATCGGTTTTATTTCGTAAACCCTAAATCTCGTTTTTTTTTCGGTTTTCTCGGTTCGGATAAATACCGGACGTTCGTCCGTACGTTCGTCTTAACGAATGTTGTTCGCCCGTTAGTCACAGACAGTGAACGTTCGTTCGTTAGCCTGTTCACCGCGTTCTATTTTCAAGGTTTTTCCATGATTATTTTTCGATCGCGATTTCTGCGCTAATCTTCGTTTTAGTTTACCTTTTCGCTCGTTAATTGGAATTAGGCGATTCAAGCGCCTAGATCTTCGTCTCGAAGCCCTCTTTCCGTTTATCCAACTTGAAAAAGTTTTTGGTACTATAAAATTTGACTTTAGTTCAATCTAGTAAACGGATCTTGTTTCTTTTGTAGTTTGAGTTTCGTTGCTCCGTTTGATTTGATTCTTTTTGCAAACCGGAGTTCTTCAGTTGAACTTTCTGGTTAGATCTTTTTATTTGAGTTTTATCAGTGCATCTTTGCTTGGTTGCTTATGTGTGCTTTTGTTTGCTTGCGTAGAATTTCCGGAGTGCGAAGCGTGCTACTACGAGTCCCTAGGTTTTGTGAATCGTCAGCAAGGCAAGTAACACTTTGATCATACCCTTTATTACCTAGTTTTTATGCATTAGATCAAACCCTCACACATTGCATGAGTAGTATTTCTTAACATGTGGGTCTAGGAAGTAGATTGTGGTATAACCTATTACCTGCATTATTATCAAACCACTGGGAGTTACTTCTACGTTATGCTTAGGTTGCCAAGCTATGCTCGTAGACGTGGATTGGGTTTGAGAGTATCCATGACAGATGTGAGACTGTTAATTAATGGTTCAACTTAAGGTGGATACTTTAATACACATCTGGGTGGATTGGTTGCAGGGCACCTGGAGAATCCAGTGTTGTAATAGGTAATACCGGAGGAACCGTGCGATTATCCTATGGAATGCCACCCAGGCTCAAAGGGATCATAAAACTATTCATGCTAGAAACTTCTGTGTGCAGCCACAATGCCATTATGGGCTCTGGCATAGTTGAGTATGTTGTGTGAGCTCTTTCAGTGGTGGACTAGCAGATGTAGGGGAAAGTAGGTGTACGGGTCCACCCGGGGTAAAGAGTAAATGCTTCTGAAAGACTGTGTCTCGGTCATCCGTTTCTCAAACACCATGCAGTGCGAGAAATCCAACGGAGGAGACCTAGTCTTGTGGGGAAAAGTGCGCAAACCTCTGCAAAGTGTACAAACTAATCATGATTAGCCGTGTCCCCGGTTATGGACATCTTGAGTATCTGGTACTTGAATTATTGGATTGATCTCATCACTCTAAACTAATATTGTTGGGTTAAGTAAAGATGGTGTTTTTGGGATTGAGTTGGAGGAACCTTATCAATGATGTTTCAACTACCATGATAGTTAAAATAAAAATTTATTCCTTTGTTGTAGGGAAAAATTGGCTTTATGCAAAAACTTTAGCCTTAGAGCCTCCACCAGCCATATATGCATGTAGTGTTAGCCTTTATTCTGTTACTTGCTCTACTGTGTTATCTGCATATTCCATGTGTTGACCCGTTTCGGGCTGCAACCCATCATGTTGCAGACTTTTCAGAAGAATAGTAAGGTGCCCTAGGTCGTTTGTCATGCACTCAGCTATGCCGTTGGAGTTGATGGACTCACTTATCTTCCAAGCCTTCCACTGTTATCGTGTTAGATAGCCTTATGCCATATTATTTTGTAATAAGTTCTCCTTTGAGACATTCGATGTAATAAGTGTGTGATTGCCACTCTGTTATAAATCCTTCAAGTACTATGTGCGTCAGCATTACCGATCCAGGGATGACACATAACACATAGACTTCGGTCCATTCGGATCATGGTCGCTACACGCTGCCATCGAGGCACTCCTGCAAGTGGAACCAGACGTCGTGGACGTGAATCGGGTGGTGCTCGCGTCCGTGCGGAATGCCCGCACGCTTCGCGTGAACAAGTAGCTGGAGGCCGAGGACAACCACGGTGCAGAGACACATGTCGGCAGGTATAGATGGTTTGTGCCGATAGCCAAAGACAATGAGGCCGGTTCGTTCCGCGAGGAGTGATAGTTTTTCTTCATGTTGTTGTTTTTCACGATCTTTTGCTGGGTAAAAACGTTTATTTATGCAAGTCGCATGACTTCCATGATTTTCGCCAGTCGACCATTTCAGGCGGTTGGATGAAGATTCTGCGTCTCCTAACCCTTCTTCTTGCTCACCTCTTCTTATTCCCCAATAGACCACCGCACAGGCCGCACATACCTTCCCCAACATGATAAATATTATGTATGAACGAAAATTAGGTGCCAGCCGTATCTGCCCCTGATTCACACACTTCCCCATTAGCCGTCGCACTGCTGCTTCGCTTCGCCGTCGCTCGCTATCCCCGTGTTGTCCTGAGGATGTGTGGTGGCCGTGTAAGTGAAGAGCCGATGAATTTGATCGCGGACATGATGAGCAGGCGGAGCCGGCCATGCAGCCATGTAGGAGAGATGAGGACGATGAAAACGAGGTTGGGTAACTTGGGTCTCACAAGGGCATTTTAGAAATTTTGTTGTGGGTCCATGTCTTCAGGGGCAAATCATCAAGAGTCAGAGAAACATGCGGCAAATAATCCATGACAAGGAAAACAGGGGCAAATCCTCAAAGCGCGAACAAACATGTGGCAAATCCTCAGTCCCCTTTCCTTCGCGGGATCAATCAATACAAATTCGCGTTTGACATGTCAATTAATGCATATTTTCTTCTCCAACACCCAACAAGCTAACTATCTCGCTCCTCATTGCTTGATTAATGCAGTGCCATGCAAACCAACCTTCTCACTTTCGCATGAATGTTCTCACTTGCCTCAATTAGTGTTGTCGCCTTCTGCAAATTTTAATTTTGATACTAGCCTTCTATACAAAAAAACTGGAGATAGTACCCAGCACAATAGCGTCGTCCGTCGAGCGTGCGGTAAAGGTGGTTTCTCGAAGAATACGATGGAGAAGCGGAGTCAGCGAAGAGTGAAATGATGGTTGCTTTGTCCGTGCTTTGTGATTTGACGCCTCACTGCTTTGTGATTTGTGATAGAAGGGGCAAGGGAGTAGGCTATGTGCTCTATACATGCATCCAAGCACGAGAGAAAGAGGAGAGAGGTTGCATTTTTCTATTCCTTCAATCAATCAATTAGGAAGCATAGGTTCCCTCTTTTATGGGTTTGGCAACACCCTCCACAATGGTTCCCATCTATGCCAAAAGCTAGTTGACATTTGGCTACACCTTGTGGATAGCCTTAAGCATACCACTTGCTTTTGCTCCTTGGTGCTATCTATACAAATCTAGATTATATTGATCTACACAAATATATCAAGATTAGTAAAAAGGAGGTGATTTTGCCACACGGAAGGCGGGGGAGGTTTCCTATTTTTAGAGGAGGTTGGCTTGGCGGTTTGCTAAAATGGGGTCCTATGTGTCAGTGATGTACCAAGCCGATCCGCGTCCCACATGAGGCAGAGCAACGATATAAGCAACACATGGTTAACTTGAAGAAGAAGAGGGAGAAGCGGATTTAGCAAAGAGTAAAAGGATGATTTCTTCGTTGCTCCAACTTTTTTCTGAGCATCACTTTGTCCCTCCAACTTAACTACGGGAAAGGTGCAGCTTTGTGATTTGACGCCTCATTACTCATTACTACGACATCGCCAAGGCCGTGGTCCGCCCCCCTGCCCCCTGCTCCTCTGCACTATTATTTTTGTATGGCACGTGGACCCAGTTGCTTGATGTCCCACATGTCAACAAAAGGGACTAAAACAATTATGAAAGCGAGCGCTCCACTGTCACGATGGAGGAGTACACGACACGACGGTCCAGTGAACTGTTACTTGTACTGTAGTACTAGTATTACTATAGTTTTGTTGTTTCGCATGATCCATCGATACAAACCCGAATAACCAGGCGAGGGTGAGACTTTTCCCTCACGATAGGCAGGGTAGTTTGGCAGTCGGTTTGACACAGAGAGCGAGAGAAAGATGTGAAATGCTTGAATGTGTAATGAGCCCTTGGGTGTGTGTGTGTGTGTGTGTGTGGTCTGACCTTTCATATCACTAGATGACACTAGCCATACTTTTCAAAGGCAATTTTAATGTGTGCAAACTGAATAATTAAGTAACAATATGAGATCTATTAACACTAAAAACACATATGATTTTGTTGTGTTAGAGTGTAGTAGTGTTGTATTGCATAGTTGTTGGATGTAACATGCGAGGACATGTAGAAATGTACTTTTGGAAGGCCTACATAGAGAAATTATGCATAGTGGATTCAAATATTTGTATTCGTCTTCATAGCATTTGTTACTCATGTCTAGAGTTTGTATGTTAGCCGTGAAAGCGTGAATGCTTATTCGCTCTCATGAAACCATTGCAACAATAGTGGGGTGGCATGGGCCAATTTAGGCACTGGTGCGTTGGCCTACTCGGCTTCACAGAGAGAGCAAGAGAAGAGATAAATACACTGCCAGTCAGTGTATTTCAAGAAAAAAGCGTAATATGGTCACCAAACTTCACTACGCTCATTACAGTCAATATATACGTTTTGCGGAGATTATACAGTTACTTGCTCAATGTTTGGCATCGGATTGCACTTTGTTGACCGACCAAATAGTCTATGTGGCACTATATTGATTGGTTAAATTGTCCATGTTCCTAGTGGCCTTGTGGGTCCCACCTGTCAGTTCGCATAGGAAAAATGTAAGATAAACACAAATTTACACAGGGAGCGACAAGACACCAACCCGTGCATGGGAACCACCTAGTTGTGTATGTGTCTGTCAGGGCCTGATGTGTGCGCATGCACGTGTAGTTTGAGCACTTGAGGATGAGCGTGTGTGTTGGTCGTGTGGTGTGTTCATGCATGTGTGCGTGTGTGCATGTGAGTGTTTCGTGTGTGTGTGTGGGTGTGGGCGTGTGAGTGTTGCGTGGCTGCGTGTGTACGTGTGAGTGTTGCATGCATGTAGTTCGTGTGCATGCGTGCGTGCGTGTATAATCATCGCACTAGCTCGTATGTATTAAAAGAGACGGCTCAGCATACCAATACAAGGCCACCTTATCCGATGTGCCTGCTGTCATGACTTTGAATACCCACCATCCTATAATTTCTTATCGTTTGTTTTCATTCTTACACGCGCCGATAGGTGGGCACTATGGTAGTGAGATAATGTGATGCAACACTAGATGTGTCACATTGAGTGTTTAAATGGTCAACTAGCCATGTCTTCAACAAATACAGAGTTATACGGTGATCCCATGACTGCATAATAACCACAAGACGCAAATGGTGACCGTAATGAGTGGATTCAGAAGTCCAACGAATGTATCACGCCTTTGCTTCAATTATAGTGATTGTCGCTGTATATATCGTGAGAGAAGTACGAAACATGTGTGGATGTGCTGGGGGCGTACTTTTAGAGGGCCTAGAGATAGTTTGTGTGCGTACATAAAAGGGGTGTAGAGGGGGTGTGTGTGCGATGGACAAAGAGATGCTGTTCGTTTCTCTTTATTCTGACTAACTTTATATATGGTATAAAAATTGACAGTGCAGAATAAATATCATTGGGTTCACTATGCAATGCAAATTAACTTTCATACTCCATATAACTTTGTAATGTTGTATATATGTACAATTTCTAAAATAAAATTTTGGCCACACTATGTGTGGTTTTTATTCAAAAGGAATGTTGTATGTGAAGTAAAAGGGAAGAGAGGGCTTTTTAGATCAATGGGGTATGCGATAAGATGTAACATGTGTGAATGTGTAGTTGACGTATTTGGTAGGGCCTAGAGCGGGTATGTGTACATATTCGAGAGAGGCATGGATAGAGAGGCCCGCAGAGGGGTCGAGGGGCGACGAGGGAGAGATAACACGAGAAATGAGAGAGGTCTATAGAGAGAAACAAATAGGATGTCTCGGCAGGAGATGCCCTTGAGTGTGTCCATGTAGGGGGAGGGGATAGAGGCATAAAGATAAATAGTTTGTGCGGTGTCTGGGTTGGTATGTGTGGGTGTGAGAAGATAACAAGACGTAGGGTAGAGGGTGTATCACCGCGTGAGGGCAGGTGGGCTGAGGTTAGGCCATTGGGTTGGTTCCGTCCTGCGCCACATTGGTCGTCTGTGACGCATTTCAGGGAGACCCATGGAGGACTAGTCATACAAGACAAAGATACCAGAGCCGTGAAGGACTCTGTGTCCATTGACAAAGCCGGCTATGATTTGTAACCTTAGGGCCCCAAACTGAGGTAACCCCTTGTCTCTGATATTACCATTCACTCAACCTAACTTCAAGGGGCATCCTACAAAATGCTCTACTAGAATCATATTCGTCAATTAGGAAGAGAGGTGGAGACAATCCCTGCGAGATAGGCCTGAAGATAACGTGCGTGCGGGAGACATGTAGGCAGTTCTATATATAGAGAAATAGTCAATGAGGGTCATGCATGCATATGCGTGTGAGAGGAAGAGTGCTTGTGACAAAGTTTAGTGAAAACAACCGTAAATGGTTGCGAGAGAGGGGAGAGTGATATCGAGCGCATGTGTGCGAGAAAGACACCTTCGGAGAGAGTGTGTGAGCATGTGTGAGAGACCACCGATGGATATACACCGTGTGCGCGTATGTGTAATAGAGAAAGTTAGCGCGTGTGTTATATGGAGAGTGAATCTACACTTAAAAGACTTATGTACACACTGATTGAAAGTATAAACTGTATCCAAATATTAGGATGTGATCATGATATTTGCAATTCGCCTAAGGAACTGTCGTTGATCCGTTAGACATCCATATTCAATCAAATTTGAGCATGTCTATGTTATTATTCAACATAATTGATCCATAGAGTCGGTATTTTGAAGTTCAGACAATGCATCGCTTTAGCAATTCGAATATAAACGTGAGTATAGTTAATGTTTTGTGTGTGAAGCACATACAAAAGTTACACAATGAACATTCTAAATAGCTAGCTAGGAACTAGCATACATTTGAATTCAACTTAAGGTAGTTTAAAAAATTCGAATTCAACATGAAGTCTATTCAAGTATTTGAATTCGAGATCTTGGCATTTGTAAATCATACCTAAATTAAGGGAGCACCAATCTTTGCTCTGCATTTGTACATCATAGCATATATAGTTGTGTACAAAATAGATTCAAATTTACCTCCTCCATTCCGAAATAATCGTAGGTATAGGATTTTCAAGAGTCAAAATTTCAAAAAGAAGCGCATAATTCAATGAGGTTTCAAACATACAAGGTCAAATTTAACGTCGTCTATTTACGTTAATCCTCAATGTTCAAGAGTACTCTAAACGTGAATGCTTCTGTTTCAAAATTTTGAACGAAGCGCCAAAAGAGCCTCTACTCACCCCAAACTGCGTGAGACCAATGTTTGGTAGAAGGAAATTAATTTTCTAACTATGACCCGTGAAACCTACCGGCCCGACGTCCAAACGTCTAAACTGGGGCAGGTTTGTAACTTCATCTAGATGCCATGCAACCGCCTCCAAAAAACATTCATACACCATGGCCACCTAAACACACATGCGCTCGGCCGACATTGCTCCCGCCCACCACCTGGGATTACTGTCCAACCCCCGACCCATAGTAGGTCCGAAATCTAAGAGGGGGGCAAAGTTTGTACTTTCCCCAAATTTCAGAAAAGCACGTCCCAGACCGAAACATGGTCCCCCCTAGCTACTCCCGCCACCCGTCCGATTCCCCATTCATACTCTATGGGCGCCAAAACTACCTCTCCACCAACCATGTAACCCCAACGTCCTTCGTCCGCCACCCCACCCCACCCCACCCATCAACTGCCGCCTTCCTCCATCACGCCGAAGCCAATACCCCAACATCGTCGGCCACTGCAACCGCAACCGCAACACCCTCCATGTCTAGTAGTTGAAGCTGAGGCCGAGCTGCCTACAGGACACCGACATGCGCCGTACCCGAGCTAGTTCAACCACGTCGTCCCGCGCTTCACCGCTGTCACTCCAAAGTTGCCACCATCCACTACACCGGAGTTGTTCCCGCTACACCATTGATGACCCACAAGTATAGGGGATCTATTGTAGTCCTTTCGATAAGTAAGAGTGTCGAACCCAACGAGGAGCAGAAGGAAATGACAAGCGGTTTTCACCAAGGTATTTTCTGCAAGCATTGAAATTATCGGTAACATATAGTTGTGTGATAAGATAATTCGTAATGGGTAACAAGTGACAAATGTAACTAAGGTGCAGCAAGGTGACCCAATCCTTTTTAAGCAAAGGACAATCCTGGACGAACTCTTATATAAAGCAAAGTGCTCGCGAGGACACATGGGAATTGTTGTCAAGTTGGTTTTCATCATGCTCATATGATTCGTGTTTTTTACTTTGATAATTTGATATGTGGGTGGACCGGTGCTTGGGTGCTGCCCTTACTTGGACAAGCCTCACACTTATGATTAACCCCTCTCGCAAGCATCCACAACTACGAAAGAAGAATTAAGATAAATCTAACCATATAATAAAACATACGGATCCAAATCAGCCCCTTATGAAGCAACGCATACACTAGGGTTTAAGCTTCTGTCACTCTAGGAACCCATCATCTACTTATTACTTCCCAATGCCTTCCCCTAGGCCCAAATAATGGTGAAGTGTCATGTAGTGAACGTTCACATAACACCACTAGAGGAAAGACAACATACATCTCACCAAACTATCGAACGAATACGAAATTCACATGATTACTTATAACACGACTTCTCCCATGTCCTCAGGAACAAAAGTAAATACTCACAATGCATATTCATGTCCATGATCAGAGGGCTATTGAATAGCATTAAGGATCTGAACATATGATCTTGCACCGAATAAACCAACTAGCATCAACTACAAGGAGTAATCAACACTACTAGCAACCCACAGGTACCAATATGAGGTTTTGAGACAAAGATCAGATACAAGAGATGAACTATGGTTTTAGAGGAGATGGGGCTGGTAAATATGTTGATGGAGATTGACCCCCTCACGATGATAGGATCATTGGTGATGACGATAACTTCGATTTCCCCCTCCCGGAGGGAAGTGTCCCCAGCAGAACAGCTCTGCCGGAGCCCTTGATTGGTTTCGCCCAGGTTCCGCCTCGAGACGGCGACGCTTCGTCCCAAAAACCTCCTTATGATTTTTTCCAGGTCAAAACACATAATATAGCAGAAGATGGCCATCGGGGGCCTGCTAGGCTGCCCACAAGGCAGGGGGCGCTCCCCCACCCTTGTGGATGGCACGTGGCCCCCCTCTGGTGCTTTCTCCGCCCAATATTTTTTATATTTTCCAAAACAAATCTCCATGAAGTTTCAGGACTTTTGGAGTTGTGCAGAATAGGTCTCTCAGATTTGCTCCTTATCTAGTCCAGAATTCGAGCTGCTGGCATTCTTCCTCTTGGTGTAAACCTTGTAAAATAAGAGGCAAAGGGCATACGTATTGTGGCATAATGTGTAATTCCAGCCGAGAATGCAATAAACAATGATATATAAGCATGATGCAAAATGGACGTATTAACTCCCCCAAGCTTAGACCTCGCTTGTCCTCAAGCGAAAGCCGAAATCGAAAAATATGTCCACATGTTTAGAGATAGAGGTGTCGATAGAAATAAAATACGGACATGAGGGCATCATGATCATCTTTAAGACAGCAGCATATATTGTCATATAGATTCTTATGCGAAAGTAACAATTCATTCACAAGGTAAAATCTGAATCAGAAACTTTATTGAAAACTAACAAACTATGATCTCAGTCATTGAAGCAATTGCAATTTATCATAACGTTGGAAAGAATCAATATAAGAGCTTTTCAGCAAGTGCACGTACTCAACTACTCCCTCTGTCCCATAATATAAGAACGTTTTTGACATTACACTAGGGTCAAAGACGTTCTTATATTATGGGACGGAGGGAGTATCATTTAATCTTTCACAATTGCTAACACTCACGCAATACTTATGAGTTCAAAGCTTTAATCGGACATAGAGAAAGATAGGGGCTTATAGTTTTGCCTCCCAACGGTTTACCTCAAGAGTAATGTCAACAATAACAATAAACACACGACGGAAGAAGGGCGAATAAAACGGCAAGGGTGAAGTGGGGGAGAGGAAAACGAGAGGCAAAAATGTAATGCGAAGGATAAGGGTTTGTGATAGGTACTTGGTATATGACTTTTGCGTAAGCCTCCCCGGCAACGGCGCCAGAAATTCTTCTTGCTACCTCTTGAGCTTGCGTTGTATTCCCTCGAAGAGGAAAGGGAGATGCAGCACGGTAGCGTAAGTATTTCCCTCCGTTTTTGAGAACCAAGGTATCAATCGAGTAGGAGACCACGCGCGAGTCCCTCGCACCTGCACAAACAAATAAGAACTTCGCAGCCAACGCGATAAGGGGTTGCCAATCCCTTTACGGTCACTTACGAGAGTGAGATCTAATAGAGATGATAGTTTATATTTTTGGTATTTTTAGTTTAATTAAACATCAAATAAAAGTGGTAAAAGTAAAGTAGATGTAGATTGATATGTTGAGAATAGACTCGAGGGCCATAGTTTTCTCTAATGGCTTCTCTCATGATAGCGATATTCTACGGCGGGTAAACAAATTACTGTCGAGCAGTTGATAGAAAAGCGAATAATTATGAGACTATCTAGGCATGATCATTGTATATAGGCATCACGTCCGAGACAAGTAGACCGACTCCTGCCTGCATCTACTACTATTACTAAACACATCGACCGCTATCCAGCATGCATCTAGTGTATTGAGTTCATACGAACACAGTAACGCCTTAAGCAAGATGACATGATGTAGAGGGATAAACTCAAGCAATATGACATAAACCCCATCATTTTATCCTCGATGGCAACAATACAATACGTGCCTTGCTGCCCCTACTGTCACTGGGAAAGGACACCGCAAGATTGAACCCAAAGCCAAGCACTTCCCCCATTGCAAGAACTATAGATCTAGTAGGCCAAACCAAACCAATAATTCGAAGAGACTTGCAAGGATATTATGAGCACACATAAACAGTTCAGAGAAGAACCAAATATCTTTCATAGATAACCTTGATCATAAACTCACAATTCATCGGATCTCGACAAACACACCGCAAAAAGAGATTACATCAAATAGATCTCCTCGAAGACCGAGGAGAACTTTGTATTGAGATCCAGAGAGAGAGAGAAGAAGCCATCTAGATACTAGCTATGGACCCGAACGTCTATGGTAAACTACTCACAACTCATGGTGAGGGCGATGATGATGATGATCAAGGCCTTCATGATGGATCCCCCTCCGGTGGAGCTCCAGAACAGGCTCCAAGACGGGATCTCCACAGGAACAGAAGTTACAGCGGTGGAATTAGGGTTTTCTCTCTGTATACGGAGTTTCTGTGGTACATGGACTTATATAGGAAGAAGGAGGGAACCGGGGGACACTCGAGTGGGCCTCGAGGCAGGGGGCGCGCCCCCACCCTCGAGGGCCACTCGAGGCTCCCCTGACGTGGTTCTCAAGTTCCTTTGGCATGATTTTCTCCAAAAATATCTCTCGCGAAGGTTTCATTCCGTTTGGACTCCGTTTGATATTCTTTTTCTGCAAAACCCTGAAATAGGCAAAAACCAGCAATCTAGACTGGGCCTTTGGGTTAGTAGGTTAGTCCCAAAAATGATATAAAAGTGAATGATAAAGCCCATTAAACATCCAAGACTTCATAAATAATAGCCTAGAACAATCAAAAATTATAGATACGTTGGAGACGTATCAAGCATCTCCAAGCTTAATTCCTGCTCGTCCTCGAGTAGGTAAATGATAAACAAAGAATTTTTGATGTGGAATGCTAACCAATATAGTTTTTCAATGTAATTCTCTTAATTGTGGCATGAATGTTTAGATCTGTAAGATTCAAGATAAAAGTCTATTGATAAAAGTCTTCTCAAAATACTATGGCTAAAGAAAGTTATCCCTACAAAATCATATAGTCTGGCTATGCTCCCTCTTCATCACAAAAAATATTCATATCATGCACAACCTCGATTTCAGCCAAGCATTTGTTTTCATACTCTATCTTTTCAAACCTTTCAACTTTCACGCAATACATGAGCGTGAGCCATGGATATAGCACTATGGGTGGAATAGAGGTGGTTGTGGAGAAGACAAAAAGGAGGGAGATAGTCTCACATCGACTAGGCGTATCAACGGGCTATGGAAATGCCCATCAATAGATATCAATGTGAGTGAGTAGGGATTGCCATGCAACGGATGCACTAGAGCTAAATATGAATGAAAGCTCAACAAAAGAAACTAGTGGGTGTGCATCCAACTTGCTTGCTCATGAAGACCTAGGGCATTTGAGGAAGCCCATCGTTGGAATATACAAGCCAAGTTCTATAATGAAAATTCCCACTAATATATGAAAGTGGCTAAACATGAGACTCTCTAAAATGAAGAACATGGTGCTACTTTGAAGCACAAGTGTGGAAAAATATAATAGCAATTGTCCCTTCTCTCTTTTCTCTCATTTTTTTGGAGGGGCTTTCTCTCGTTTTTTTATTAGCCCCTCTCTATTTTTTTTGGGCCATCTCCCTTTTTTTATTGGCCTTTCCTCACACGGGACAATGCTTTAATAACGATGATCATCACACTTTTTATTACAACTCGATATTACAACTCGATACTACAACAAGTATGACTCTACATGAATGCCTCCGGCGGTGTATCGGGATATGCAATGAATCAGGAGTGACATATATGAAAAAATATGCATGGTGGCTTTGCCACAACTACGACGTCAACTACATGATCATGCATGGCAATATGACAATATGATGCGTGTCATATAAACGGAACGGTGGAAAGTTGCATGGCAATATATCTCGGAATGACTATGGAAATGCCATTATAGGTAGGTATGGTGGCTGTTTTGAGGAATATATATATGGTGGCTGTTTTGAGGAAGTATATATAGTGGGTGTGTGGTACCGGCGAAAGTTGCGCGGTACAAGAGAGGCTAGCAATGGTGGAAGGGTGAGAGTGCGTATAATCCATGGACTCAATATTAGTCATAAGAACTCATATACTTATTGTAAAAAATCTACGAGTCATCAAAACAAAGCAATCAACACATGCTCCTAGGGGTGAGGTTGGTAGGAGTTAACCATCGCGCGCCCCCGACCTCCACACAAAGGTTGACACTTTACAAATACCTCATGCTCTAACTTCGTCACATAGCGGTTCACCATACATCCATGCTACGGGAATCACTAACCTTAACACAAGTATTTCTCAATTTCATAATAACTCCACTAGCATGACCCTAATATCACTATCCTCATATCTCAAAACAATTATCAAGCATCCAACTTCTCATCATATTCAATGCACTTAGTGTCAAAGCTTTTACTACATTGATATTGGATGTCTATCATGTTAAGACTAGTTTTATAGCCTAAGCACATTATCATGCTGTTTTAATAGACTCTTAAAAGGATATAAGTGAAGCATGAGAGTTCATCTATTTCTACAAAATATTACCACCACCGTGCTCTAAAAGTTATAAGTGAAGCACTAGAGCAAAAACTATTCAACTAAAAAGATATAAGTGAAGCACATAGAGTGTTCTAACAATTTCTAGGCCATATTTAACTCTCTCAAATAGGTGTGTACATCAAGGATGATTGTGTAAAACTAACAAGCAAAGACTCAAATTATACAAGACCCTCCAAGAAAAACACATATCATGTTGCGAAAAAAAATATAGCTCCAAGTATAGTTACCGATGGATGAAGACAAAAGAGGGGATGCCTTCCCGGGGCATCTCCAAGCTTAGGCTTTTGATTATCTTGAATTTAATTGGCGTTCCATGGGAATCCCCAAGCTTAGGCCCTACTCCTTGTTCCATAGTCCATCAAAGCAATACTCAAAACTTGAAAACTTCTTAACACAAAACTTAGACAAAAATTCTCGTGAGCTCCATTAGTATAAGAAAGCAAACCACCACTCAAAGGTACATCAATGAATTCATTATTTGTTTATATTTGTGTTAAACCTACTGTACTCCAACTTCTCTATGGTTCATATCCTCCAATACTACTCATAGATGCATCGGAATAAGCAAACAACACACGAAAAACAGAATCTGTCAAAGACAGAACAATCTGTAGTAAACTGCAGGATTCGCCTACTTATGGAACTCCAACAAATTCAAACTAAATTTGTAAATTTTTGGAATTTTTCTAACAATCATCTGAAAAAAGAATCAACTAAAAAGCATGTTCCAGTAAAATCCCACGACTACTTTAGCGAGCGCCAACGATTCTGTTTTTCACAGCAAGATCATATAAACTTCACACAAGTCTTCCCAAAGGTTCTACTTGGCAAAAAAACTAAACAAAACATGAAACCACATCTAATCAGAGGCTATATGCAATATTTATTTCCTAACAGCAACAAAAACAAAAATATAAAATTGGGTTGCCTCCCAACTAGCGGTATCGTTTTACGCCCCTAGCTAGGCACGATACAAGATAGATCTAGATATTGCCATCCTTGGAAGGCAATCCATAAGTGGCTCTCATGATAGATTCATATGGTAATTTGATTTTATTTCTAGGAAAGTATTCCATGCCTTTCCTTAAAGGAAATTGGAATCTAATATTTCCTTCCTTCATATCAATCATTGCACCAATCGTTCTAAGGAAAGGTCTACCAAGAATAATAGGACATGAAGGATTGCAATCTATATCAAGAACAATGAAATATACGGGCACATAACTCCTATTTGCAACAATAAGAACATCATTAATTCTTCCCATAGGTTTCTTAATAGTGGAATCTACAAGATGAAAATTTAAAGAACAATCATCATGCTCATGGAACCCTAGCAAATCACACAAAGTTTTTGGGATAGTGGAGACACTTGCACCCAAATCACACAAAGCATAGCATTCATGATCTTTTATTTTTATTTTTATAGTAGGTTCCCACTCATCATAAAGCTTTCTAGGTATAGAAACTTCCAACTCAAGTTTTTCTTCATAAGATTGCATCAAAGCATCAACAATATGCTTAGTGAAAGCTTTCTTTTGACTATAAGCATGCGGAGAATTTAGCACGGATTGCAACAAGGAAATACAATCAATCAAAGAGAAATTATCATAATTGAATCCCTTGAAATCGAATGTAGTGGGTTCATCACTATGCAAAGTTTTAATCTCTTCACTCCCACTTCTAGCAATTTTAGCATCAAGATCTAAAAACTCCGAATCATTGGGACACCTTAAAGAAGAATCATCTCCAATCCTATTCTCATCAATATTAATACTAGAAAACAAGGATCTAATAGGAGACACATCAATAACTTTCAGATCTTCATTTTTATTTTCATGATAACTAGAAGAACACGATTTAATATAATCTTCTCTTTTAGCACGCATTCTAGCGGTTCTTTCTTTGCATTCATCAATGGAAATTCTCATGGCTTTGAGAGACTCATTGATATCATGCTTAGGTGGGATAGATCTAAGTTTCAAAGAATCAACATCAAGAGTAATTCTATCCACACTTCTAGCCAATTCATCAACCTTATGCAATTTCTCTTCAAGCATAGCATTGAAATTCTTTTGCGAGATCATAAACTCTTTAACACTAGTTTCAAATTTAGAAGGCATCTTTCCATAAGAGTTGTTGTACGAATTACCGTAATTATTAGAGGAATTACTAGGGAAAATCCTAGGATTAAAATTACCTCTATAAGCATTATTACCAAAATTATTCCTACCAACAAAATTCACATCCGAAGATTCATTGTTATTCTCAATCAAAGTGGACAAAGGCATATCATTAGGATCAAAAGAAGCACTCTTAGCAGCAAACAATTTCATAAGTTCATCCATCTTTCCACTCAAAACACTAATTTCTTCGATAGGATGCACTTTTTTACTAGTATATCTTTCGGTGTGCCATTGAGAATAATTAACCATAATATTATCTAGGAGTTTGGTAGCTTCTCCTAAGGTGGTTTCCATGAAAGTGCCTCCAACGGCCGAATCTAAAAGATTTCAAGAAGCAAAATTCAAGCCAGCATAAAAGTTCTGAATAATCATCCATAGATTCAAACCATGTGTAGGGCAATTACGTATCATAAATTTCATTCTCTCCCAAGCTTGTACAACATGCTCATGATCTAGTTGCTTAAAATTCATAATATCGTTTCTAAGAGAGATGATCTTAGCAGGAGGGAAATACTTAGAGATAAAAGCATATTTGCACTTATTCCACGAATCAATACTATTTCTAGGCAAACAGGAAAACCAAGTTTTAGCACGATCTCTAAGTGAAAATGGAAATAACTTCAATTTAACAATGTCGTTATCCATATCCCTTTTCTTTTACATATCACACAAATCAACAAAGTTGTTTAGATGGGTAGCGACATCTTCACTGGGAAGGCCGAAGAATTGATCTTTCATGACAAGATTTTACAAATCAGCATTGACCTCACAAGATTTAGCATCGGTAATAGGAGCGATCGGAGTGCTAATAAAATCATTGTTGTTGGTATTGGAGAAGTCATGCAATTTGGTATTGTTCTGAGCCATAGCGATAAGCAAGCAATCCAACACACACAAGCAAACAAGAAACAAGCGAACGATAAACACACGACGGAAGAATGGCGAATAAAACGGCAAGGGTGAAGGGGGGGAGAGGAAAACGAGAGGCAAAAATGTAATGCAAAGGATAAGGGTTTGTGATAGGTACTTGGTATATGACTTTTGCGTAAGCCTCTCCAGCAACGGCGCCAGAAATTCTTCTTGCTACCTGTTGAGCTTGCGTTGTATTCCCTCGAAGAGGAAAGGGAGATGCAGCACAATAGCGTAAGTATTTCCCTCAGTTTTTGAGAACCAAGGTATCAATCGAGTAGGGGACCACGTGCGAGTCCCTCGCACGTGCACAAACAAATAAGAACTTTGCAGCCAACGCGATAAGGGGTTGTCAATCCCTTTACAGTCACTTACGAGAGCGAGATCTGATAGAGATGATAGTTTATATTTTTGGTATTTTCAGTTTAATAAAACAACAAATAAAAGCGGTAAAATTAAAGTAGATGTAGATTGATATGTTGAGAATAGACCCGGGGGCCATAGTTTTCTCTAGTGGCTTCTCTCATGATAGCGATATTCTACGGCGGGTAAACAAATTATTGTCGAGCAATTGATAGAAAATAGAATAATTATGAGACTATCTAGCCATGATCATTGTATATAGGCATCACGTCCGAGACAAGTAGACCGACTCCTGCCTGCAAATACTACTATTACTCACATCGACCACTATCCAGCATGCATCTAGTGTATTGAGTTCATACGAACAGAGTAACGCCTTAAGCAAGATGACATGATGTGGAGGGATAAACTCAAGCAATATGATATAAACCCCATATTTTTATCCTCAATGGAAACAATACAATATGTGCCTTGCTGCCCCTACTGTCACTGGGAAATGACACCGCAAGATTGAACCCAAAGGCAAGCACTTCTCCCATTGCAAGAACTATAGATCTAGTGGGCCAAACCAAACAAATAATTCGAAGAGACTTCCAAGGATATTACGACCACACATAAAAAGTTTAGAGAAGAACCAAATATCTTTCATAGATAACCATGATCATAAACTAACAATTCATCAGATCTCGACAAACACACCGCAAAAAGAGATTACATCGAATAGATCTTCTCGAAGACCGAGGAGAACTTTGTATTGAGATCCAGAGATAGAGATAAGAAGCCATCTAGATACTAGCTATGGACCCGAAGGTCTGTGGTAAACTACTCACAACTAATGGTGAGGGCGATGATGATGATCAAGGCCTCCGTGATGGATCCCCCTCCGGTGGAGCTCCGGAACAGGCTCCAAGATGGGATCTCCACGGGAACAGAAGCTACGGCGGTCGAATTAGGGTTTTCTCTCTGTATACGGAGTTTCTGGGGTTCGTGGACTTATATAGGGAGAAGGAGGGCACCGGGGGACGCTCGAGTAGGCCTCGAGGCAGGGGCGCGCGCCCCCCTCCCTCGAGGGCCACTCGAGGCTCCCCTGACGTGGTTCTCAAGTTCCTCTGGCGTGATTTTCTCCAAAAATATCTGTCACGAAGGTTTCATTCCGTTTAGACTCCGTTTGATATTCTTTTTCTGCAAAACCCTGAAATAGGCAAAAAACAGCAATCTGGACTGGGCCTTTGGGTTAGTAGGTTAGTATCAAAAATGATATAAAAGTGAATGATAAAGCCCATTAAACATCCAAGACTTCATAAATAATAGCATGGAACAATCAAAAATTATAGATACGTTGGAGACGTATCACGTCCCACAAGCACCACCTCTCTGCGCCGGTCGTCGCCCTCCTCTTTCTCCTGCGCCATCCAGTCGGTCATTGCAGGATCCGGCCGCCCTCGGTCACCGGCGCGACCTCAGCCTCCCTCGACCGAATCCATCGGCTGCCGAATCCAGTGTCAGCGAGCTGATGGGCCGCTTCCCCCGCACCACCGTAGCCAGATCTGGTCGGTTGCTTCCGCGCCCACTTCTCCTCCGCCTCCCTCTCGAGAAAACTCCTCTTCCCACGGATCCATAAGCCATCGAATCCCGCGCCGACTGGCTGCTACGGCCCTACGCCATCGGATCCCGTCGAGGGGTTGCTCCGTCGCGATTTTGCCAGCGAGATGGTGGTAGGAGGTCACCTCCTCCGTGCAGTGCACACCGATGCACGTGCAGTTCATTAACACGGCGCACACACCCCCACACCCACAGCGGTGAGAGCAAACCCCATCCCATCCTCTGCCCCCACCATCTTTGCCCATTATTGGCATGCAGTTCGGTGATGTTTGTACTTGCAGAGCAATTCACCAAGGGGATGTCGGCATCAACGTAAAAGTCGTGGATGGCTGCATCACTTATGGCCTCCAAATGCAAAAACTGAAGTATTTTGTTTTGAGGGCATGCAGTGCAGAATACATATGTTTTTAGGTGTTCATTTTGTTTTCAGTTTTTGTAGTCGAATATATGCGTCTCTGTAGTATGATGGTTGTGCAGTTCGGTTGCAATTCATGTGTGTTTTCTCCTCCATGGCATTGCAAGCTACTGATTTTTCCATGAACACGTTGTTGTCTGCCATTCCAGGTTCACTGCCATAGCATTGTGGTGTGTGTGCCAACAAGTCTTGCAATTCTGTTACGCTCTCCTCTGGTAGGAGCCTGCCCGGCCTCTGCTTCGTCCACTCGGTGAGCAATTCCCACAACCCAAAACTTCTCTTATAAGCTCAAACTCTGCTTTTGTATATGTATTGTCGAGTTTGTGCGTTTAACTGAATTTCATCCTGTGCTCCAGCAGTTAAAACTGAATTGCCACAAAGCCAAGGAGGAAAGTGGTGTGGGATCCATTCTTTTCGCTCTGGCGAGGCCTCCAACGAGCGCCTCGCCACCAGACCAAACACTCTCAATGTCGAGGTCGCTAGGCAAATGTTCAATATTGTGTGCATAGTTCCATTTGTTTGAAGAGCCTACGGTTTGTGTACTATAAAGTTGTTTGTACGTGTGGTTCAGTTTGAGTGATGTGAGCATCTAGTTCATTATTACTATGTTGCGGTTCAGATGCACTTTTTTTGTTTTAGGTTGTGTTCTGTAATTTGCATGGTTGTGTGTATATGTTTACTTCTTTTTAGATGTGGTTCACTTGGTAAAACAGAAACCGAAAACATCTCAAAGAAGCTCACTTCTTGTTAGATATAGCTCACTCTGCTTCTTATTAGATGTAGTCCATACTATGTATGTAGCTGCTCATTACCCCTTTGTATGAAGTGCACTTTGTTTCGCATGTCTCAAAATTCAGTTGACTACATCAACACCTGAAGTGCGTTTGGTCCTCGGATGGGGTTCACTTTTGAGAGTGATGTTGTTCACTTGCTTCCAACATGAAAGTGTGATTTTTTTTAGTGAAACAACAAGATAGCAATGAGGTTCACTTCGACATATGTCGCGGTTCATTTGCCCTCACTCTGTGGTCCACTCTCGTTAATAAAAATTGTTGAAAAAAAGACAAACTCATGCGAGAAAGTTTATGTCCGACAAAATAATTCATGAAGTTCACTTGCCCGTATGACGCAGTGCGGTTTTCAGTTCGAGGGCAGTGCAGTTTTCTGTCCAATGCAGTACGCACAACGATTTGGGTGTCCCGAAAAATAGAGTGTCCGCATTTCAGTATTTTTAAAATTGCTCTTAAACCATAAGGAATTACAAAGAGCGTTCTACATGAAAAAAGTTGCGCCTCGACGATATCTTTCCGACGGTGTATCTTTCGAATCATTCTGACAAGCGGTTTGGAAAAAATTCGCGAAAAACGTCCGCTGCCTCTCGTCGTCAACCGCACGATTTTCAAAATTAACTAAAAACCGTAAGGATTCTCAAAAACATTTCAACATATGAAAGTTGCGCCTTGTCCGTAGATTTTCAACGACATATTACACGCCTCGTTTTGAAAAACGGTTAAAAAACTGAAGCCAAAATAGTATGAAAATTGCAAAAAAAAAAAGTTAAAAAAACATAATTCCTTGATTTAGTAAATTTAAAACTGCTCTTAAACCCTAATGAATTAGAGAAAATAATACATATGTAAAAGATGCGTGTCGACGATATCTTTCGAACGGTGTATCTTTTGCTTCATTCCGACGAGCGATTTAGAAAAAAACGCGAAAAAACACTCGCTGCCACTATTCGTGGGTCGCACCATTTTCAAACTGGTCTTAAACCGTGAAGAATCTCGAAAAGCGTTCAACATGGCAAAGTAGCGCCAAATCCATAGCTTTTCAACGGTATATTACACGCGTCGTTTCGACATACGGTTTAAAAACTAGAGCAAAAACAATACCGAAAAAACACCACATTCAATTTTTTTTTTGCGATGGGAAGTTCACTCGCTTGAGTACTGCACACTTGGTTCAAACAATGACGTGCACTTGCGCTTGCGTTGAGAGAGAGACTGTCTATATATATGTAAAGAGAGAGAGAGAGAGAGAGAGAGAGAGAGAGAGAGAGAGAGAGAGAGAGAGAGAGAGAGATCTAGCTGTCACATCCCTAGTTCTGGTGTGCTTTGGGTTAGCCAGTCTTGTTTTGCATCATGTTTAAGTTGCATTTAAACTAGAAATGGGGTTTGATCCATACCCTAGGTTCAGTTAAATCAAATAAGGTTGAATAAAATCTTTTCAAGGAACTCAAAATGCCCTTAAAAATGTTCATCATTTATGGATTAAGGTGGAAGCATCTACCAAAAATGGTTTACATTTTTTCAGGACATATTTGGGCTCTGAATTAAATCAATAAGTATTTGAATTGGGGGCATTTAAATGCTATATATATATTTAAATAGCTCCAAATAATTTGAAACTCGCACATGGCCTTTGGAATATTTCAGACTGAGTCCACTAAATGTTTCAACATTATCTAAAATGTTTTAGTGCTCTAGCTAAAACAAAACAAAAGAAATAAATAGAAAAACAAAAACAAAAACAAAGAGAGAGAGAGAGAGAGAGAGAGAGAGAGAGAGAGAGAGAGAGAGAGAGAGAGAGAGAAGGCCCCAGACCCACTTACATGGCAGTCCACTGGCCGGCCCAGCACTGTGCAGGCCCAGTGCTAGTCGTCCTCCTCTCGCCAGAAGGACGAGATGCGTGTGCTCGCCGCGCGCGAGCACGCGCACAGGCCACCTCATGCCTGCCAGCCTACGTGGATGCCGCAGACGACCTCACCTCGACGTCTGGATCGAGCTAACGTCGCTCTCCTTTCCCCTCGGTCTCTCCCTCTCCTCCTTTTCGCCATGGCCGAAGAGCTCGCCGACGCGCCGACGAGCACCACCACGGCCACATCCACTCCCTCGCTCCCTCTCTGCATTCCCGAGCCCCGTATCGTCGCCAGCTTCTTCCTCACTGAGGCAAGCAACGCCGGAAGCCTCGTAGCGCCGTCCTTGCCATCGTCTTCAACCTCTGGCCGCCGGATGCCGCTCGTCGATTCGCCTCGCTCCGACCGTCCCCGAGCCCACTGACCAACCTTGCGGAATCGCTGTGACCTCCTGCGCCTCTCACCCCTTTCCCCGTCGACGCGTTCATCCTCTAGCCGCGGTTCCCACCTCGGCCGAAGCTCACCGCCACCGCGCCATGTCGCCGCCGTGGCTATAGCCACTGAGCTTCCACCTGAGTGCACCGCTGTGCTCATAATGGCCTCACAAGCCCTTAGCGCACCTCACCTCGTCTTCCCGTGTCCCCCTAGTGGTCGTGCGCGCCACCACCGTACTCCGGCCGCTGCTGCTGTAGTCGTTGTCGTCGACTCCGGCCATCTCTGGCGATTTCGGCTGCACCCCTAGATGCGCGGGATTCCCACGAGCACGTAGATGCTCTCCTCCGCGAGTTTGGTCGCCGGAGTAGCAATCCCGGCGACCTCCGCCATCTCGACCGTCGCCGACGGCCTAACTCCCGCGAAAACGCCGTTAGACACTAACCTAATGACCCCCTCGGTCGCTGACATGTGGGACCTGCCCCGGCTAATCTATAGTTCAGATTTTGTTTTACCCTAATTAACTTAGTTAATGACTGAGCCACTGACCAGTGGACCCCATAGGTCAGGTTTGACCTAGGCAACCTCGTTGACCTGCTGACGTCAGCACAAAGTCATGCTGATGCTGTAAATATTTTCTAGGATTTAAAATAAATCAGAAATGATTTATTTATTTTAGAAAATATCAAAAATGAAATAATTTATATATGAAAAATTATCAAAAAATGCAATCTATCCATCGTACCATTTTCATGCATGACAAAGCAACTTAACATTGCTGTATAGATCAAAACAAGTTAATGCACTTTGGAAATTCATAGTTTGAATTTGAATTTGAACCTTTCGTTCAAATTGACTCAGACCCCTATGGTTTTCGTTGCATTAGCTCAAATCACAGCATATTGCCATGTCATGATCATGCATCATATTGTCGCATTGCATTGATTGTGTTTCTTCTCTGTTTGCCGGTATTGTCCCCTCTTAGTGGACGTAGCTCCGACGATGAGTTCGACGACACCAATGAGGAGTTATACTATCTTCAGAAGCGCCAGGAAAGCAACCCCCGTTGAACATTCTGATAAAATCCCACTCTCTCGCTCTTGCTCTCTTTTACTGCATTAGGACAACAATGTTTCAACTGCTTTTTGCTGCGGTAGCTGAACCCCTTTCCTCTGCATGACCTATTATTGCCACAGTAAATAGTTGAAACCTGCTAGCATGAGTAGGAGTTGTTTGAGCCATGATGTGCATACTCATTCATGCTTGCTTGTTATGCCTGCTATTGCTTTGAGTTGTGTCAGGTCTGATTCATCGAGGATGAACTGGAATCTGGTCATCATGTCCTACTGTTGAGAGCTAAGTGTGTGAACACGATTTGGTAAACGTAGCGATGAGAGGCCATGTAGGAGTACATGGTGGGTTGTCTCATTGAAGCCTTCCTCGGGAACCGAGTTCTGTGTTTGTGATCCAAGATAGTTACTACCACACTTTGGGATCCTTAATTCACTCTCTCGACTTATTAGCTGCCTTGATCTCTATCCAGGAGTTGCAACTAGTTTTTGGTGTTTGTAGGATATGTGTTGGAAACCGTGCGTAGAGCTGACCCTAGGGGTGGGCTATGATGTGGTAGATACACCGTGGCCCGGTTTACCGAGTCGCCTGTTTGGTGTCTTGGGAACCCTGCACACAATGTTTGGGGCCGTGAGCGAAACCTCGGCCGGATCTCCTTGCGGATGGAACCTGAATAGGCGATAAACCTAGACTAGAGACTTGTGTGGTTAGTCAGGTCGTGGCCGACACCCTCGCCAGGCTTCCGCTTGTAGGTTGCCGAGATACATGACGTGTACATGGCAGTAAGTGGCGAGAGCGTGTGTGAAGAAGTACACCCCTGCAGGGTTAACATGATCTATTTGAATAGTCGCGTCCGTAGTAATGGGCTACTCGTTTGCTTATGCAGTTCATAGACAAGTGAAAGTGGATACTCTAAAATGCGCAAGATAAGCGTGAGTGCTATGGATGGCCTTCTCGTAGGGAGACGTGAGCGGGTCCATAGTGGTGTATTGATGTGGTGAATATGTGTACTCGTGTGCACCACCTCAAAAGAGTTACCAGCAGTCATAGTACAGAATAGCCACCGAGTCAAAGCTGGCTTGCTGCAGTTAAACTCCACCTCCCCTTTGATGATACTGATGCATAGGTAGCTAGTTCGGATTAAGTCTTGCTGGGTACATTTTTACTCACATTTGCTTAATTTATGTTTTTGCAGAGAGACTTCAGTCTCACTAGTGGTTCCGCGTGGACTTCAACGCTTAGCTTGTTACCTCAGCTACGATCTTGGACCCTTGGGACGGTCTTGTGGATAGTCAGGCTTCATAGCCTTTCTCATTTGTAGTTGTCTGTACCCAGACATGTTATGCTTCCGTTGCTTGTATGCTCTGTATGTTGGGTCATGAGACCCATGTTTGTAATATCTGGTTCCTCGGAGCCTAATGAATAAATACTTTGATTCATAGAGTTTTGTTGTGATGCCATGTTGTATTTGCACATATCGAGCATATTGTGTGTATGTTATTGAAATGCTTGGTATGTGTGGGATCCGACACCTAGTTGTTTACCCTTGGTAGCCTATCTTATGGGGAAATGCCTCCTAGTGCTTCCACTGAGCCTTGGTAGCTTGCTACTACTCCGGAACACATGGATTGACGGGCATGTGTCCTTCCTTGCTCATGTGTCTATCCCCTCTGGAAAAATGTCATGTAGTGTATACCGGAGTCTTGTTAGCTTCTACAGCCTGGCAACACCCGCTGCTGACCGGCACGTGCATTGTTGGGTCATGTATGCCTGTCCTTGTATTTTAGCGCCACTTTTGGTTTCTAACTAGTCATGTCGGCCTAGGTTCTCTATCATATGGATGCTAGCGACACTATCATATACGTGAGCCAAAATACACAAACGGTCCCGGGCCAGGTAAGGTGGCACCCTGGGGATACCGTGCGTGAGGCCGCAAAGTGATATGATGTGTTACATGCTAGATCGGTGTGACTTAGGATCGGGGTCCCGACAGCTTTGGTATCAGAGCCTGACTGCCTGTAGGATTACCAAGCCAAACTGGTCGAAGTTGAGTTTAGAAATTCCTTAGTTATATAAGGGAATTGATTGTGGAAGGGAACTTAAGGCTCTTTTTACTTCTTCACCCTATGCCCTTCTGATCTGAGTCACCCTCTTATTTCTACGGGGATTAAGAACTAGGCTTCTCATCAGTTTACCAGGATCACGTTAATGGTGGATTCAACTCTCATTTCAGTTTCAAGTACTTCCATTTGTTAAACTGTTCTCACAACCTTGACATTATGATGTTGAGTGGTTATGCTATCTTTGTGCATGAGTCTGAAAAGTCTTTTGAGCATTTACAGCTGTTATGCTGTCCGAGTCATTCCAGGTTTCTAAATAGTCTGATGCAATTGCAAATCCCTTCTTTCTGTTCTCGGTGCTCCTTTGGGCCAGGTTAACCACACTAATCACCGAGTTGAGGTACTCTCTTGCCTTGGCATATATGTTGGAGCCATTATTTTGACCCTAGGCGTCTTAGAGAATCACCTAGTAACCTAGCCATGTTTTGTGTTCCCAGTGTGATGATTCTGTCCGTCATTCTCGAAAGCATCCTGTGATGCCATTTAGTTAGTAGGCATTCTATTCTTGGGTTCTTGAACCAAGATTCATTCTACTTACTTCATGTTGATAGGGTTTGCTCGTCCCTTTAAGATATTAGTAACCTTGTGATAGCCCTCGAGGTCCGTGGTATGCCATTCTTCCAATACCATGAACCATTATGGCAGAAGTTCTTTTGAACCAAAATATCACAACCAGAGTGCTCTTGGTGAGTTCTCCATTCCACATGGTGACTCTGCCAATTATACCTTTCTGGATGGGTTATCCGGAAGAAATATGTTGAACTAGTTCGACATGCTAATCTATGCATCCACAACTCAGAAAGTTATATGTTCCAGTGAGTTGTTCCTCTTCAGTTGTACTATGACCTCCGTCTATCAATCGATAGTCAAGAGTATTTATGCATTCGTGTTCATCGATGCCTATTATTCTTGTGGTCCGTGAAGCCATTCTATCTCAGAATGACTAGGAGAAACAAACTCCAATACCTCATCCATATCCAGGATGGGGTCAAAGCAGTTATACTCCGCAGATGAAGAATGCCAATCCAGCTTCCAATCTGTTCTACCTTGAGGTATTACCATCCTTATGTCAAGAATGTCACGGGAATTGCACCCCCTCCTATGAAGTCTTGATACAGTGATACTTCTCACCATCATCGTTCATTCCTCGGTCTCCATGTTATTGTAACTGGAATACTAACAAGTGAATCATGATGTGTGAAATCAATACTCCTAGCAGCCCTGTTGCTTGGCAGCTAATGGACAATAATCTCATTCTTAGTGTGTTGGTTACTGAATCATCATTCTAAGATTGACCGTGCTACCTAGTCCATATTTCCTCGTTCACCCTTTGATCAATGAGTTAAGATTGTGTCGATCTCTCGCTCTGTGATCATATCGTCTTGCCCTGAAAAGCAAGATTGTTCTCTTGCTTAGTAACATATCGGTGGTTCATGATTTTCCGAATATCTTCTTGGAAGTGTCACCAGGTTGTTCCCTGACTGATATGTTGAGTTCGTGATCAAGTCAGTTTATTCCTGTAAACTACTCTTTCTCCAAGAATCTGTGTTGGATACCCTGAACTAGTTGGCTGAGCTAAAACAATAACTTGGAGAGTTGGAAGATAAAAGCTTCGCTTAACTTAGTTCGTTCCAAAGGGCTATCTTGTGTTGTGTGTGTTAAAGAAAGATGATTTCTTCATCGACTGACCTTCATAATCAGTTGTTGGATCTATTGTCTTGATAAAACATTGATCTGAGTATGGGTTATCATCAAATTAAATTAGAACCAATGATGTTCGTAATGTCGTCTTACTCGTGGTTGTCCCTCGAGCATAGAACATTATATCTTTTGGTCTGACCAATGCTATCACCTTGTTCATATAATTGTGGAATTACATCTTATGGGAGCCTCGATGAACTATTGTCGAGCACATCAGCAACATGTTTATCTTCTCCATGATTCATGGTGAACATTAAAGCTGGCATTGGAAACTTTTGTAAGCATCATCTTTGTGTTAGTTCATGAAGTAGATGTTTGATGTAAGAAGTGACTTCCTCTAATTCACGTGCATTCGATGTAAGTTGCCGTCGTGAATTTGAGAAAGTTTGCTTTGTTTTTTTCCTCTGGAATCATCCCAAGTCAGTTATGCATGTGCAAATGTATACTATGCTTCGGTAGATTAATTACCTCCACTCCATATGTATTCCCTAGCACACCAAGCCACTGATTAATTTGCTCAAAGAAAATGGGTTTGTTGTGCTAATACTATTTCATGCACAAGATTTCGTTATCCTCAATGATGGTTCCCCACCAGAACTCGATAGTGTTTTATTGTAAGACTACCATGTGTTCATGCTTGTCTTGGACAACGTGTTCACATGTATGTAGTAGAACTAGCTCATGTTTTGGAGCTTGCTATCGTAGTTCATTTCCCGATAATCTTGCAACATCATCGTGTCGATCTGTGTTTCAAATTTGCTTTTCCGAACATGACGTCTGAAGTATCATGTTACTAACCAGATCTGAATCTCAGGCAGATATGATGGTTGGAACATTCCCAACATTTGCATTTCGTCCCCCGCTTGCATCGCCATTGTGCCAATTTCCCATGGGATGCCCTTCTCAGCTATTGATGTCCAGTATCATCTTTCGAAGTGATCCTACCATGGGTCTATCCATTTCGATGATAAGCGAAAATCATCCATCACGTTGTCTTCAACAAGGTAGTCCACATCATCCATTCTAGTCTGAGTATGTCATTCTTTTGAACTCCTTCAAATAATCGATTGTGATTGCCTTAGGCTAGTATAAAGAGTTTCAATGATCTTTGTATCAAAAGTAATTCTTTTTGCCACTTAAAGGAATAATCCTACGAGTCACCTTCTCTAAGGTGCCCCGTTCGATGACATTATTCACCATATTCTTTAAGTGTGAAATTATTGCCTACCAAATTGAACCTCCATCATTCCTTTCTTTCTGAGGGAGTCTTGTATTTAGGGGTCCTCGGTCATCCGGGTTGTTGAAGCTAGGCCGCACAAAGCAGAAGAAGAAGACCCTCCTCCGTATTCGGTCAGGACTCTTATGTACGTAGAAACGCAAGTGTAGAGTCAGGATGTATCAATTACTTCCTCCCCAAGTCACCCTTGTAACCCTAGGTCCCCTCTGGCATGTATATAAGCCGGGGGGTTTAGTCTGTAGAGGGGATCATCATCGTCACAATATCCTCATAGGCTAGACTTAGGGTTTAGCCATTACGATCTCGAGGTAGATCAACTCTTGTATTCATATTCATCCATACTAATATAGCAGGAAGTAGGGTATTACCTCGATCGAGAGGGCATGAACCTGGGTAAACATCGTGTCCCCAGCCTCCTGTTACCATCGATCCTCTAAACGCATAGCTTGGGCCCCCCTACCCGAGATCTACCGGTTTTGACACCGACAATGGTGCTTTCATTGAGAGCTCCGTTGTGCGCTTGCAATGAGCGATCGATGGCGTGTCTCGTTATCAACGACGGGATCACCCTCGGAAACAACTTGGCTATCGGCTCCAGCTCGGCGGGTTCGTTGTATGCGCCCGCATGGCCTCTGGGCCGGCCGCACTCCCTGCGGCCGTCGAGCATCACCTATATGCCGATTCCAGCCACTCCAATGACGTGACCTTGGCAGAACTGTCGCCCATAAATGAGCTGCTGGATCGCATTGCCACCCTAGGGCTTTCATCGCCAGGAGATCAGTTCGGACTTAAATCAGGCCATGATGAGATCGACCCTTCTCCACTCATCTGGTAGCAGTGGTTGAGGATGGAGCCACCATGACTTCCCCTCCCCATACAGAGACCGCAACAGTCCGGATCTCCGAACCCATCGAGCCTAACACGTCCCGGTCAGGAGACACACTATGTTCTTTGAGCTCTGGGACTGACACCGGACCCGAAGCGCTATTAGGTCCCATCAAATCCGGATTGTCACCGTCGGAGGTTGTCAAAACTCCAAATATCACTTTGGGTCGGGATTCAAAATTTCCAACACCCACCCACCCTGGGAAAAACTCTCCAAGTAAATCCGGAATCCCGTACATAGATGATCTCGCGAACATACAACAGCAGCTCGAGGAAACGGTCAACCACTTCTGGGCCAGAGTCCTACTTGTTAAAAAGAAGATCAGGGACTGCTGCGACGACAAAGCTGTCTCTCTATTTCACCGTAGTTGCACGGATGACGGGGTCTTGAATGCCCTCAACCGACGTCGTGTTCCGAGTTTCACAGAATTATCATAGTTAGTACGAAAGTACTGCGCAATGGAAAATACTTGGAAAGCACATAATACACCTCTAGAACAGTCCATACCCGAACAGTACATTATCAAGGCTAAACGGACATACCCTAGTAGGTCATCCGATGGCATTCCTATTGGCAAGAAGAACAAGCCTTTTTTAAGGCACATGTCTGTACTGGACAAACTACTCGATACACCCGATGTCTACTACACAACCTTCTTCTTGTAGACGTTGTTGAGCCTCCAAGTGCAGAGGTTTGTAGGACAGTAGCAAATTTCCCTCAAGTGGATGACCTAAGGTTTATCAATCCGTGGGAGGCGTAGGATGAAGATGGTCTCTCTCAAACAACCATGCAACCAAATAAAAAAGATTCTCTTATGTCCCCAACACACCCAATACAATGGTAAATTGTATAGGTGCACTAGTTTGGCGAAGAGATGGTGATACAAGTGCAATATGAATGGTAGACATAGGTTTTTGTAATCTGAAAATTTAAAAACAGCAAGGTAGCAAGTGGTAAAATTAAGCATAAACGGTGTTGGTAATGATAGGAAACAAGGCCTAGGGTTCATACTTTCACTAGTGCAAGTTCTCTCAACAAGGATAACATAATTGGATCATATTACTAGCCCTCAACATGCAACAAAGAGTCACTCCAAAGTAACTAATAGCGGAGAACAAACGAACAGATTATGGTAGGGTACGAAACCACCTCAAAGTTATTCTTTTTGATCGATCTATTCAAGAGTCCGTAGTAACGTTCAATCTATCATAGAGTTTGTACTAGAATAACACCTTAAGACACAAATCAACCAAAACCCTAATGTCACCTAGATACTCCATTGTCACCTCAAGTATCCGTGGGCATGATTATACGATATGCATCACACAATCTCAGAAACATCTATTCAACCAACACAAAGTACTTCAAAGAGTGCCCCAAAGTTTCTACCGGAGAGTCAAGACGAAAACGTGTGCCAACCCCTATGCATAGATTCCCATGGTCACGGAACCCGCAAGTTGATCACCAAAACATACATCAAGTGGATCACATGATATCCCATTGTCACCACAGATAAGCACGTGCAAGACATACATCAAGTGTTCTCAAATCCTTAAAGACTCAATCCGATAAGATAACTTCAAAGGGAAAACTCAATCGATTACAAGAGAGTAGAGGGGGAGAAGCATCATAAGATCCAACTATAATAGCAAAGCTCGCGATACATCAAGATCGTGCCATCTCAAGAACACGAGAGAGAGAGATCAAACACATAGCTACTGGTACATACCCTCAGCCCCGAGGGTGGACTACTCCCTCCTCGTCATGGAGAGCGCCGGGATGATGAAGATAGCCACCGGAGGGTTTCCCCCTCCGACAGGGTGCCGGAATAGGGTCTAGATTGGTTTTTGGTGGCTACAGAGGCTTTCGGCGGCGGAACTCCCGATCTAGGTTAATTTCTGAAGGTTTCAGTATTTATAGGATTTTTTGGCGTAGGGCACAAGTCAGGGGGGCTTCTGGGCTGTCCACGAGATAGGGGGGCACCCCCCCCTCGTGGGCAGCCCGTGCCTCTCCTGGCCCAACTCTTTTACTTCGGGGGCTTCTTTTGGTCCAGAAAAAATCATCAAAAATTGGCATGTCAATTAGACTCCGTTTGATATTCCTTTTCTGTAAAACCCTAAAACAGGAGAAAAATAGAAACTGGCACTGGGCTCTGGGTTAATAGGTTAGTCCCAAAAATTATATAAAAGTGTAAGATAAAGCCCATTAAACGTCCAAGACTTCATAAATAATAGCATGGAACAATCACAAATTATAGATACGTTGGAGACGTATCAACACCTTGCCAAATACACGCAACCCCGGATAATGTCCCAAACCATTGCCTTAGAGCGTGTTGGGTACTCCGGCAGGTAGCAAAGAGCGGTACGTCATTTCTCGCCAACACCGTATCAAGGGAGAAGGACATCGATGTATTCACTGTCTTCGAGGCATTCCCCTCAAATAACCGCCGCAAGAGAGCAAATCGCGAACTTGCTGAGGTTTACCAAATCAGCTCTGCAAGCCCATGGAGCAACACGGCAATTAGTTTTTCTGCCGAAGATGCACCTCGAGTCCGGCCGATCCGAGCATCAGCAGCTCTTGTACTAGACCCAATAGTCGACAGCTTCCGCCTCACTAAAGTACTTATGGACGGAGGAAGCGGACTAAACCTCATATATGAGGAAACGCTTGAATAAATGCAGGTCGAGAAATTCCGCATTGAGCACACCAACACAACCTTTAGAGGAATTATACCAAGCCACAAAGCCCGGTGTTCGGGAAGCATTAAGCTCGATGTAGTGTTCGGCACCCCCGACAACTACAGATCGGAGGAACTACTCTTCCACATTGTGCCCTTTCACAACAGATACCACGCCCTTCTAGGACGGGACGCTTTTTCACGCTTTCAAGCCATAGCCCATTATGGGTACATGAAGCTTAAAATGCCAGGGCCGAATGGGGTGATCACATTAATAAGTGATCTGGATAGAGCACTCCGCGCCGAAAACAAAATGACATCTTTAGCCTTAGAGGCATTATCCGAATCCCTCACGGCCGAAGAATTAACTACCCTACGATCAAAGGTAGATAAGGATGATGTAATCCTCGCCAAAAGATCGAAGTCTACCTCCTTCAAACTAGCAGATGAGATCATCAAATTCCAAGTGCACTCAACGGAACCAAATAAAATGGCATCCATCGGGGCACAACTGGATCTGACGGTAGACAGTGCGTTACGCACCTTCCTTCGGGAAAATTGGGATATATTTGCGTGGCACCCTTCGGATATGCCGGGAATCCCACGCAGGCTGGCCGAACACAACCTCAACATTATCAAAGGATTCA
The DNA here is from genome assembly GCA_902687465.1 of Secale cereale. Lineage (NCBI taxonomy): Eukaryota > Viridiplantae > Streptophyta > Magnoliopsida > Poales > Poaceae > Secale > Secale cereale. The sequence goes on along the minus strand of LR738713.1, from coordinate 280,103,045 downwards.
AACCGGTCAAGCAGTCACTGCGACGGTTTTCCGAACCCAAAAGATAAGCAATGGGAGAAGAGCTAGCCAAGCTATTATAAGCCAGATTCATAAAATAAATTAAACACCCGGATTGGCTAGCTAACTTAGTCATGGTACCAAAAAATGATAAATCCTGGCGCCTCTACGTTGATTTCATAGACCTGAATAAGGCCTGCCCAAAGGATCCCTTTCCTTTGCCCCGCATTGACCAAATTATCGATGCAACGGCCGGACACGACTCGCTGTGCTTCCTTGACGCTTATTCCGGATACCATCAGATAAAGATGAAGGAATCCGATCAGGCCGCAACGACATTTATCACCCAGTACTGACCCTTTTGTTTCAATACTATGCCCTTTGGACTCAAAAACGTTGGCGCCACATATCAACGCATGATTCAAACATGCTTAGAAAAGCAAATTGGCAAAATAGTGGAGGCATATGTTGACGACGTAGTCGTAAAGACCAAACACGTCAAGACTTTGGTGGATGATCCCCACCTTACGTTTGCCAACCTCCGAGAATATGACATAAGGCTCAATCCGGAAAAATGTGTCTTTGGCGTTCCAGCCCAAAAGCTATTAGGGTTCATCATATCCCACAAAGGAATCGAAGCTAACCTAGCCAAAATTCGGGCCTTGTCAGAACTCAAAATACCAACCGATCTCAAGCAAGTGCAAAAACTGGCAGGCTGCATAGCGGCTTTAAGCTGCTTCATCTCCAGATTAGGAGAAAAAGCATTGTCCCTTTACAGATTGCTATGATGCACTAACAATTTTGAATGGACGAATGCGGGCACAGCTGGATTGGAAGAAATAAAAGCTCTACTAGCAAGCAACCCAATCCTAGCCGCCCCCGGTGTTGGCGAACCAATTCTACTGTACATATCAGCCACTCACCAGGTAGTGAGTGATGTGCTCATCGTCGAACGAGCCGAAGAGGGACATAAATTTTCCGTTCAAAAACCCGTATACTATGTATCTGAGGTTGTAACACTGTGCAAATCATGGTACCCCACTATCAGAAAATTGCCTATGCGGTCTTCATGTCATCTCGGAAACTCCGACACTACTTTCAAGAGTGCTCGATCACAGTGGCATCCAAGGTACTGTTGGAGATATGCCCTAGAGGCAATAATAAAGGCATTATTATTATATCTCCTTGTTCATGATAATTGTCTGTTATTCATGCTTGAATTGTATTGTACGGAAACAGCGATACATGTGTGAATACATAGACCACAATGAGTCCCTGGTAGGCCTCTAGTTACCAGTTCGTTGATCAATAGATGGTCACGGTTTCCTGACCATGGACATAGGATGTCATTGATAACGGGATCACATCATTAGGAGAATGATGTGATGGACAAGACCCAAACTTGAGCATAACACGAGATCGTATAGTTCGTAATGCATAAGCTTTTCGGTGTCAAGTATTTATTCCTTAGACCATGAGGTTGTACAACTCCCGGATGCCGTAGGAATACTTTGGGTGTGCCAAACGTCACAACGTAACTGGGTGGCTATAAAGGTACGCATCGGGTATCTCCGAAAGTGTCTGTTGAGTTGGTACGAACCGAGATTGGGATGTTGTCACTCTGTATGACGGAGAGGTACCTCTGGGCCCACTCGGTAAGACATCATCATAATGAGCTCAATGTGACTAAGTATTTAGTCACGGGATGATAGATTACGGATCGAGTAAAGAGACTTGCCATGACGAGATTGAACAAGGTATCGGGAATACCGACGATCGAATCTCGGGCAAGTACCGTACCGATGGACAAAGGGAATAACATACGGGATTGAGTGAATCCTTGACACGGTGGTTCATCCGATGAAGATCATCGAGGAACACGTGGGAACCAACATGGGTATCCAGATCCCGCTGTTGGTTATTGACCGGAGAGTCGTCTCGGTCATGTCTACGTGTCTCCCGAACCCGTAGGGTCTACACACTTAAGGTTCAGTAACGCTAGGGTCGTAGAGATACATGCACGTGGACACCCGAAAGTTGTTCGGAGTCCCGGATGAGATCCCGGACGTCACGAGGAGTTCCGGAATGGTCCGAAGGTAAAGATTAATATATAGGAAGTCCAGTTTCGGCCATCGGGTGATCTCCGGGGGTCACCAGGAGCGTCCCGGGACCACCGGAGGGGCCCTGGGGGTCCACCGGGTGGGGCCCCTAGGCCGCGAGGGCAAGTGTCCAGCCCTAATGGGCTGGCGCACCACTAGGGGCCCACCTCCCCATGCGCCTAGGGTTGAAACCCTAGGGGGGAGGGGGCGCCCCACTAGCCTTGGGGGGCAAGGAGCCCCCCTGGCCGCCGCCCCCCTGCAGATTGGATCTGCAGGGGCCCTGGCGCACCCCCTGGCCCCCTATATATATGTGGGGAGGGAGAGGGCAGCCGCACCCTTGCCCTGGCGCCTCTCCCCCTCCCGTCACACCTCCATACTCCCACGCAGGGCGCCCGGCGAAGCCCTGCTGCGATCTCCACTGCATCCGTCATCACGCCGTCGTGCTGCCGGATCTCTGACGACTTCTCCTCCCCCCTTGCTGGATCAAGAAGGAGGTGACGTTGTTGCACCGTACGTGTGTTGAACGCGGAGGTGCCGTCCGTTTGGCGCTAGGTCATCGGTGACGAAGAACGCGAAGAGTACGACTACTTCATCCACGCTTCTTCGAAAGCTTCCGCTCGCAATCTCCATAACGGTATGTAGATGCACTCTTACCCGCTCGTTGCTAGATGTCTCCATAGTTGGATCTTGGTGAAAGCGTAGAAATTTTTTGAATTCTGCTACGTTACCCAACAGTGGCATCCGAGCCAGGTTTTATGCGTAGCATCTTGCACGAGTAGAACACAAAGCAGTTGTGGGCGTTTGATTTTGTTCAACTTTCTTACCGTTACTAGTCAATCTTGATTTGGCGGTATTGTGGGATGAAGCCGCCCGGACCAACTTTACACGTACGCTTACGTGAGACTGGTTCCACCGACAGACATGCACTAGATGCATAAGGTGGCTGGCGGGTGTCTGTCTCTCCTACTTTAGTTGGATCGGATTCGATGAAAAGGGTCCTTATGAAGGGTAAATAGAAGTTGACAAATCACGTTGTGGTTTTGGCGTAGGTAAGAAACGTTCTTGCTAGAAATCCTATAGAAGCCACGTAAAAAAAATTGCAACAACAATTAGAGGACGTCTAACTTGTTTTTGCAGCATGTGCTATGTGACGTGGTATGGCCAAAACGAAGATGTGATGAATGATATATGTGATGTATGAGATTGATCATGTTTTTGTAATAGGGAATCACGACTTGCATGTCGATGAACTTGACAACCGGCAGGAGCCATAGGAGTTGTCTTAATTATTGTATGACCTGCGTGTCACTGAATAACGCCATGTAATTACTTTACTTCATTGCTAAACGTTAGCTATAGTAGTAGAAGTAATAGTTGGCGTGATGACTTCTTCAAGACACGATGATGGAGATCATGATGATGAAGATCATGGTGTCGAGCCGGTGACAAGATGATCATGGTGCCCCGAAGATGGAGATCCAAGGAGCAAGATGATATTGGCCATATCATGTCACTTTAATTGATTGCATGTGATGTTTATCATGTTTATGCATCTTGTTTACTTAGAACGACGGTAGTAAATAAGATGATCTCTCACTAAAATTTCAAGTATTGTGTTTCCCCTAACTGTGCACCGTTGCTAAAGCTCGTTGCTCCGAAGCACCACGTGATGATCGGGTGTGATAGGTTCTAACGTTCGCATACAACGGGTGTAAGATAGAATTACACACGCGATACACTTAGGGTTCACTTGATGAGCCTAGCATGTACAGACATGGCCTTGGAACACGGAAGACCGAAAGGTCGAACACGAGTCGTATAGAAGATACGATCAACATGAAGATGTTCACCGTTGATGACTAGTCCGTCTCACGTGATGATCGGACACGGGCTAGTCGATTCGGATCGTGTATCACTTAGATGACTAGAGAGATGTCATTCTGAGTGGGAGTTCATTAAAATTTGATTAAGATGAAATTAATTATCATGAACTTAGTCTAAATTCTTTACAATATCTCTTGTAGATCAAATGGCCCATGCTCAGGTTTCCCTCAACTTCAACGCGTTCCTAGAGAAAACCAAGCTGAAAGATGATGGTAGCAACTATACGGATTGGGTCCGTAACCTGAGGATTATCCTCATAGCTGCCAAGAGAACTTATGTCCTAGAAGCACCGCTAGGTGACGCTCCCGCCCCGACAAACCAAGACGTTATGAATGCTTGGCAGTCGCGTTGTGATGATTACTCCCTGGTTCAGTGCGGCATGCTTTACAGTTTAGAATCAGGGCTCCAAAAACGTTTTGAGCACCACGGAGCATATGAGATGTTCGAAGAGCTGAAAATGGTTTTCCAAGCTCATGCCCGAGTCGAGAGATATGATGTCTCCGATGCATTCTACAGCTGTAAGATGGAGGAGAACAATTCTGTCAGTGAGCACATCCTCAAGATTTCAGGATTGCACAACCGCTTGTCTCAGCTGGGAATGAATCTCCCAGATGAAGCGGTCGTTGACAGAATCCTCCAGTAGCTCCCACCAAGCTTCAAGAGCTTCGTGTTGAACTTCAATATGCAGGGGATGGAGAAGTCCATTCCCGAGGTGTATTCGATGCTGAAATCAGCGGAGGTGGACATCAAGAAAGAACATCAAGTGTTGATGGTCAATAAAACCACTAAGTTCAAGAAAGGCAAGGGTAAGAAGAACTTCAAGAAGGACGGCAAGGGAGTTGCCGCGCCTGGCAAGCCTGTTGCCGGGAAGAAGCCAAAGTATGGACCCAAGCCTGAGACAGAGTGCTTTTATTGCAAGGGAACGGGTCACTGGAAGCGGAACTGCCCCAAATATTTAGCAGACAAGAAGGCCGGCAACGTCAAAGGTATATATGATATACATGTTATTGATGTGTACCTTACGAGCGCTCGTAGTAGCTCCTGGGTATTTGATACCGGTGCAGTTGCTCATATTTGTAACTCAAAACAGGAGCTGCGGAATAAACGGAGACTGGCGAAGAATGAGGTGACGATGCGCGTCGGGAATGGTTCCAAGGTCGATGTGATCGCCGTCGGCACGCTACCTCTACATCTACCCTCGGGATTAGTTTTAAACCTCAATAATTGTTATTTAGTACCAGCTTTGAGCATGAACATTGTTTCTGGATCTCGTCTTATGCGAGATGGCTACTCTTTCAAATCAGAGAATAATGGTTGTTCTATTTATTTGAGAGATATGTTTTATGGTCATGCCCCACTGGTCAATGGTTTATTTTTGATGGATCTCGAACGTAGTGATACACATATTCATAGTGTAGATGCCAAAAGATGTAAAGTTGATAATGATACTCCCACATACTTGTGGCATTGCCGCCTTGGTCATATTGGTGTCAAACGTATGAAGAAGCTCCATTCAGATGGACTTCTAGAGTCTCTTGATTATGAATCATTTGACACGTGCGAACCATGACTCTTGGGCAAGATGACCAAGACTCCGTTCTCCAGAACAATGGAGCGAGCAACCAACTTGTTGGAAATCATACATACCGATGTGTGCGGTCCGATGAGTGTTGAGGCTCGCGGAGGCTATCGTTATGTTCTCACCCTCACAGATGACTTGAGTAGATACGGGTATATCTATTTGATGAAACACAAGTCTGAGACCTTTGAAAAGTTCAAGGAATTTCAGAATGAGGTTGAGAATCAACGTGACAGAAAAATAAAGTTCTTGCGATCGGATCATGGGGTGAATATTTAAGTCATGAATTGGGCACACACCTTAGGAGCTGTGGAATTGTTTCACAATTGACACCGCCCGGAACACCTCAACGTAACGGTGTGTCCGAACGTCGAAATCGTACTCTGTTGGACATGGTGCGATCTATGATGTCCCTCACCGATTTACCGCTATCTTTTTGGGGTTATGCTTTAGAGACCGCCGCATTCACTTTAAATAGGGCTCCGTCGAAATCCGTTGAGACGACTCCGTATGAACTTTGGTTTGGCAAGAAACCGAAGCTGTCGTTTCTAAAAGTTTGGGGTTGCGATGCTTATGTCAAGAAACTTCAACCTGAAAAGCTCGAACCCAAATCGGAGAAATGTGTCTTCATAGGATACCCAAAGGAAACAATTGGGTACACCTTCTACCACAGATCCGAAGGCAAAGTCTTTGTTGCCAAGAATGGATGCTTTCTGGAAAAAGAGTTTCTCTCGAAAGAAGTGAGTGGGAGGAAAGTAGAACTTGATGAGGTGACAGTCACCCCTCCTGGACCGGAAAGTAGCGCAGCGCAGGAAACTGTTCCTGAGGTGCCTGCACCGACAAGGGAGGAAGTTGATGATAATGATCATGAAGAAACAGATCAAGTTACTACTGAACTTCGAAGGTCCACAAGGGCACGTTCCGCACCAGAGTGGTACGGCAACCCTGTACTGGAAATCATGTTGTTAGACAACGGTGAACCTTCGAACTATGAAGAAGCGATGGCGGGCCTGGATTCCAATAAATGGCTTGGAGCCATGAAATCCGAGATAGAATCCATGTATGAAAACAAAGTATGGACTTTGGTGGACTTTCCTGATGATAGGCACGCCATAGAAAACAAATGGATATTTAAGAAGAAGACAGACGCGGATGGTAATGTGACCATGTATAAGGCTCGGCTTGTCGCTAAGGGTTATCGACAAGTTCAAGGGATTGACTACGACGAGACTTTCTCTCCCGTAGTGATGCTGAAGTCAGTCAGAATCATGTTAGCTATTGCCGCATTCTATGATTATGAGATATGGCAAATGGACGTCAAAACAGCATCCCTTAACGGCTTCCTCAAGGAAGAGTTGTATATGATGCAACCGGAAGGTTTTGTCGATCCAGAGAACGCTAACAAGGTATGCAAGCTCCAGCGCTCGATTTACGGGCTGGTGCAAGCATCTCGGAGTTGGAATATTCGCTTTGATGAAGTGATCAAAGCGTTTGGATTTATACAGACTTATGGAGAAGCCTGTATTTACAAGAAAGTGAGTGGGAGCTCTGTGGCATTTCTCATATTATATGTGGATGACATATTGCTAATGGGAAATGATATAGAATTCTTGGAAAATGTAAAGGCCTACTTGAATAAAAGTTTTTCAATGAAGGACCTTGGAGAAGCTGCTTACATATTAGGCATCAAAATCTATAGAGATAGATCGAGACGCCTCATTGGTCTTTCACAAAGTACATACCTTGACAAAATATTGAAGAAGTTCAATATGGATCAGTCAAAGAAAGGATTCTTGCCTGTTTTGCAAGGTATGAGATTGAGCAAGGCTCAGTCGCCGACCACGGCAGAAGATAGAGAAAAGATGAGTGTCATTCCCTATGCCTCGGCCATAGGTTCTATCATGTATGCCATGCTGTGTACCAGACCTGATGTGAACCTTGCCATAAGTTTGGTAGGGAGGTACCAAAGTGATCCCGGTACGGAACACTGGACAGCGGTCAAGAACATCCTGAAGTACCTGAGAAGGACTAAGGATATGTTTCTCGTTTATGGAGGTGATGAAGAGCTCGTCGTAAAGGGTTACGTCGATGCTAGCTTCGACACAGATCTGGATGACTCTAAGTCTCAAACCGGATACGTGTATATTTTGAACGGAGGGGCAGTCGGCTGGTGCAGTTGCAAGCAAAGCGTCGTGGCAGCATCTACATGTGAAGCGGAGTACATAGCTGCTTCCGAAGCAGCGCAGGAAGGAGTCTGGATGAAGGAGTTCATCACCGACCTAGGAGTCATTCCAAGCGCGTCAAGCCCAATGACTCTCTTCTGTGACAACACTGGTGCTATTGCTATTACCAAGGAGCCCAGGTTTCACAAGAAGACCAAGCACATCAAGCGCCGTTTCAACTCCATCCGGAATTATGTTCAGGATGGAGACATAGATATTTGTAAAGTGCATACGGATCTGAATGTCGCAGACCCGTTGACTAAACCTCTTTCACGAGCAAAACATGATCAACACCAGAACTCTATGGGTGTTCGATTCATCACAATGTAACTAGATTATTGACTCTAGTGCAAGTGGGAGACTGTTGGAGATATGCCCTAGAGGCAATAATAAAGGTATTATTATTATATCTCCTTGTTCATGATAATTGTCTGTTATTCATGCTTGAATTGTATTGTACGGAAACAACGATACATGTGTGAATACATAGACCACAATGAGTCCCTGGTAGGCCTCTAGTTACCAGTTCGTTGATCAAAAGATGGTCACGGTTTCCTGACCATGGACATAGGATGTCATTGATAACGGGATCACATCATTAGGATCGTGATGTGATGGACAAGACCCAAACTTGAGCATAACACGAGATCGTATAGTTCGTAATGCATAAGCTTTTCCGTGTCAAGTATTTATTCCTTAGACCATGAGGTTGTACAACTCCCGGATGCCGTAGGAATACTTTAGGTGTGCCAAACGTCACAACGTAACTGGGTGGCTATAAAGGTACGCATCGGGTATCTCCGAAAGTGTCTGTTGAGTTGGTACGAACCGAGACTGGGATGTTGTCACTCCGTATGACGGAGAGGTACCTCTGGGCCCACTCGGTAAGACATCATCATAATGAGCTCAATGTGACTAAGTAGTTAGTCACGGGATGATAGATTACGGATCGAGTAAAGAGACTTGCCATGACGAGATTGAACAAGGTATCGGGAATACCGACGATCGAATCTCGGGCAAGTACCGTACCGATGGACAAAGGGAATAACATACGGGATTGAGTGAATCCTTGACACGGTGGTTCATCCGATGAAGATCATCGAGGAACACGTGGGAACCAACATGGGTATCCAGATCCCGCTGTTGGTTATTGACCGGAGAGTCATCTCGGTCATGTCTACGTGTCTCCCGAACCCGTAGGGTCTACACACTTAAGGTTCGGTAACGCTAGGGTCGTAGAGATACATGCACGTGGAAACCCGAAAGTTGTTCGGAGTCCCGGATGAGATCCCGGACGTCACAAGGAGTTCCGGAATGGTCCGGAGGTAAAGATTGATATATAGGAAGTCCAGTTTCGGCCATCGGGTGATCTCCGGGGGTCACCGGGAGCGTCCCGGGACCACCGGAGGGGCCCCGAGGGTCCATCGGGTGGGGCCACCCATCCCGGTGGGGCCCCTAGGCCGCGAGGGGAAGTGTCCAGCCCTAATGGGCTGGCGCACCACTAGGGGCCCACCTCCCCATGCGCCTAGGGTTGAAACCCTAGGGGGGAGGGGGCGCCCCACTAGCCTTGGGGGGCAAGGAACCCCCCTGGCCGCCGCCCCCCCTGCAGATTGGATCTGTAGGGGCCCTGGCGCACCCCCTGGCCCCCTATATATATGTGGGGAGGGAGAGGGCAGCCGCACCCTTGCCCTGGCGCCTCTCCCCCTCCCGTCACACCTCCATACTCCCACGCAGGGCGCCCGACGAAGCCCTGCTGCGATCTCCACTGCATCCGTCATCACGCCGTCGTGCTGCGGATCTCTGACGACTTCTCCTCCCCCCTTGCTGGATCAAGAAGGAGGTGACGTTGTTGCACCGTACGTGTGTTGAACGCGGAGGTGCCGTCCAATTGGCGCTAGATCATCGGTGACGAAGAACGCGAAGAGTACGACTACTTCATCCACGCTTCTTCGAAAGCTTCCGCTCGCAATCTCCATAACGGTATGTAGATGCACTCTTACTCGCTCGTTGCTAGATGTCTCCATAGTTGGATCTTGGTGAAAGCGTAGAATTTTTTTGAATTCTGCTACGTTCCCCAACAGGTACCACTCAAAGATATTATCAACAATAAAAACACCATGGGACGCATAGCCAAATGGGCCATTGAGCTCTTACCGTTTGAAATATCCCACAAGCCGCGCCGGACTATTAAATCCCAGGTGTTGGCCGACTTTGTCGCAGAATGGACCGAAACCGAACTCCCTAAAGAGTACGGCTCATATTCCCACTGGACAATGTACTTCGACGGTTCCAAAATGCTAGCCGGACTGGGGGCCGGCGTAATATTGAAATCTCGAACTGGGGATACAGTTTGGTATGTTCTACAGATTATGTATACGGACTCAAACAATGCGGCCGAATATGATGCCTATTGCATGGTCTCTGACTAGCTGTATCCATGGGCATACAACGCCTCGAGGTATGCGGAGACTCAAACCTCGCCATCTCCCAAATTAATGGAGATTTTGATGCGAAAGATTCAAAAATGGAAGCTTATCGCAATGCTATATTGCAAATATCGGCTCGATTTGAGGGGTTGGAATTCCATCACATAGCCCGGGATAATAACCAGGCTGCTGACATACTCACGTGCATGGGAGCTAAACGTGAGCCCGTCCCACCGAACACATTTGTGGAAATGTTGTTTAAGCCATCAGTAATATGGCAGGACGCGAGCAGTGATACGAATTTGGATCCGAACACACCCCTGATACGTCTCCGTCGTATCTATAATTTTTGATTGTTCCATGCCAATATTCTACAACTTTCATATACTTTTGGCAACTTTTTATACTATCTTTTTGGACTAACATATTGATCCAGTGCCCAGTGCCAGTTCCTGTTTGTTGCATGTTTTTTGGTTCGCAGAATATCCATATCAAACGGAGTCCAAACGGAATAAAAACGGATGGAGATTTTTTTTGGAATATATGTGATTTTTGGGAAGCGAAACTAACACGAGACGATACCCGAGTGGGCCTCGAGGGTGGGGGCGCGCCCCCCTGCCCAGGGCGCGCCCTGGGCCCTTGCGGCCACACCGTAAGGCGGTTGATGCCCTTCTTTCGCTGCAAGAAAGATAATATCCGGATAAAAATCGTGTAAAAAAATCAGCCCAATCAGAGTTACGGATCTCCTGGAATTTAAGAAACGGTGCAGGGGCAGAATCTTGGAACGCAGAAACAGAGAGAGACAGAGAGACAGATCCAATCTTGGAGGGGCTCTCGCCCCTCCGCCGCCATGGAGGCCATGGACCAGAGGGGAAACCCTTCTCCCACCTAGGGAGAAGGTCAAGGAAGAAGAAGAAGGAGGGGGCCCTCTCCCCCTCGCTTTCGGTGGCACCAGAGTGCCACCGAGACCATCATCTTGTGACGGCGATCTACACCAACACCTCCGTCATCTTCACCAACATATCCATCACCTTCCCCCATCTATCTACAGCGGTCCACTCTCCCGCAACCTGCTGTACCCTCTACTTGAACATGGTGCTTTATGCTTCATATTATTATCCAATGGTGTGTTGCCATCCTATGATGTCTGAGTAGATTTTTGTTGTCCTATCGGTGATTGGTGAATTGATATGATTGATTTAAATTTCTTGTGGTTATGTTGCTCTCCTTTGGTGCCCATCATATGAGCGCGCGCGTGGATCACACCATAGGGTTGGTTGTATGTTGATAGGACTACGTATTGGAGGGCAAGAGTGAGAGAAACTTCAACATAGCATAGAAATTGATGCATACAGAATTGAAGGGGGACCAATATATCTTAATGCTATGGTTGGGTTTTACCTTAATGAACGTTAGTAGTTGCGGATGCTTGCTAATAGTTCCAATCATAAGTGCATAGAATTCCAAGTAAGGGATGACATGCTAGCAGTGGCCTCTCCCACATAACACTTGCTATCGGTCTAGTAACGTAGTCAATTGCTTAGGGGCAATTTCACAACTCCTACCACCACTTTTCCACACTCGCTATCATTAAATTAGTTGTGTCCTTATCTTAACAGCCCCTAGTTTTATTAACGCGCTCTTTATATTCTTGCAAACCTATCCCATGAGAACCACAAAGTACCTCTAGTTTCATACTTGTTCTAGGTAAAGTAAACGTCAAGCGTGCGTAGAGTTGTATCGGTGGTCGATAGAACTTGAGGGAATATTTGTTCTACCTTTAGCTTCTCGTTGGGTTCGACACTCTTACTTATCGAAAGAGGCTACAACTGATCCCCTACACTTGTGGGTTATCAAGACCTTTTTCTGGCGCCGTTGCCGGGGAGCAATAGCGTGGGGTGAATATTCTCATGTGTGCTTGTTTGCTTTATCACTAAGTAGATTTTATTTGCTATTCTCAGTTGTTCTCTTTCTTTAGTTATGGATATGGAACACGAAATACCAAAAAACTTAGGTGTACTTGCTACTCATGGAGATGGGGAACCTCCTAAAACCCTCGATGCAAATTATGTGAAAGATATTATGTACAACTTTGATAATCCTGAGAAAACCCCATTCAACTATGTAATGGGAGTAACTTTGGATCAACGTGAATACTTTAAGGATTATCGCTTGACACAAAAAGGGAAACTGTTATGGGATCAAATTCATATGTTGCATTGGTATGCTCGGTAACTATGCTTGAGATATGATTATACTTGTTGCTCTAGGATGAAGGCTCCACACCTTCCCTTTTCATGCAAATTTAATGATAATGAAACCTTAGCTTCTTATGCTAATGGTATATATGATTATTATGATGTGGAACAAATAGAAGAATTCATTGCTTTTAAGGGTGCTTATGAAATTGAATCTCTGTTTAAAAATAATGATGCATTTGATGATGATGTTTCTAGGCCTAAATTTTTTGCTATATTGAAATATTGCTATTTGAATTATGAATATAACTACAATATTGATGCGTTTATTGAGAAGGTCTCCTCTATCCAAGAAGAGACTAATATTTTGCAGGAGTCTATGGAAGAAGACAGCAATGACGTTGTGAGCTCATTGGATGAAAAAGTTGAGGAGGAGAGCGAAGAACAAAAGGAGGAAGAGCGGATTGATCACCCATGCCCACCTTGTACTGAGAGTAACTCTTTATCCCATACATTATTTAATTTCCCTTCGTTCTTACCGAAGGATGAATACTATGATGATTGCTATGATCCCTTGGATTCGTTTGAAATATCCCTTTTTGATGATGCTTGCTATGCTTGTGGCCAAGATGCCAATATGAATTATGCTTATGGAGATGAACTTGCTATAGTTCCTTATGTTAAACATGAGATAGTTGCTATTGAACCCACACATGAAAGTCCTATTATCTTTTTGAATTCTCCAAACTACACTATATCGGAGAAGTTTGCACTTATTAAGGATTATATTGATGGGTTGCCTTTTTCTGTTACACATGATGATTTTGATGAATATAATATGCATGTGCTTGCTGCTCCTACTTGCAATTATTATGAGAGAGGAACTACATCTCCACCTCTCTATGTTTCCAACATGATAAAATTGCAAGAAACTACTTACACTATGCATTGGCCTTTAATTGATGTGCATGAATTGTTCTTGTATGACATGCCTATGCATAGGAAGAGAGTTAGACTTCGTTGTTTCATGACACATATCACTTTGTGCTCACTACTAAATGTCAAATCATTGCTAATTAAAATTGGCTTTGATATACCTTGCGATCCGGGTGGATCCATTACTTGAGCACTATATGCCTAGCTTAATGGCTTTAAAGAAAGCGCTGCCAGGGAGACAACCCGGAAGTTTTAGAGAGTAATTTATTTCTGTTGTGTGCTTTTATAAAGTTTAAAAACACAAAAACTAAAGAGGGTAAGCTAAAACTTTTTCAAAAAGAAAAGTGAAAGTAAGAGGGACGAGCACCGTTGAAATGGGGGAGCTCCTTGAACTTTGTTCATGCCCATGGAAACTTTGCAAATCTTGAATTACAAAAACTTTTTATAAAAAATAATTATCCCCTTGTACAATTCCATTGTATTATAAAAATAATGTGCCAAGGTTTGCCTTTAGGATGTTTACAATGTTTGTTGGTTTGTGCGGTGCAGGACAGAAACTTTGGCTGTAGTGCGCGATTTTACAATTTTTGCTGGAACATCAAATAGTTCTGAAACTTTTTGCACTGTCTTTCTATACAAATTGTTGATTTTTCCTAATTTTGGCAGAATATTTCAAGTATCATAAGTATGGTGAATGTTCAGATTATTACAGACTGTTCTGTTTTAGAGCGATTCTGTTTTTGATGCATAGTTTGCTTGTTTTGATGAAACTATCAATTTCTATCAGTGGATTAAGCCATGAAAAAGTTACATTACAGTAGCTACAATGAAAAAACAAAATATGAATTGTTTTGCAACAGTACTTCGAGTAGTGATTTGCTTTATTATACTAACGGATCTTACTAAGTTTTCTGTTGAAGTTTTGTATGGATGAAGTGTTCGAAGATCGAGGAGGTCTCGATGTGAGGAGAAGGAGAGGCAAGAGCTCAAGCTTGGGGATGCCCAAGGCACCCCAAGTAAATATTCAAGGAGACTCAAGCGTCTAAGCTTGGGGATGCCCAGAAGGCATCCCCTCTTTCTTCAACAAGTATCGATATGTTTTCTGATTCGTTTCATTCATGTGATATGTGTAACTCTTGTAGCGTCATGTGCTTTCTATTTTTCCTTTTCTTTTATGCACCATGCTGGTATGAGATAGTCCTTGGTTGATTTATAGAATGCTCTTTGCACTTCACTTATATCTTTTGAGTATGGCTTTATAGAATGCTTCATGTGCTTCACTTATATCATTTGAAGTTTGGATTGCATGTTTCTCTTCACATAGAAAACCGTCATTTGTCGAATGCTCTTTTGCTTCAATTATAATTGTTAGAGCATGGGCATAACTTTTGTAGAAAGAATTAAAACTCTCTTGCTTCACTTATATCTATTTAGAGAGTTGACAGGAATTGGTCATTCACATGGTTAGTCATAAAATCCTACATAAACTTGTAGATCGCTGAATATGATATGTTTGATTCCTTGCAATAGTTTTGCGATATAGATATGCTAATACGTGGGAGGAACTAGTGAATGATTATGGTTTAGTAAAATTATTGGTGTTAAGGTTTGTGATTCCCGAAGCATGCACGTATGGTCTCCTAACTATGTAACCAAATTGATGTGCATTGTATTTTGATTGTTTATCTTTGCGTGAAGGTCGGGGGCGCGCGATGGTTAACTCCTACCAACCTCCCCCCTAGGAGCATGTTGTAGTATCTTTGCTTCGAGGGCTAATAGATTTTTAGCAATAAGTATGTGAGTTCTTTATGACTAATGTTGAGTCCATGGATTATACGCACTCTAACCCTTCCACCATTGTTAGCCTCTCTTGTACCACGCAACTTTCGCCGGTACCAAACACCCACCATATACTGTCGGGGAAACTGATCGCCCGCGAACACCTATGGGACCGGAGCCCCTTTTCGGTACGGCAGGGGGCAGAGGATGCACGAAGAGCAGATCGAGGCGTGCACACGAGCAGTTTACCCAGGCCTCACGGATGCGTAAAACCCTACTCCTGCTTTGGTTTGTATTGAGTTCTTGCTCGGGAGCGAAGAGAGCTATAGTACACTCTAACCACTAGCAAGACCGGGCGTGAGAATGATCGATCCCCCCTCTACGTGCGCATGGGCCTCCTTTTATATGCTCAAGGGGTCACCGACAGGTGGCAGCACAGTTGGGGGTAAAAATGTAAAAAGCTTGGTGGTTGGAACAGTGTTCCATGCCTAACACTGACGGCAGGGGACAAGGGCATTAAATGCCCATCGCCGTCGCCCAAACAGTGCAAAAAGTGACCGTCAGGGGCGCCACCGTCTGCCATGACGGTAGTCTTGTCCTCGCTGCTTGCCACCGTGTACCTCTGGCTGCACAGCCCTCCGCCACGTGCGTCTGGAAAGGTCCCAGAGCGACACGTGGGTGGATGTGCTGGAGCGTGGGTACTGAGTGGAAGCTTGCCGCGGTCGCTATCTTGTCGCTTCCGAGAGCTTGTCGCTCACCGGGCCTTGCCGGGGCGCGTGGCGCGTCGCGGCAAGTTCCTTGAGATGCCTTGATTAGCCTTCCCGGGAAGCTCCTCTTGCCAGGGTCTTGTGCCTTGAGTGGTTTTGTGCCTTGAGTGGCCTTCCTGGCAAGCTCCTCTTGCCGGGGTCTTGTCTTCTGGACTTGGATACTTTGTTCTTGAATGGCTCCAAGGGAACCACGGAGGATCTTGGCGGTCGCCTGGCAAGCCTTGTCGCGGGACGTTGCAACTGCCCGTGCACAAGTTCGGGATACTAAGGTACCCCTACTTTAGTACACCGACAGGAGCCCCCGGGCCTGGGCCATACACGGTGCCGAGCGCTGTTGGGCCAGGCCCAAAACAGTGCACGAGCACGCGCGGCCTGCGGCACGCCGTATCCCGCTCCGTATCCACCGCGTCCTCCCCTAATGGCACGCGTCAATCGTGGCGTCGTGGGAGAGATCGTGGCCTATTTTCTTCAATTGGAAATGCGGAACGTCCGCCCCCTCCCCCCTTATGAGCAGGGGAAACAGGGGCAGTTCGTCCATCTGCCCGTTGCTTCTTCAATCCTCAGAAACCTCCGCCGCTCCCCTCCTTCCCAAAGGCCGAAAGAGAGCAGCGCTCCTCCCTCCGTCTCCACCGGCACCACCAGCGCCGTCGACCTCCTTCACCGCTTCCGCCATGGCTCCGAAAGGCGAGAAGGGGAAGACTAAGAAGTCGGTCGAGGCGCTGCGGCTCGCGGCGATGCATAAGAAGAAGGCGGTCTTCCCCCCCAAGCTTGACGCGGAGGAGTTGAAGGATTCCTTTTACCTTTTCTGGTCGAGGGAGACGCGGGCGCATCCGCGCACCAAGGTACTCCCAGCCATCGCTTGCGAAATGTTACTGGGCGGATATGCGTTCTTCGCCCTGTTCTTCTACTGCGGGCTCTGCCCGCCCTATTCTGAGTTCTTCTGCGACATCATGAACACCTACGGGTTCCACCTCCTTGACTTCACCCCAACGCCGTTCTGACCATGGCCGTTTTCGCCCATCTGTGCGAAAACTTTGTCGGAGTCTTCCCCAATGTAGCCCTTTTCCGCCACTACTTCACGCCTCGAGTTGAGAGGGGAGAGCCTCTGTCTGGCGGAATCTCTTGGATCTCTAGGACCCACAAGAAGGAAGCTTACTTATTGGGAGAGCTCCGCGGCAAGTGGGATGAGTGGAGAGCCAATTGGTGTTGGATCGTAGAGGATAACCCGCAACACTTTGCCGCCCGGCGCCAAGCCCCAGTAGTGTGCGGCGACGACTGGAGCGACTTGGCCCCGGAAGATAGCAGATTGAAGATCGCCACTACCCGGATCCTTCGCCTCAGGCTTGCTGGGCTGACTGTAGGCGCAGTTGGAGCATACTTTCTCCGCCGCCGCATCGCCCCCCTGCAGGAGAGGAAGAGGCCCGCCTGGGAGTTCGAGAACGCTACAGACATCATGAGGCTGCGCCCGGGCCTCAATTATAACTTCACTGTCCTGGAGCTCAACGCGATGCTCCAGGCGTTGTTCAATTACGACTCCGACCATCCCGAATGGTTCACGTTGCCGAGGGGCGTAGTTCCGCTGTGCAACAACTCGTCGCTCAGCGGCATCCGTGCAGTGATGCCGCTGTGCGACTCCCACGGGATTGACCCAACTTGGCAAGAGTCTACCGACGAAGCTGTGCAGGCATTCTTCGACAACTTGGAAGAAGTGCCAGTCAACTCCGACAAGAAGAAATGCCTCACCCGCGACACCACTCACCAGGAGATGGCATATATTGCCACCAGACTGGAAGAGGCGACGGCAGCCGCGGACGCGGGCGAGCTCGGGTACACAGTGGAGGAGGCAGAGGCAGCGGAGGCGACAAGCCTCGCCGAGCGAGAAGAGTTTCTCAAAGCAGGGAAGCTTGCCGGGCAGGTCGCCGAGACAAGTGAGCCCACCGAGCAGGGCGTTGGGTCGAGCGGGCCAGCCGAGCAGGGTGCCGAGTCAAGCGGGCCCGTTGGGGACACGAGCGGCTCATTGGAGATCGGCTCCTCTTCTTCGTCTTCAGGTAGCTCGCCACCACCAGCAGAGCCTCCAGCTCCGCGAAGGCGCCTCCGCAAGGCCGGGGACGTGACGGAGCGGCAGACGGGCAAACAGCTGCCGTGTCGCGCAACGCGCGCCACCGCGGCAAGCAAGCCTGCCGCGGGAGCACCTCGCGCTTCTGCAGCGGCTGGAGGGGGGTCGTCCCGGACCGCAACTTCTGCCCCTGGCGCTCCCCACGCCACGGCGGCAGCCGGAGCGGGGTCGTCTCAGACCGCCGCCCCTGCTCCCGCCAAGCGGCCAAGGGAGCCCACTCCTCCGCCTCCTCGTACTACGCATGAGCCAGACTTTGATTTCTCCGCGCTCAGCTCCGACGAGGAAGAAGAAGAGTAAGACTTTGCAATTCTTGATCTTGTATTTTTTTTGATTTTCTGTTGTTTTGTCTTGTATCTCTCTTGCCTAACTCTGAACCTGTTCTTCTTTTCTGAACCTTGGCCCAGAGGGCGGCGAAGAGAGCCAAGGTCCCGGTGATTGTCATCGAGGACGAGCCCGCCGCGACGGCAGGGGGTGCGCCCGAGACAAGCCTGCCGGACCCGACAACTGGTCTTCAGAGCAGCCCCCAGCGTAAGTGTGGTTCATCTTTTGCTGTCAGGCGCGCGTGGGTGCTTCTTCTTTACTGACGTCTTGTTCGTTGATGCGTGTTGGAGCAGAACAGCAGCACCAGGAGCGCCAGGAGACCGCCCCCGACGTGCCGCATGCTTCGACCACAACGCCAAGGGGAGGCTCTCCGGCAAGGGAGAACACTCCGCCAAGGGCGAATACCCCGCCAAGGGCGAGTACCCCGCCAAGGGCAAGTTCTCCGGTGAGGGATAGCACCAGCGGCCCTCCGCCGGCGGGAGCTACAACCACGCCGCCGAGGGAGAGCTCCCCGGCAAGGAACCTCACCGAAGAGCCGGCCCGCGCAGGTAATCCCTTTGCTTTAGAAATTCCCCTTGGGCTTTTCTCCTTTAGATTCTTCTTCTTCTTTTTTTGGATATTTGCTTGACTCATTGTCTTGTCTTTTCCTCCGTCAGACCCGTCCGCAACTGAGACAATGGAGACGGAGGCCGTTGCTGACGCCGCCGCCGTTGCCGAGGAAACGGTCGGCGCAGATGATCCCGCCGGCGCAGGGGACGCCGAGGCTGCCGCCACAGGAGCTGGCGAAGGAGCAGGTGGTCGTACTGACGGCCCTGAGGACGCAGGAGCGCCAGGCGCTACACCGGCCGCCGAGCCCTCCGCTGCTGCCGCAGCCCCCAGCTCCGACGAGCCCGAGCCGGGCGCCTACTTAAAGGCCGACGACGTCTTCATCCAGCTCCCTTGGGCGTCCATGTCCAGGGCGCCAGTCGAGGGAGAGGTCTTCGACGGGGAGGTGCTTGCCTCTGCCGGGCTGAAGCTTGTCGACGCGCCGAGCAGCAGCAACGAGCCTGAGGAGGAGCGGCTGCTGCACAAGCTGCTGTCGCTTTACTTCTCCCGGCAAGCCAAGCTGGAGTCCGCGAGGCTCTTGCCGCGAAGGCGGGAGCTGATATCAAGAAGCGCGCGGAGGAGCTCCGGGCCATCAACCAAGCAGCTCTCCGGTCCTTGGCAGAGGAGCAGGAGCAACTTGCCGAGGCACAACAGGCCTTCATCTTGGAGAAGGCTGAAGTGGAGGAACAGCAGCGGCTTGCCGCTGAGAAGTTGTCCACGCTGGAGGGTGAGCTGGCGCAGCGGAAGGTTAACCTCGACGGTCACGAGGAGGAACTTGCCGCGCGTGAGCAGTCGCTTGGCGGAGCTCTCCAAGAAGCAAAGGATGCTGCCACGGCTGCCGAGACCGCGAAGAAGGAGTTGGAGACAAGGGTGGCGCAGCTGGAGGCCGACCTCAAGGCGAGTGGCGAGGAGGTTGCCGCGCTCAAGCTTGAGCGAGAGAAGGACGCCCACAGCCACTCCGTGTTGCAGGTCCACCTCCCCGAGAAGGGCAAGGAGCTCGCCGTTGCCAAGGTCTCCAATGCCGACCTCAAGCTAAAGCTGGCCACTCTAACCGAGACGCTGGACGGCGCCAAGGAGCAGGAGGCGACCTTGAAGGAGGAGATCAGGGCCGAGAAGGCCTTGCTGGCGAGCGCCGCCATTTCCCAGAACAACTTTAGGCAGACCGTGGAACTCTGGACGGAAGGCCTCGTCAACGTCGCCGTGGACATCGACAAGGAGTTGGCGCAGCTGGGGGCGGAGTACCTCGGGTACTCCACCGACGAGAACCTCCACCCCAGCGCCAAGCTTACTTTATTCTTCAAGGGCGTGGCGACGGTCCTCCAGCAACTCTGGGAGAAGATCCCAAAGCAGCTGGCGGACGAGTCGCGCAGGCTCTGCGCGGGAGCCCTGCAGAAGGTGTTGATGAAGGTGGCCTTCCGCAATCCAGGCCTCAACCTCACCAACGTCCTCAGGAGCTTGCCGTCGGACGTTGATATGGAGGCTCTCAAGGCCCTTGTCGCACCCATTGTGGACAAGGTGAGCGGCATCAAGAGGGTCGAGGGTGACCGCGCAGATTAAGCTTGCCCATTTTCTTCTTTCCTTGTCGCTGCCAACCATGTTATGAACAATAGTCTATTAGAACTGCGACAAGTCACTTTGTAAATATAACTTTATTTTGGGTAGTAATTGCAACGTTATTTCCTTTACTTGATTTCCTTGCTTTGTATGTCTTTACCCTACGCTTTTAGGGAACTTGCCGGCACAGGCACCTTTGCCGCGAGCGCTGAGCGCGGAACTTCAGCAGCCTGCGGACGGTGTTGCTACCGACAAGAAACCTTGTCGCAACTAGCTGCAGCGCACTTAAGTTGTTGAGCGGGCTCGAAAACAAAGTAAGGGCGCGACACTAGTCGCGGCACACTTAATCTGTTGAGCAAACTCGAAACAAAGTAAGGGTGCAACTAGCTACGAGTTGGTTCCTCCGCGCACAGGTTTTCCATACAAAGCACGGTCGTTCAAGGAAGATAACTCAATTTTTTTTAAAAATTTGATCGCTCAAAATTTGGCAACTTAGCTTTTGTGTTGTTTGCTTCCCGGCAAAGCGAAGCTTTCTTGAACGATGCTTGGTCCATACCACCATCTTCTCTCCTCCCCCCCCCGGCAAACTTGTGCGCGAGGGAACTTTGCTTTGCTTGAGGAAGAAAAGAAGAGAAAATACAGATATGGAGCCTTTGTGCTCGTTATCGCTTACCGGGGGTAGGTGCTGCACAAAGTGTCAGATAATGCATGCAAGAAAATAAGAAGCATGAAATGACAAGGTGTGCGGGGCACATAAGCTTTACTGATGCACGGGGTCTGCGCCCGGCTTTGTACAAAGGATTACATGCAACAGCGGCAAGACTTGTACAAAAGGTGGTTGCCGGAGCGGGTCACGGCAACCGCGCCTTATGGGTAAAACTTACGAAGATGCTCTATGTTCCAGGAATTGCTCACCGGAAAGCCATCTTCGGTCTCAAGGCGGACAGCTCCAGGCCTAGTGACTCGTTTCACCCGATAAGGGCCTTCCCACTTCGGCGTCAACTTGTTGGAGTTCTTGGCGGACTGAACGCGCCGAAGAACAAGGTCGCCTTCCTCGAGACTTCTGGCGTTAACCTTGCGGCTATGGTAGCGGCGCAAGGCTTGCTGGTAGCGAGCAGCTCGTACAGCAGCCTGAAGACGGTCCTCCTCAAGGAGCAGCGCGTCGTCTTGTCGCAGCTGCTCTTGATCGAGCTCATCATAAGCGAGCACTCGAGGTGATCCGTATACGAGTTCCGTGGGGAGAACTGCCTCCACTCCATAGACTAGAGTGAAGGGTGTCTATCCAGTGGCTCGATCTGGCGTCGTTCTGATCGACCAAAGAGCCGCCGGCAGCTCCTCGATCCAGTTTCTTCCGCACTTGTGCAGCCTGTCGAAAGTTCTGGTCTTGAGGCCACACAACACTTCAGCATTTGCCCCCTCCGCTTGACCGTTGCTTCACGGGTGAGCAACAGAAGCAAAGCAGACCTTGGCGCCAAGATCTTGGACGTACTGCATGAAGGTGCGGCTAGTGAATTGCGTACCGTTGTCGGTGATGATCTTGTTAGGGATTCCGAAGCGGCAAACAATCGACCTAAAGAACTTGACTACTGACTGTGTGGTCACCTTTCTCACTGGTTCCACTTCTGGCCACTTTGTGAACTTGTCGATTGCAACGTACAAGTACTCAAAGCCCCCGGCTGCGCGGGGAAAGGGGCCGAGGATGTAGAGCCCCCAGACCGAAAATGGCCAGGATAAAGGGATCGTCTGGAGAGCTTGAGCTGGATGGTGTATCTGCTTGGAATGGAACTAGCACGCTTCACACTTGGTTACTTGTGCAGTTGCATCCTGGAGGGCTTCTGGCCAAAAGAAACCTTGCCGGAATGCTTTGCCGGCAAGTGCTCTTGCACCAATGTGGTGACCACATATGCCTCCGTGTATCTCTGCCAACAGCTTCTGTCCATCTTCCCGGGGAATACACTTCAATTTCACACCATTGAGTCTTGTTCTGTATAGTGTGTTGTCGACAAACTTGTACATACTTGACTGCTGGGCTACTCTCGCTGCTTCTTCTTGCTCTTCGGGAAGCTCTCCTGTTTGAAGGAAACGGACAATCTGCTGTGCCCATGCTGGAGCTTGTGGCTCGACAACGAGGACTAAAGGCACGTCTGCTACTGCGGGGACATCCGCTTCTACGGCGAGAACTTGTGTCTCAGCCGGAGCTTGATGTTCCCCGGCAAGCATGCCGGAGCAAAGTTTGTCGGGAGCGTCTGCTAAAACTGTACAAACCCTAGGGCTTGCAGGAGCAGACTGCTCCTCAGCACTCTTAGTGTTGATCTTCGGGACCTTGTTGGCGGCGGCTTCGGGAAGCTCTGCCGAAAGATAGTCGCCAGAGATCAGCTTCCTCTTCTTGCTCTGCCCAGTCGATGGTGTTACGGATGGTTGAGTTAGCTTGAGGACAAAGATCCCTGGTTCCACAGGTAACTTAAGTGCGGCGTACTTTGAGAGGCCGTCGGCGATGTCGTTTTGAGCTCTTGGAACATGCTCCATCTGTAGGCCGTCAAAGTATTCTTCAAGCTTCCTCACTTCATCAACGTAAGCTTCCATCAACGGGCTCTGATAACTCTTGTTCACTTGGCAGACGACAAGTTGCGAGTCACCCCTGACAATCAGCTTCTTAATCCCAAGGTCTGCCGCGATCCTGAGACCGGCAAGCAAACCTTCATACTCTCCAGTATTGTTTGTCGCTTGCTCCTTGGGAAAGTGCATTTGGACCACGTACTTGAGGTGCTCTCCGGTGGGTGCGACAAACAGCACACCAGCCCCGGCGCCTTGCAGCGAAAAGGCACCATCAAAGTACATCAGCCACTCTTTGCTTGCTTCTTTGACGGGGATGCTCGTTTCTGGAATCTCTTCATCCGGTGTTGGCGTCCATTCTGCTATGAAATCTGCCAATGCTCTGCTCTGGATAGTTGAAGTGCTTTCAAACTTGAGGCCAAAGCTTGACAGTTTCAGTGCCCACTCAACAATCCTGCCTGTCGCTTCTGGATTCTGCAGTATCCTTTTCAGCGGAAAGCGAGTGACAACTGTTATTTCATGTGCCTGGAAGTAATGGCGCAGCTTTCTCGAGGCCATGACAAGGCCAAAAAGCAACTTATGCACACCAGAGAATCTTGATCTAGCCCCCTGGAGAAGGGAGCTGACAAAGTAAACTGGGCGCTGCACCATTTTCTTCCGTACCTCCTCTTGCATCTGCGTAGATCCATCCTTGTCGGGACCAGAGCTTGCCGGGGAAGCCCCCTGCTTGTCGTTGGATGCACTTGTCGCGGTTGTTGGCTCGTCATCCGCCTCCCTCTCCGCTACTAACGCAGCACTAACCACTTGGTTTGTTGCCGCTAGGTACAGCAGCAACTTCTCTTGTGGTTTAGGTGCGACAAGTATTCGGGTGGAGGACAGGTACCTCTTCAAGTCTTACAGCGCAGCCTCTGCTTCCGGAGTCCATTTCATTGGACCCGCCTTTTTCAAAATTTTGAAAAACGGCAGGGCGCGCTCAGCTGACTTAGAGATAAACCTGCTGAGAGCAGCTACGCAACCGGCAAGTCTTCGCACATCCTTGACGCGCTTCGGTGCTTCTATCTGCTCAATGGCCTTGATCTTGTCGGGATTGGCTTCAATTCCCCTCTGAGACACAAAGAACCCGAGAAGCTTGCCGGAGGGGACTCCAAACACACACTTCTCGGGGTTGAGTTTGAGCTGGATTTTGTGCAGATTTGCAAAGGTCTCTTCCAAATCTTGTATCAGGGTTGCTCTGTCCTTGCTCTTGACCACTATGTCATCCATGTATGCTTCTACATTTCTGTGAATCTGTGGCTCAAAAGCTATATGGACCACCCTTGCAAATGTTGAACCAACATTCTTCAAACCAAAAGGCATCCTTATGATACAGTAAGTGCCACATGGAGTGATGAATGCGGTCTTCTCTTCATCTTCTTCAGCCATGAAGATCTGATGATATCCTGAGTATGCGTCAAGAAATGAAAGCAGGTCGCATCCGGCCGTGGAGTCAACAATCTGGTCAATGCGCGGCAAGGGAAATGGGTCTTTTGGACAAGCTTTTTTTACATCGGTGAAGTCAATACAAAGCCTCCATTTCCCGTTAGCCTTACGCACGACTACTGGATTGGCCAACCACGTTGGATGGAGCACTCCTCTTACAAGGCCTGCTGCTTCCAACTTCTTGATCTCTTCTGCTATGAACTCTTGGCGCTCTACTGCTTGTTTCTTGACTTTTTGCTTGACGGGTCGCGCGTGAGGACAGACAACAAGCTTGTGCTCAATCACTTTCCTGGGAACACCGGGGATGTCGGACGGTTTCCATGCAAACACGTCGACGTTCGCCCGCAGGAAAGCAATGAGCGCGCTTTCCTATTTAGGGTCAAGCGTGGCACTGATGGTGAAAGTACCACCAGTGCCGTCCTCCTTGGCGGACACCTTCTCGGTTTCTGGTGGAGCTGCCATTGTCTTCTTACACTTGCCGGTGGAGCTCGATCGTGCGTCCTCGACGGCAACGCAGCACTCCGAAGAGGTGCGTTTGCCGGGGTGGGCCCCAGAGCTCTTGCCGGACTTTGTCTTCTCCTTCTCCCCGGGAGCTTCAGCGGCAAGTGTCTTGCTATTTGTTGCGGCTGCTGCTTCCCGGTATATCTTGTCGGCGCAGATAAGGGCATCTTTCTTGTCGCCAGGGACAGAGATGACGCTTATAGGGTCGGGCATCTTAAGCATGTTGTAGGCATAGTGAGAGGCTGCCATGAACTTGGCGAGTGCGGGACGGCCAAGTATCCCATTGTAAGGCAGTAGGAAATCGGCAACGTCAAAAGTGACCTTCTCGGTTCTGAAGTTCAGCTCCCCGTCAAACGTCACTGGCAGCGTGATCTTCCCCTTCGGCTTGCTCCTTCCCGGGTTGATTCCTTGGAACGTGCCGGTTTCTTCGAGCTCGCTGTCGGGGATTTGGAGTTTGTGAAGCACAGTGGAGGAGATTAGGTTCAAGCCGGCCCCGCCGTCAACTAACATCTTAGTGACCTTGAGGTTGCGGATGGTTGGTGAAACCAACATCGGCAAGCACCCGACCGCAGTTGTGTGATCAGGGTGGTCCTCAATGTCAAAGACGATAGGCGTGCTGGACCACTTCAGAAGTTTGCGCGATTCGACAGGTGGTTCCACCGCATTGACTTCCCGCACCCATTGTTTGAGTTGGCGGTGCGAAGTATGCAGAGAAGCACCGCCGTCGACGCACAAAACCTCCGTGGCTTTCTGAAACTCCTGCTCACTGTTCTCAGCATCATCCATGTCTTCGTCGTCGTCGTCGTCTTCGTCCTTGTCGTGGCCGCGGGGAGGTCTGTCTCCTTGCCGCTGCTTGGCCTTGCCACGACGTCCTCCCCGGCCGTTGAATGGCCGCTTCTTGCCGGATCCTTCACCACCTCCTTGGGCCTTCTCCTTGTCGCGCCGCTCGTACTCAGCCTTCTGCTGCTCGACCCTCTTGCAGTTCTGGAGATCATGACCCTTGGTGCGGTGGATCTTGCAGTACTGCTTGTCGGTGTCGTCCTGCTTGTCGGCGGCCGCCACAACCTGGCAGTTGGTGCATGCGGCAGTCTCCTTGCCGGAGCTACCAACCTGGGCTTTCTTGGCGCCAGCCTCCTTGCCGGACTGCTCAATGACTAGCACTTCCTTGTTCTTCTTCTTCTTGTTGTTCCGCCGCCGGTTTTTCTTTGCCGGGGCGGCATCCTCGCTGTCAGATCCTCCTGCGCCTGTATCCTCTCCGGGGAGTTTCCTCCCCTCCTCAGCGCGTGCACACTTGTCGGCCAGGGCATAAAGCTCACTGACGTCTCGGATCTTGCACATCGCCATCTCCTCCCTCATCCTGCGGTTACGCACGTTCTGATGGAACGCGCTAATAACCGCGGCAGGGTGGACGTCTGGGATGTTGTGCTGCACACGGCTGAACCTCTGGATATACTTGCGCAGGGGTTCTCCTTTCTTCTGGGCGAGCAGGTGAAGGTCACTTTCCTGGCCATGGGGTTTATGGCCGCCTGTAAAGGCGCCGACAAACTGATGGCACAAGTCTGCCCAAGAGGAAATGGAGTTGTCCGGCAAGTGCATGAGCCAGGACCTGACGTTGGGTTTGAGTACCAGAGGAAAGTAGTTGGCAAGGATCTTGTCGTCTCGTCCCCCGGCAGCTTGCACCGCGACGGTGTAGATGTTGCAGAACTCCGACGGTTGCGTCTTGCCGTCGTACTTCTCTGGCACATCTGGTTTGAAGTTTTTCATGCTGGGCCACTGGACTTGCCGCAGCTCACGAGTGAACGCAGGACAACCTACCGCGGACGGCAATCGCCTGGTCCCCCTGGCGCTTGCATGTCAACGGTGGGCCCAGCGTGCTGGTCTGACTGACGCCGCGCTTCTCTTCAGCGCTCGATGCGAGTACGAGCGTCTTCATGTCGGCGATCTTGAAGAATTTGGCGCTGATCGCGACGAGCTCGCGGATCTGACGACGCGGTGGAGTCGATGTCGAGGTTGACCCGGCGAGTCGGCGATCTTGGCCTTCGGGGCGGAGAGTGCACGGTGGTTGCACCCCCACCTGTCTTGTCGCCATCAGCCCGCGCCTGGCTGGCTTGCCGCGGCCGTGACGTGCTCGGCTGCTGCGGAGTGTCGCCGTTGGCGAAGGTGATGAGACTCTGAATGGTGGCCCTCCAGTCGTCGGCCTTGTCTGCCGCTGGAGGGAAGTCTAGGAGCAGTTGAGCTCGTGCTAGAGCTTCTGCTGGAGTGGCGGGTAGCGGTGGCGAACGGCGCGAGGAGCGGGACATGCTCGGACTTCTAACCGTGTTAGAAGGAGCAACATCCCGTCCAGGCGACCGTGCCTTGCTCGTGCCGGCACGTTGGTGTGCATGCTGGCCTTGAGCGTCCCGAGATCCGCCGGCTTGGCCTTGGCCCAGCAAACGTATGGTACCGTGGGTACCATGACGCTGCCGGTCTCGCACCTCCTGAGACCGGTGCGGTGCATGTACGGACGCCGAGGCCTTGGAGTGCGCCCGGTCGTCTGCCTTGTCCTTGGACTTGGCGGCGCCGTGAGTTCCCTCGTCGACGTCCGTTCTTCCGCCGGCTTCTACCCCACCAGCCGTTGGCTCCGGCGGTGGTGGGATCGACGCGGACGGACCTGCTGCCTCCGAAGCTTTCTTCTTCAGCGGCATGTTGATGAAGAAGTTGAAGATCTAGCCCGTGCGCAGGCCGGATCAGGTTCACACAACTTCGACGCACCCTCTTCCTAGCGCGCCAAAGATGTCGGGGAAACTGATCGCCCGCGAACACCTATGGGATCGGAGCCCCTTTTCGGTACGGTAGGGGGCGGAGGATGCACGAAGAGCAGATCGAGGCGTGCACACGAGCAGTTTACCCAGGTTCGGGCCGCACGGATGCGTAAAACCCTACTCCTGCTTTGGTTTGTATTGAGTTCTTGCTCGGGAGCGAAGAGAGCTACAGTACACTCTAACCGCTAGCAAGACCGGGCGTGAGAATGATCGATCCCCCCTCTACGTGCGCATGGACCTCCTTTTATATGCTCAAGGGGTCACTGACAGGTGGCAGCGCAGTTGGGGGTAAAAATGTAAAAAGCTTGGTGGTTGGAACAGTGTTCCATACCTAACCCTGACG
Source organism: Secale cereale (assembly GCA_902687465.1). Classification (NCBI taxonomy): domain Eukaryota; kingdom Viridiplantae; phylum Streptophyta; class Magnoliopsida; order Poales; family Poaceae; genus Secale; species Secale cereale. The sequence continues at coordinate 280,074,905 of LR738713.1, read as the reverse complement.
GCAGGGGACAAGGGCATTAAATGCCCATCGCCGTCGCCCAAACAGTGCAAAAAGTGACCGTCAGGGGCGCCACCATCCGCCATGACGGTAGTCTTGTCCTCGCTGCTTGCCACCATGTACCTCTGGCTGCACAGCCCTCCGCCACTTGCGCCTGGAAAGGTCCCAGAGCGACACGTGGGTGGATGTGCTGGAGCGTGGGTACTGAGTGGAAGCTTGCCGCGGCAAGCACCTTGCCGCAGTCGCTATCTTGTCGCTTCCGGGAGCTTGTCGCTCGCCGGGCCTTGCCGGGGCGCGTGGCGCGTCGCGGCAAGTTCCTTGAGATGCCTTGATTAACCTTCCCGGCAAGCTCCTCTTGCCAGGGTCTTGTGCCTTGAGTGGTTTTGTGCCTTGAGTGGCCTTCCCGGCAAGCTCCTCTTGCCGGGGTCTTGTCTTCTGGACTTGGATACTTTGTTCTTGAATGGCTCCAAGGGAACCACGAAGGATCTTGGCGATCGCCTGGCAAGCCTTGTCGCGGGACGTTGCAACTGCCCGTGCACAAGTTCGGGATACTAAGGTACCCCTACTTTAGTACACCGACATATACCTTCCTCAAAACAGCCACCATACCTACCTATCATGGCATTTCCATAACCATTCCGAGATATATTGCCATGTAACTCCACCGTTCCATTTATTATGACATGCACCATCATTGTCATATTGCCTTGCATGATCGTAAGATAGCTAGCATGATGTTTCCATGGCTTGTCCATTTTTTGATGTCATTGCTACGCTAGATAATTGCACATCCCTGTACACCACCGGAGGCATTCATATAGAGTCATATTTTTGTGTTCTAGTATCGAGTTGTAATATCGAGTTGTAAGTAAATAGAAGTGTGATGATCATCATTATTAGAGCATTGTCCCTTGAAAAAAAAAAGAAAAAAAGAAAGGCCAAAAAAAGGGAAGGCCAAATAAAGAAAGGAGAAAGGCCAAATAAAAAAAAAGGAAGGCCCAAAAAAAAAAGAAAAAAAGAAAAAGAAAAAAAGGGGGCAATTCTACTATCTTTTTCCACACTTGTGCTTCATCATAGCACCATGTTCTTCATGATAGAGAGTCTCATATGTTGTCATTTTCATATACTAGTGGGAATTTTTTGTTATAGAACTTGGCTTGTATATTCCAACGATGGGCTTCCTCAAATGCCCTAGGTCTTCATGAGCAAGCAAGTTGATGCACACCCACTAGTTTTCTTTTGAGCTTCCATACACTTAGCTCTAGTGCATCCGTTACATGGCAATCCCTACTCACTCACATTGATATCTATTGATGGGCTTCTCCATAGCCCATTGATATGCCTAGTCGATGTGAGACTTTCTCCCTCCCTTTGTTAACTTCCACCTTCTATTCCACCCATAGTGCTATGTCCATGGCTCACGCTCATGTATTGCGTGAAGAGTTGAAAAGTTTTGAAAAAGTAAAGTATGAAACAATTGCTTGGATGACACCGGGATGGGCATGAGGGGTACCTTGTGTTAAGAAAAGGGAGCATAAAGGACTATATGATTTTGTAGGGATAATGTTCTTTAGCATTGATATTTTGAAAGACTTGATTGTTTGTTGGGATAATGTTCTTTAGCATTAGTATTAAATTCTTCTATGTCAAATGATAGACTATTGCTTTGAATCACTCGTGTCTTAATGTTCATGCCATGATTAGATTACATGATCAAGATTATGCTAGGTAGCATTCCACATCAAAAATTATCTTTTTTATAATTTACCTACTCGAGGACGAGCAGGAATTAAGCTGGGGGATGCTGATACGTCTCCGTCGTTTCTATAATTTTTCATTGTTCCATGCCAATATTCTACAACTTTCATATACTTTTGGCAACTTTTTATACTATTTTTTGGGACTAACATATTGATCCTGTGCCCAATGCTAGTTCTTGTTTGTTGCATGTTTTTTGTTCGCAGAATATCCATATCAAACGGAGTCCAAACGGAATAAAAACAGACGGAGATTTTTTTCGGGATATACTTAAATTTTGGGAAGCGAAACTAACACGAGACGATACCCGAGTGGACCTCGAGGGTGGGGGGCGCGCCCCCCTGCCCAGGGCGCGCCCTGGGCCCTCAAAGCCACACCGTAAGGCCGTTGATGCCCTTCTTTCGCCGCGACAAAGCTAATATCCATATAAAAATCGTGTCAAAAAATCAGCCCAATCGGAGTTACGGATCTCCGGGAATTTAAGAAACGGTGAAGGGCCAGAATCGGGGAACACAGAAACAGAGAGACAGATCCAATCTCAGAGGGGCTCTCGCCCCTTCGCCGCCATGGAGGCCATGGACCAGAGGGGAAACCCTTCTCCCACCTAGGGAGAAGGT
>LR738713.1:280019443-280054954 GCA_902687465.1 Secale cereale | reverse complement strand
CTGCACCCGCCGTGTTCTTCGAGGCAGGTAGGTGCATCATGGCAGGCCCAAAGGCACCGACGATCGACGACAAGGAGGGGGCACCGCCCTGGAGCAGTGGCACCATCCCGCCCTTCTTCGGGGCGCCTCGCACAATTCTCATCAAGGTGGAGGCCCCGGATCTGGTGGCCACCCCGGTGGGGCATGGCGACACCTTCACCAAGTACCGCCAACATCATCATTGTCGTAGAGGTCACGGAGGAGCTCGCTCTGCCAGGGAGGAGAAGTCTCCACCACCTCCTCAAGAGTCTCCTCCGAGTCGTCCTTCCCCTCCTCATCGGAATCCTCGCCGGAGGAAACCAGTACCACAAGAGGAGGGGCATGGGGGCTCGTCAGTGGCATGAGTCCCCGCTCATTGAAGACAGGCATGGTTGCGACCACTTCGTCCTTGTCCTCCCGGCTATACAGCGGGACATGGCCTTCGGGTAGGTCCCCAGGGTCCTTCTCAAGCACGACGCGCAGGACCTTGCCCAGTTCCTCGGCAGTCAGGGCCACTGCGTGCAGCCAGAGCACGTCGTACTCACCCTGAAAGGTCCACAAGGGGCGCGAGCTGGAGAGGAGCCAGCCGCTGCTTCATGAATTCCTTGACAAGCAGGGGCCCCGTCAGCGTCCCCAACGTCAGTTCCTTCCTCATCACCTCCAACAGCCATGCCGCCCGAGGGTCGGTTAGCTTCTCGTGACCCCACTGGGTCGACTTCTCCGGTGACGCGGTCGGACACTCTAGCCAAGCGCGGGAGCACTTGGCATCCATGAAGACCCACTTAAGCCAGAAGTCGTCCACTTTCTTCTTGGCCTTCGAGATCACATTGCCCGGATGGACTGCGACGAAGACGAGCCCCCTAGTACAGTGGTCGGTGTTGGCCCGAAGATAGAAGAAATGGCGGAACAGTGCAACGTAGGGTAGCACTCCGACGAACGCCTCACAGTAAAAGGTGAAAATTGACAACAGGAAGGTGGAGCTGAGATGGAGATGAAGGGCGTGAATCTGGTAATGCTTGAGGATAGCAAAGAAGAAGCTAGAGAAAGGGGGGACGAACCCCACAAAAAGGTTGTCCAGGAAGAGAGGGTAGAAGGTTTTACCCAGGGACTCCTGCATGATGGAGCCAAACCGGACCATCGTCTCTCCCCCCTCGATGTGGCTGGACGCCAGAAGTGGGAGAATGGCGGCAAGGTTCTTCTCCTTTGTGATGACGGAGGCGCTGAGGGCCGGCTCGAATTCAGGAACCGGACGCGGGGGAGAAGCAGAGGGCTTAGTTATCTCCGAGGCCATCGGCATTGAACTTGGGGGCAGGGTTCGGCAGATCTGGAGGTGTTTACGACAAGGAGGAAAGGAGATCTGGAGCAAGACAAAGAGAAAGCAAAGGAAGACCAGAAAAGGGTGCTGGCCCCTTCCAGTCAAATCGAACGGTTGCTGAGGCAACGTGGGGAAGTGGAGACGCCCACATCCAATCCAGGCGCCATGCGTCGGCCAGGTCCGCAGGCGATTGGGGCCTGCGGCACTTCACCCTTGCCCTTTGGCTTCGCCCCGAAGCCAAGTCCGAGCGTGCCTCGGGCCCGGGGGCTACTGTCAATGGTCTAGGAACCAGGGTACCCAGCCTGCCTACGGCCCACAACGTGGCACCTTTTCAGGCCTGGTACGGCCCATCTTCAGCATCGACACTCAAGACCCTCGCGAGGGGCCAAGCCTCGTGGGGCGAACGACACCAAGACCTCCTAAAAGGGCAGCCTTGTCTGGCTGGCTCCTGAGGAGCGGAGAACTCTATGCAACCCCCACCTCGCGAGGTTTGCATGACGCAAGCCATGAAGACCAAGGCCAAGCGGGCACTAGCGGGCGCAGTACACTGGTTTCCTCTTTGGTGCTAAGGAAGCAGGCTCAGACGCAGAGTCCCGAGGAATCTGCCAAAGGTTTCCATTTCCATGCAATGAGACCAAGACCGCAAGGACGACAAGATGGAGGTCATCGCTGCTACCTCTTGAGCATGCGTTGTTTTTTCCTTGAAGAGGAAAGAGGGATGCAACAAAGTAGCGTAAGTATTTCCCTCAGTTTTTGAGAACCAAGGTATCAATCCAGTAGGAGACTACACGCAAATCCCTAGTACCTGCACAAACAATTAAGAACCTTGCAACCAACGCGATAAAGGGGTTGTCAATCCCTTCACGGCCACTTGCAAAAGTGAGATCTGATAGACATAATAAGATAAATATTTTTTGTATTTTTGTTGTATAGATTGAAAAGTAAAGATTGCAAAATAAAAGAACAATAAAGATAGCTAGTTGATGGAATATTAATATGATGGAAAATACAACCGGGGCCATAGGTTTCACTAGTGGCTTCTTTCAAGATAGCATATTTTACGGTGGGTGAACAAATTACTGTCGAGCAATTGATAGAAAAGCGCATAGTTATGTGAATATCTAAGAATGATCATGTACATAGGCATCACGTCCGTGACAAGTAGACCGAAACGATTCTGCATCTACTACTATTACTCCACACATCGACCGCTATCCAGCATGCATATAGAATATCAAGTTCATAAGAATAGAGTAACGCTTTAAGCAAGATGACATGATGGAGAGGGATAAACTCAGGCAATATGATATAAACCCCATATTTTTATCCTCGATGGCAACAATACAATACGTGCCTTGCTGCCCCTGCTGTCACTGGGAAAGGACACCGCAAGATTGAACCCAAAGCTAAGCACTTCTCCCATTGCAAGAAAGATCAATCTAGTAGGCCAAACCAAAGTGATAATTCGAAGAGACTTGCAAAGATATTAAATCATACATATACGAATTCAGAGAAGAACCAAATATTGTTCATAGATAATCTTGATCATAAACCCACAATTCATCGGATCTCGACAAACACACAACAAAAAGTATTACATCGAATATATCTCCAAGAAGATCGAGGAGAACTTTGTATTGAGATCCAAAGAGAGAGAAGAAACCATCTAGCTAATAACTATGGACCCGAAGGTCTGTGGTAAACTACTCACACATCATCGGAGAGACTATGGTGTTGATGTAGAAGCCCTCCATGATCGATTCCCCCTCCGGCAGAGCTCTGGAAAAGGCCCGAAGATGGGATCTCACGGGTACAGAAGGTTGCATCAGTGGAAATAGGGTTTCGTGGTGCTCTCGGATGTTTTCAGGGTATATGAGTATATATAGGAGGAAGAGGTATGTCGGTGAAGCTACGAGGGGCCCACGAGGGTGGGGGCGCTCCTACCCCCCTGGGCGCGCCCTCCTGCCTCGTGGCCACCTCATGGCTTCCCAGACGTGTACTCCAAGTCTTCTGGATTGCATTTGTTCCAAAAACAATCCTCGCGAAGGTTTCATTCCGTTTGGACTCCGTTTGATATTCCTTTTCTTGGAAACACTGAAATAGGCAAAAAAACAGCAATTTGCACAGGGCCTTTGGTTAGTAGGTTAGTCCCAAAAATAATATAAAAGTGCATATTAAAGACAATTAAACATCCAAGACAGATAATATAATAGCATGGAACAATAAAAAATTGCAGATACATTGGAGACGTATCAATCGCCGAGCCCACCATGGCATCAGGATCAGAGGCTTTGCATGCGAAGACCACCTTTAGTCTGGATAAGATGTACTAGTAGTCTCCCTTCAAAATTTGCCGTTGTGGGATCCCTTCCGGCCAACATTTCAGGAAAAGAGGACCAAGGCCACTATATAAGTAGGATAGCCACCACCCAGCAGGGGACAAATCATTCAGACCCTCCTCTCCACCACAAAGAAAGAACACACCTCCGTAGGTTGTTCACCCATTGTACTAGTTCATCCTCAGGCCATCTCGAGGCTAATCCACCATACTGCTAGAGTAGGGCCACTCACCTCTAGGTGGACTGAACCAGGATAAAATGCCTCGTGCCTCCTTTAAATTCCTATTCATCGAGCTAGTTCGTGGGATGGCGAGTAGGTAGATAGCCGAGGTTGAGTTCTTCGCACGCACCCGAGAGTTCGAACCTAGAAGGGTTTTGCGGAGCCATGAATCCTACACATATGTGTAAAATAGCAAGATCCCTAGGTCCGTCTGGTGCATATATAAATCGGAGGGTTTAGTCCGTAGCGACAGAATCACAATTACATAGGCTAGACTCCTAGGGTTTTAGCCATTACGATCTCGAGGTAGATTAACTCTTGTAACCCTATATTCATCAAGATCAATCAAGTTGGAAGTAGGGTATTACCTCAATCGAGAGTGCCCGAACCTACGTAAACATCGTGTCTCCAGTCTTCTGTTACCATCAACCCTCAAATGCACAATTCGGGACTCCCTACCCGAGATCCGTCGGTTTTGACACCGACACAATCCAACACACAAGCACACAAAAAGCAAGCGAACAAGACGAACGAAAGAAGGGCGAAGATAAGGTTAATCTTTTCGAAAATCATTTAGAAGCGGCGGAGAGGAAAACATGAGGTGAATGGCAAATAATGTAAGTGTGAGAGATGAGAGTTTAATGAAGGGTACTTAGTATATCTTGACTTGAGGTAGATCTCCGTGCAACGGCGCCAGAAATTCTTCCTGCTACCTCTTAAGCTTGCATTGTTTTTTCCCTTGAAGAGGAAATGGTGATGCAGTAGAGTAGAGTAATTATTTCCCTCAGTTTGAGAACCAAGGTATCAATCCAGTAGGAGATTACACACAAATCGCCAAATACCTGCACAAACAATCAAACAACTTGCACCCAACGCAATAAAGGGGCTGTCAATCCCTTCATGGTTATTTGCAAAAGTGAGATCTGATAGAGATGGATAACTTGTAAAGTAAATATTTTTGGGTTTTTTAGTCTATAGATTGAAAAGTAAAAGATTGCAAAATAGTAGATCTGAAACTTATAAGATGTAAAATAGACTCAGGGGCCATATATTACACTAGAGGCTTCTCTCATGATAGCAAATATTACGGTGGGTGAACAAATTAGTACCAAGCAATTGATAGAAAAGCGCAAAGTTATGACGATATCTAAGGCAATGATAATGAATATAAGCATCATGTCCGTGTCAAGTAGACCGAACCCTGCCTACATCTACTACTATTACTCCACACATCGACATAAACGATTCTGCATCTAGAGTATTAAGTTCATAAGAACAGAGTAACGCATTAAGTTAGATGACATGATGTAGCGGAATTAACTCAAGCAATATGATGAAAACCCCATCTTGTTATCCTCGATGGCAGCAATACAATACGTGTCATGTCCCCTGCTGTAACTGGGATTGAGCACCGCAAGATTGAACCCAAAGCAAAGCACTTCTCCCAATGCAAGAAAAACCAATCTAGTTGGCCAAACCAAGCCGACAGTTCGAAGATAATTACTAAGATATCAAATCACGCATATAAGAATTCAGAAGAGAATCAAATAATATTCATAGATAATCTGATCATAAATCCACAGTTCATTGGATCTTGGCAAACACACCGCCAAAGAAGATTACATCGGATAGATCTATAAGAACACCGAGGAGAACATGGTATTGAGGATCAAAGAGCTAGAAGAAGCCATCTAGCTACTAGCTATGGACCCGTAGGTCTATGGTAAGATACTCACACTTCATCGGAAGGGTAATGTTGTTGATTTAGATGCCCTATGTGGTCGAATACCCCTTTGGCAGAGTACCGAAAAAGGCCTCCAGATGGGATCTCGCGGAAACAGAAGGTTACGGTGGCGGAAAAGTGGTTTCGATGGATGTTTTGATGTTTCTGGAATATTTTGAGAATATATACGTGGAAGAATTAGGTCAGTGGATGCTTGAGGGGGCCACAAGGTCCGGGGCGCGCCCTCCACCCTTGTGGCCGCCTCGAGGCTCCCCTGGCATGTACTCCAAGTCCTCTAGATGTCTTCTGGTCCAAGAAAAATCCTCGTAAAGTTTCGTTCCGTTTAGACTTTGTTTGTTATTCCTTTTGTGCGGAACTCAAAAACAAGGAAAAACATAAACTGTCACTGGGCTCTGGGTTAATAGGTTAGTCCCAAAAATCATATAAAATAGCATATTAATGCATATAAAACATCCAAAATAGATAATATAATGGCATGCAACAATAAAAAATTATCTATACGTTGGAGACGTATGAGGACACTTCCCTCCGGGAGGGGGAAATCGAAGCCATCATCATCACCAACGATCCTCTCATCGAGAGGGGGTCAATCTCCATCAACATCTTCACCGGCACCATCTCCTCTTAAACCCTAGTTCATCTCTTGTATCCGATCTTTGTCTCAAAACCTCAGATTGGTACGTGTGGGCTGCTAGTAGTGTTGATTACTACTTGTAATTAATGCTAGTTGGTTTATTTGGTGGAAGATCATATGGTCAGATCCTTAATGTTATTCAATACCCTTCTGATCATGAACATGAATATGCTTTGTGAGTAGTTACTTTTGTTCCAGGGGACATGGGAGAAGTCTTGTTATAAGTAATCATGTGAATTTGGTATTTGTTTGGTATTTTGATGAGATGTATGTTGTCTTTCCTCCAGTGGTGTTATGTGAATGTCGACTACATGACACTTCACCATTATTTAGGCCTAGGGGAAGGCATTTGGAAGTAATAAGTAGATGATGGGTTGCTATAGTGACAGAAGCTTAAACCCTAGTTTATGCGTTGCTTTGTAAGGGGCTGATTTGGATCCATATGTTTCACGCTATGGTTAGATTTATCTTAATTCTTCTTTCGTAGGTGCGGATGCTTGCGAGAGGGATTAATCATAAGTGGGAGGATTTTCCAAGTAAGGGTAGCACCCAAGCACCAGTCCACCCACATATCAAATTATCAAAGTAACGAACGCGAATCATATGATCATGATGAAAACTAACTTGACAACAATTCCCATGTGTCCTCGGGAGCACTTTGCTTTATATAAGAGCTCGTCCAGGCTTGTCCTTTGCTACAAAAAGGATTGGGCCACCTTGCTGCACCTTAGTTACTTTTATTACTTGCTACCCATTATGAATTATCTTATCACACAACTATCTGTTACCGATAATTTCAGTGCTTGCAGAAAATACCTTGCTCAAAACCACTTGTCATTTCCTTCTGCTCCTCGTTGGGTTTGACAGTCTTACTTATCAAAAGGACTACGATAGATCCCCTATACTTGCGGGTCATCAAAACTCTTTTCTGGCACCGTTGATGGGGAGTGAAGCGCCTTTGGTAATTGGAGTTTGGTAAGGAAACATCTATATAGTGTGCTGAAATTTACTGTCACTTGTTACTATGGAAAATAATCCTTTGAGGGGTTTGTTCGAGGTATCTTCACCCCAACCGGAAGAGCAAAGAGTTTCCCCTCGGCCTACTGCACCTACTGAAAATATTTATTATGAAATTCCTTTGGGTATGATAGAGATACTTCTAGCTAATCCTTATGCATGAGATGGAACATTACATCCCGATATGCACCTAATCTATGTGGGTGAAGTTTGTGGATTATTTAAGCTTGCAGGTTTACCTGAGGATGATGTCAAGAAGAAGGTGTTCCCTTTATATTTGAAGGGAAAGGCATTGACATGGTATAGGCTATGTGATGATATTGGATCATGGAACTACAACCGATTGAAATTGGAATTTCATCAGAAGTTTTATCCTATGCATCTGGTTCATCGTGATCGGAACTATATATATAATTTTTGGCCTCATGAAGGAGAAAGTATCGCTCAAGCTTGGGGGAGGCTTAAGGGAATGTTATATTCATGCCCCAATCATGAGCTCTCAAGATAAATTATTATTCAGAAAAATTATGCTCGGCTTTCTCGTAATGATCAATCCATGTTCGATACTTCTTGTACGGTTCTTTTATGAAGAAGACTATTGAATTCAAATGGGGTTTGTTGGAAAGAATTAAACGCAACTTTGAAGATTGGGAACTCGACGAAGGTAATGAGTCAGGTATAAACCTAAAGTTTGATTGTGTTCAATCTTTTATGGATACCGATGCTTTTCAAGAATTCAACACTAAATATGGACTTGACTATGAGATAGTAGCTTCTTTCTATGAATCATTTGCTACTCATGTTGCTCTCCCCAAAGAGAAGTGGTTTAAATATCATCCTCCCATTGAAGTGAGAGTAGTAGAACCTATTAAAGTTGAACAAGAAACTATTACTTACAATGTTTATCCTATTTTTCCTACTGCTTATATTGAGAAACCATATTTTCTTGTTAGAATAAAGGATCATGCTAAAGCTTCAACTATGGTAAACAAAAGTAATATTAGAGCGACCCCCTAAGCAAATTAAAGTTGAACCTAGCTTTGCTATGGTTAAAGATCTCTTGGCTGATAATATTGATGGCATGTTATTTATTTTTGTGATGAAGCTGCCAGAATTGCCAAACCTGATATTAAAGATAAACATAGACCTATTGTTGGCATGCCTATTGTTTCAATTAAAATACGAGATCATTGTTATCATGGATTATGTGATGTGGGTGCTAGTGTGAGTGCAATTCCGTTTTCCTTATATAAAGAAATTATGAATGAAATTGCACCTATTGAGATAGAAGAAACTGATGTTACTATCAAGCTTGCTAATAGAGATACTGTATCACCAATTGGGATTGTTAGAGATGTTGAAGTCTTGTGTGGGGAAATAAAATATCCTACTGATTTTCTTGTTCTTGGTTCCCCACAACATGACTTTTGTCCCATTATATTTGGCAGACCTTTCTTGAATACAGTTAATGCTAAGATAGACTGCGAGAAAGATATTGTTACTGTCGATTTAGGGGATATGTCTCATGATTTTAAGTTCTCTAAATTTCATAGCCAAATCCGTGATAAAGCATTGCCTAGTAAGGATGAAATTATTGGTCTTGCTTCTATTGTCGTGCCTCCTACTGATCCTTTAGAACAATATTTGCTAGACCATCAAAATGATATGTTTATGAAAGAACAAAGGGAATTATATGAAATATTCTTTAATCAAGGGCCCATTTTGAAACACAATTTGCCTGTTGAAATCCTTGGGGATCGTCCTCCACCCAAGGGTGATCCCGTATTTGAGCTTAAACAATTACCTAATACTTGGAAATATGCTTATCCTGGTGAGAAGAAGATATATCGTATTATTATTAGTGGTAACCTTTTAGAGCATGAAGAAAATAGATTATTGGAACTCTGAAGAAGCACCGTGCCGCTATTGGATATACTCTTGATGATCTTAAGTGCATCAGTCCCACTCTATGTCAGCACAAAATTAATATGGAACCTGATGCTAAACTAGTTATTGATCATCAACGACTGTTAAATCCCAAGATGAAAGAAGTGGTAAGAAATGCAATACTAAAGCTTCTGGAGGTAGGTATAATTTATCCTATTGCTGATAGTAGATGGGCAAGTCCCGTTCATTATGTCCCTAAGAAGGGACTTATTACTATTGTTCCTAATGATAAGAAAGAATTGATTCCACAAAGAATTGTCACATGTTATAGGATGGTAACTGATTTCTACAAATTAAACAAAGCTACTAGAAAAGGTCATTACCCTCTACCTTTTATTGATCAATGCTAGAAATACTATCGAAACATACTCATTTTTGCTTTCTAGATGGTTATTCTGGTTTTTCTCAAATACCTGTGTCAAAAGAGGATCAAGAAAAAACCACTTTTACTTGCCCTTTCGGTACTTTCGCTTATAGACGTATGCCCTTCGGTTTTGCAATGCACCTGCTACCTTTCAAAGATGTATGACTGTATATTCTCTAACTTCTGTGAAAAGATTGTTGAGGTTTTCATGGATGATTTCTCTGTTTACAGAACTTCTTTTGATGATTGCTTAAGAAACCTTGATCGAGTTTTGCAGAGATGCGAAGAAACTAATCTTGTCTTGAATTGGGAGAAGTGCCACTTTATGGTCAATGAAGGTATTGTCTTGGGGCATAAAATTTCTGAAAGAGGTATTGAAGTTGATAAAGATAAAGTAGATGCTATTGAAAATATGTCGTGTCCTAAAGATAACAAAGGTAAAAGAAGTTTTCTTGGTCATGTTGGTTTCTATAGCAGGTTCATTAAAGACTTCTCTAAAATTTCTAGGCCTCTCACTGATCTCTTGCAAAAAGATGTTCCTTTTGTTTTTGATGATGATTGTGTAGAAGCTTTTGAAATACTTAAGAAAACCTTGATTTCTGCACCTATTGTTCAACCACCTGATTGGAATTTACCCTTTAAAATTATGAGTGATGCGATTGATTATGTTGTTGGTGTTGTTCTAGGACAAAGTGTTGATAAGAAATTCAATGTTATTCATTACGCTAGTAAAACTCTAGACAGTGCCCAGAGAAATTATGCTACTACTGAAAAAGAATTCTTAGCAGTTGTTTTTGCTTGTGATAAGTTCAGATCTTATATTGTTGATTCTAAAGTAATTGTTCACACTGATCATGCTACTATTAAATGTCTTATGGAAAAGAAAGATGCTAAACCTACACTTATTAGATGGGTTCTCTTGCTACAAGAATTTGATTTGCATATTATTGATAGAACGGGAGCTGAGAACCCCGTTGCAGATAACTTGTCTAGGTTAGAAAATGTTCTTGATGACCCACTGCCTGTTGATGATTGCTTTCTCGATGAACAATTAGTTGTCAGAAATGCTTCTCGTAATGCTCCATGGTATGCTAATTATGCTAATTACATTATTGCTAAATTTATACCACCTAGCTTCACATACCAGCAAAAGAAAAAGTTTTCTATGATTTAAGACATTACTTTTTGGATGACCCACACCTATATAAAGAAGGAGTAGATGGTGTTATTAGATATTGTGTACCTGAGCATGAACATCAACAAATCCTACACAAGTGTCACTCGGACACTTACGGAGGACACCATGCTGGAGATAGAACTGCACACAAGGTATTGCAATCCGGTTTTTATTGGCCTACTCTCTTCAAGGATGCTCGTAAGTTTGTTTTGTCTTGTGATGAATGCCAGAGAATAGGTAATATTAGTAGACATCAGGAAATGCCTCTGAACTATTCACTTGTTATTGAACCATTTGATGTTTGGAGGTTTGATTATATGGGACCTTTTCCTTCCTCTAATGGGTATACACATATTTTAGTTACTATTGATTACGTTACTAAGTGGGTAGAAGCTATTCCAACTAGTAGTGCTGATCATAACACCTCTATTAAGATGTTTAAAGAAGTTATTTTTCTGAGGTTTGGAGTCCCTAGATATTTTAATGGCTAATGGTGGTTCACATTTTATTCATGGTGCTTTCCGTAAATGCTTGCTAAATATGATGTCAACCATAGAATTGCATCTCCATATCATCCTCAGTCTATTGGTCAAGTAGAATTGAGCAATAGAGAGATTAAATAGATTATGCAAAAGACTATAAATAGATCTAGAAAGAATTGGTCTAAGAAACTTGATGATGCATTATGGGCTTATAGAATTGCTTATAAAAACCCTATGGGTATGTCTCCGTATAAAATGGTTTATGGAAAACATGTCACTTACCTCTTGAATTAGAACATAAAGCTTATTGGGCAATCAAAGAGATCTACCATGATTTCAGAATTGCCGGTGAAAAGAGGCTATTTGACATTAGCTCACTTGATGAATGGAGAATTCAAGCCTATGAGAATGCCAAGTTGTTTAAAGAAAATGTTAAAAGATGGCATGACAAAAGGATACAAAAGCGTGAGTTTAATATAGGTGATCATGTTTTGCTATACAACCCTTGTTAGAGTTTTTTCGCAGGAAAGCTTCTCTCTAAATGGGAAGGTCCTTACATTATCCAGGAGGTCTATCGCTCCGGTGCCATCAAAATCAACAACGACGAAGGCACAAATCCGAAGGTGGTAAACGGTCAAAGAATTAAACACTACATCTCAGGTACTCCCATAAATGTTGAGACCAATATAATTAACACCGTTGCATTGGAGGAATACATAAGGGATACTTTCCAGGATGTTTCAATATCCGAAAAGGAATAGGTATGTGGTACGGTGATGACCCTCAACCGTAAGGGATCTATTGCAGCGTTTTCGATAAGTAAGAGTGTCGAACCCAACGAGGAGCAGAAGGTATTGATAAGCGATTCTGAGCAAGAAATCACTACAAGCACTGAAAGATAACTTTTTAGGGGTTTCTCGATATAAGTAACAGGAAAGTAAAAGCAAGCAATGTAAAAGGCACTGAGAGTAGCAAGTGGCCCAATCCTTTCTTAGCAAAGGAGAGGCCAAGCAGCTGAACTTATAAATACTAAAGCGTTTCCGAGGACACACGGGAGAGGTAGTCATGTGCTTTCACCATATTCCGTATCGATACTATGTTATGTGTTGATAAGTGTTGAGTGGGTGGATCTATGCTAGTACACTCTCTAGACTAAGATGAGTGCACTCTTATGATTAAACACCTTGCAAGCATCCGCAAATACAAGATAGAATTTAAGGCAAAAGCCTAACCATAGCAATACGATCGAGGATCCATTATTCCCTTATGCAAAAGCGTGCGAACTGGGGTTCAGGTTTCTGTCACTCCGGCAACCCACCATAAGCATTCTTTATACACAATGTATTCTCCTAGGTCCTTAATAAGGCGAAGTGTTGGGTGTTCGACTCACACAACACCACTAGTAGAATGACAACGCAACTTAAGTATCAAACAACACATATTACTTCAACAGCATATGACTACTAACAACAAGACTTTCCCCATGTCCTCAAGAACTAAGGTAACTACTCACGAGACATAAAGGAGATCATGATCAGTGGGGATAAATAGGTGATAAACAATCTGGACATAATAATATTTCTCCAACAAAACTCAATAGCATTCACCACAAAGTAGTAATCAACACCGATGGAGTAGAGAGGATAGGTAGTACGAGTTACAACACAAGTTGCGATTGTAAGATGAGATTTGGATGAAGATGGAGATGGAGCTGGTGTTGGGGATGATGTTGATGATGATCTCGATGATGCCCGTGACGATGGTGATGACGATGGCGACGATCTCCCCTTCCGGGAGGTGATCTCCCCGGCGGAATCTGCCCGCCGGAGATGGCTTTTTCTTCTCTGTAGGTTTCCGCCACGGAGCGGCGGCGGAACTCCGTAAAAATTCCCGTCCTTAGGGTTTTTGGATGACGGAGAGCATATATGCAAAAGGGGGCGGCCAGAGGTGGGCCAGGGGCTCCAGGCCCCCCCCCCCCCGGCGCGGCCAGGGGGGGCGCGCCCCAAGGGCGCCTGGGCACCCTGTGGCCCCCCTCTGGTTGCCCTTTCGCGTGCCTTCGTGATCCTTCTGAAAAATATCTCCCGTCAATTTTCAGGTAATTTGGAGGTATTCTTCTTCAGCAACTCAGCGTCCACTTTTTACTGCTGAATCCTGCCTCTGCTGCTTCGGCATCGGAAAGTTTGCAAACTGTGTAAAATAGACCAAAACAACATAAGAACATCACCGTAACATGAAATATATCAATGAATAAGGATAAATTATGATACAAAATAGTGATGCATTTTGGACGTATCAACACCCCCAAGCTTAGACCTCGCTTGTCCCCAAGCGAATACTGAGCTCGGTAAACCCGTCCACAAGTTTAGAGAGTGAAGTGTCGATAAACAGAATACGAACAAGAAGCATCACAGTTTCCTCACCAACTTAAATATCCTCAACAGCAATCTTCAACTCATAAGGCCTTTATAAAAGAGTGGTAACACTTATATTCGAAAGTAGGGCTAAGGAAACTTATTGAATCATGGCAAACATGTCCTTTGGTCAAAGAACAACTAATAGCTTTTACTTTTGCTCTTTCTTTATGTTTTGATGAGACTAATTGAAGCTTTTGAAAGAACATGTCATCAGGCAAAAAGTGAAAGTGTTAACACAAAGGAAGATATTTGCCTTAGCTAGGCTTGACAAACAACTTACTTATCAAATGATAATGTCAACAAGGATATGATATGACAAATCTTAATGCAACTTTATATGAATGAATCCTTATCAACATCAAATGTCTGCTCTCTTTAAGAATAGAAGGGAGTAGGAATAATTGACTCAACTTAAAATTAAAAGATGGGCCCTGCTCTAGGGTAGTAGGGAAAACTCATGTGCTATCCTTAAATCAAACAGAATGAAAACAAGTTTTTGAGAGGTGCATGATTTGTCAACGAATGCTAATAGATAACTCAACTACTTCTTGATCTGGACAAGTTTCGAGGAACGGCTCCCGCACGAGGACGATCACATCCTCTTATTCTCCTTTGTTAATCACTGCCAAAGTTTTCTGATTTCTCATGAACAAAGCGTGAAGGAGGGTTTGTATGTTATATTATTTTCGAGCTGGGCGCACTCTTTGCCAGTTCCTTCTCGTATTATGGGTTTGCACATTAGACATGCAATCCCGGGGTGAAGCTTGTCCAACTCAAAAAGATCATGGATTAGCTATTACTTCCTCATGAGCTAAAACAGAGGCACAAAATAAAAGATTTTGAACATTTGAGGATAACACATAAATTATGTACTTTAGGAGGTGGTAGTGGAATACCACGAGTAGGAAGGTATGGTGGACTCATATGGAAGGTATTGGCTTAAGGGTATGGATACACAAGCAGAATTCCGCTTAGTACAGAGTTAGGCTAGCAAAGGTTTTGAAAGAACAGACAATTGATGATGACTAAGATGCAAAGCAATATAAAGCATGAACATTGGAATAAGCATAACACATCAAGTTGTCTTCCTTGTCAGCATAACACTTCAAACATAATAACATAAAGGTTTTGGCTATGTTGATACTTTAAGAAAATCATGCTTGTTGTTATGACCAAAGCTATGTTTGCCAAGATTAAATAAAGTTTTCACAGCCATACCTGACATAAGGTCAATACTCCACATAAGAGTCATCATATAAGGTCGATTGCGTGAAGAGAATACCGAGTGCAGCAAAAGGAACCAATAAACTTCTCATTAATATTCCATCATAGACGACTCCACACTCACGGATACAATTCTTCACCGAAGGAGTGATAGATCTCAATGCACACACCTAGCTCATATAACAACCTCCCTAGACATGATACGACTCTACTTGACTCTAAAAGACAAAAGGTAAAGATAATGATACCGGGCACTCCCCCAAGCTTGGAACAAGCCAAGGGAATGCCATTACCCCAGGAGATTTCACTCATCATCCTTGTTGGCGTTGATCACGTAGTCCTTGGCGAAACGCTTCCATGGAAGGGGTTCTCCAGTCTCATATGAGAAGCTCGTCTCCTGAATCCTGCATTCAGCACCCAAACTCATGCGCATAAACCTTAGTTCATACTCACAGTTCTGGTTATGTAGATCATTAACTTTCCCTTGGAGCTCTATAATTCTTTCTTCAGACGCGGTGATGCTTTTCCACATCTCCTTCATCTCCTTCAAGAAGTAGTTCTTCAGCTCGTTGATGATGTCAAAGTTAGCTTCAACACCACGCTCGATCATCTTCTTGTACTCGAAGACTTCTTGCTCCACTTCTTCCAGCCTGGCCTCGACGCTCCCCTCCTTGATAGGTCCCTTCAGATCTTCTTGATGAAGGACACCGTCCTCCATCCGAACAACCTAAGGGTGCTTCTTCACCTCAGCGAGGTAAGGGTTGATGACGTTGACAACGAACTCGTCCTTGGGGGAGCTTGGAGAAGCCATGGCACCTAAATTCAGCTGAAAGATTCCCTGGCAGAAACAGATCGAAGAGAAAACACGCAAAATCGCAAGATACGTTGCCGGAACAATCCGGGAAAATATATAGGAAAAATTTATGCACAGAAAGGAAGTTAACGGACCAAAGCGGGGTCGGAGACGGACTCCCGGGTGTCTAGGCGGCCTCCCGGCGCGGCCAGGAGGTGGGGCATGCCAGGGGGGGCGCCTGGACCCCCTGGAGGTCGTCTCCGGCTCCACTTACGCTCAGAATTTTACTAATTTTGTAAAAACTCGTAATACGGAACTTTTATGGCGGTTCGCGATGTTTCCTTACCGTACTACATACCTTTTCTTTATTCTGCTTCTGCTGGCATCTGAAACAGGGTTGCAACATGTTCTTCGTGAGTTGTTGTGTATATCATATTCACATCAACATTGACAGGGTCTCCTGCTATGTAATGTTTAAGTCTTTGCCCATTCACAACTTGAGGTTTGGTGCCTTCAAAATTATTAATCTTAATTGCACCAGACCGATAAACTTCTTTAATATGAAATGGTCCTTCCCACCTGGAAAGTAGTTTACCTGGAGAAAACCTGAAACGGGATCTAAACAACAAAACTTTATCACCAACATTAAATTCATGTTTCAGAATCTTCCTATCATGCCACTTTTTTACCTTTTCCTTGAACATTTTAGCGCTCTCGTAAGCTTCACTTCTCCATTCATCTAGAGAAGTCAAGTTCATGAGACGCTTCTCACCAGCTAATTTTGGGTCAGCATTAAGCTCTCTAACAGCCCAGAAAGCTTTGTGCTCTAACTCTAATGGCAAATGGCAAGCCTTGCCATACACCATCTTATAGGGGGACATGCCCATGGGGTTTTTGTAAGCAGTTCTATATGCCCACAAAGCATCTCCTAACTTATTTGACCAGTCCTTTCTATTTCTGTTTACTGTCTTCTGCAAGATCAACTTAATCTCTCTATTGGTGAGCTCAACTTGCCCACTAGTTTGAGGATGATATGGTGAAGCAATTCTATGATTAACATCGTATTTGGCCAAAGCTTTTCTAAAAGCTCCGTGCGTGAAGTGTGATCCTCCATCGGTCATGAGATACCTTGGTACACCAAACCTAGGAAAAATTACATCTTTAAGCATTTTCAAAGATGTCTTGTGATCAGCACTTTCAGTGGGGATTGCTTCAACCCACTTGGTCACATAATCAACAGCTACTAAAATGTGAGTGTACTTGTGCGAAGAAGGAAAAGGACCCATAAAATCAAAACCCCAACAATCGAAAGGTTCAATCACTAGTGAGTAATTCATAGGCATCTCATTCCTTCTACTAATGTTACCAACTCTCTGACATTTATCATAGGCTAAAACATAATTTCTAGCATCTTTAAAGAGAGTAGGCCAATAAAAACCTGATTGAAGAACCTTATGTGCAGTCCTCTCACCGGCATTATGTCCTCCATAGGGACTATCATGACACCGTCTGAGAATGTCCTTCTGCTCATGTTCCGGAATGCATCTTCTCACGATCCCGTCGGGACCTTCTTTGAAAAGATGTGGGTCATCCCAGAAGTAGTGCCTCAAATCATGAAATAACTTCTTCCTTTGCTGAAGTGTTAAACCTGGAGGCAAATACTTTGCAACAATAAAATTAGCATAATCTGCATACCAAGGGTCGGAAAGAGATTGTACTTTTACAACGGCAAGTTGCTCGTCTGGAAAACTATCGTTGACTGGGATGGGATCATGCGGTATATCTTCCATCCTTGAAAGATTGTCCGCTACCGGATTGTCTTCTCCTTTCCTATCAACAATCTGCAAATCAAATTCTTGAAGAAGGAGTACCCATCTGATAAGCCTTGGCTTGGCATCGTTCTTTGTCATAAGGTACTTAATGGCAGCATGATCAGTATGAATAATAACTTTGGAATCAAGAATATACTGTCTAAATTTATCACAAGCAAAAACTACAGCTAAGAATTCCTTCTCAGTAGTAGCATAATTCCTTTGAGCACTATCAAGAGTTTTGCTAGCACAATGTATAACATTCAATTTCTTATCAACTCTTTGTCCTAAAACAGCTCCAACAGCAAAATCACTTGCATCACACATAATCTCAAAAGGTAAATTCCAGTCAGGTGGTTGTACTATAGGAGCGGTTATTAAAGCTTTCTTAAGGACTTCAAAAGCTTCCTTACAATTTTCATCAAATACAAAAGGAACGTCCTTCTGGAGAAGATTAGTGAGGGGTCTTGAGGTTTTAGAAAAGTCTTTAATAAATCTTCTATAAAAACCTGCATGACCGAGGAAACTGCGAATACCTTTGGTGTCCCTTGGATAGGGCATCCTCTCAATAGCTTCGATCTTGGCTTTGTCCACTTCAATTCCCCTTTCGGAAATCTTGTGACCAAGAACAATTCCTTCATTAACCATGAAGTGGCACTTTTCCCAGTTGAGTACCAAATTTGTCTCCTCGCATCTCTGCAAAACTTTATTAAGGTTGTGAAGACAATGGTCAAAAGAAGTTCCATAGACGGAGAAATCGTCCATGAAGACTTCCATAATATCCCCGCAGAAACCATGAAAGATAGCAGACATGCACCTTTGAAAAGTAGCAGGGGCATTACATAAACCAAAAGGCATACGCCTGTAAGCATAAGTACCAAAGGGACAAGTAAAAGTGGTCTTCTCTTGATCGGCAGTGTTAACATGAATTTGAGAGAAGCCAGAATAACCATCGAGATAACAAAAGTGGGTATTTTTGGATAACCTTTGAAGCATTTGGTCGATGAACGGCAACGGGTAGTGATCCTTCCTGGTTGCTTTGTTCAACTTCCTTTAATCAATACACATTCTATATCCAATAATAATTCTCTGAGGTATTAATTCATTTTTATCATTAGGAACCATAGTTGTACCTCCTTTCTTAGGAACACAATGTACCGGACTTACCCACTTACTATCAGCTATAGGGTAGATAATACCTGCGGCCAGAAGCTTGAGAATCTCAGTTCTCACAACATCCATCATCTTCGGGTTCAACCATCGTTGATGATCAACAACTGGTTTAGCATCAGGCTCAAGGTTGATAGTATGTTGACAGATAGATGGACTAATCCCCTTAAGGTCATCAAGGGTATAGCCAATTGCGCCTCGGTGTTTACGAAGTACTTCCAATAATCGCTCTTCTTCATATCCTGAAAGGTTAGAATTGATAATAACAGGATATACTTTCTTTTCATCTAAATAAGCATACTTGAGCGTATCGGGAAGAGGTTTAAGATCGAACACCGGGTCTTCCTTCGGTTTTGATAAAATTCCCAAAGGTTCAACCGGAAGGTTGTGCTTCAGGATAGCAGGCTGCCTCAAGAATATTTCACCTAGATCATTTCTTTCCTACATATGCAAATCATTCTCGTGGTCCTCCGTGTATTGCTGCAAAGGATCATTAGGGGGAATAGCAATAGAGGCAATACTTTCAATAATTTTATCATCACTAGGTAAATCAGTACCACGAGTTGCTTAGAGAATTTAGAAATATTAAATTCATATGGCTCACCATCGAATTCAACAGAAACTTTACCTTTCTTGCAATCTATTATAGCTCCACAAGTTCTAAGAAAAGGTCTACCAAAAATAATTGGACAAAAATTGTCCCTCTCTGAACCAAGTACTAGAAAGTCGGTAGGGTATTTTACCTTTCCACATAGGACTTCAACGTCCCTCACAATCCCGATAGGAGAGATAGTTGTTCTGTTTGCAAGATGAATGGTAACATCAACTTCTTCAAGTTCACAAGGGGAAATCTCACCGATGATTTCTTCATAAAGTGAATAGGGGATAGCGCTTGCACTCGATCCCAAATCGCATAGCCCATAATAATTGTGATCTCCTATTTTAACAGATACCACTGGAGTACCTGAAATTGGGCCTTTATTCTTGGCTGTGACAAGGTTAGTGGAAACAACACAAAAATTTATATTGGAATCCAAAACATCATTAGTAGCAAGGTCTTTAATCAATGCAACTTGATGATCGACCCTGATCTGGTCCTCAGGCTCATCAACTCTTCTCTCACTTTTATTTATTATGCCTGTCACAAGAGAGTGCCCCCTCATCCTCGTGGGAAAAGGAGGCTGTTCATATATAACTGCAGGCAAAATAGGGTCAGCAACATAAATATCAATAGGTGGCTCTTTAAAAGGTTCATGGTGCTGGTCTCTCTTCTTTTTAAAAGGATCAACGTGAGAGGCAAAATTCTTACAGAAATCAATCACTAGGTGGGAATCAAGACCAATCTTAGAGCAAAAAGTATTGAAGTAATCAGTTTTCACATAGCTCTCAATATAATCATGTTCATAATTTATAGCGGGTTCAATACCTTTATCAATTTCCCAATCTTCGATATTCCTCTGGATCCTTTCAATGAGATCCCACCTTTCTTCAACACTCTTCTTCTGAAATACCCCACTAGAGGAGGCATCTAGCATCTCCTTATCCTGACGAGAAAGCCTGGCATAAAAATTTGTAAGTATAATTTCCTTGGGAAGCTTATGAATAGGGCATTTGAGCATTAGGGACTTCAATCTCCCCCAAGCTTGAGCAATGCTTTCTCCGTCACGAGACCTAAAGTTATAGATGTAGTTCCTGTCTCGATGAATTTCATGAAGAGGATAAAACTTAGTATAAAAGAGAGACATAAGCTCCTGCTAGTCAAGCAAGTGTGAGTTATCGAGAAGCCTATACCAATCCGAAGCTTTATCTATAAGTGATACGGCAAACAATTTTCTCATGACAAACTCCCTCGATACACCTGCAAGCTTAAATAATGAACTTAGTTGTGACAGATATAGCAAGTGTTCACCGGGATGTCTGTCTCCTGCATAACGATTAGCCAAAACATAATCGATAATGCCAGCTGGTATTTTATAAGGCACAATTTCGGTAGGGGGAGGATCAACCACCACAGGTGTGGGGCGTCTTCCCACAAGCAACGCTCCAATAACAGGGTTATCCATAAGGACAAAGAGCAGCAATAGCAAAAACAAAAACAGAATTATAAAAACTTCCTTACCAGTTTCACTTTACCAATAGCGCTACGCTCCCCGGCTACGGCGCCAGAAAACGGTACTTGATGACCCTCAACCGTAAGGGATCTATTGCAGCGTTTTCGATAAGTAAGAGTGTCGAACCCAACGAGGAGCAGAAGGTATTGATAAGCGATTCTGAGCAAGAAATCACTGCAAGCACTGAAAGATAACTTTTTAGGGGTTTCTCGATATAAGTAATAGGAAAGTAAAAGCAAGCAATGTAAAAGGCACTGAGAGTAGCAAGTGGCCCAATCCTTTCTTAGCAAAGGAGAGGCCTAGCAGCTGAACTTATAAAGACTAAAGTGTTCCTGAGGACACACGAGAGAGGTAGTCATGTGCTTTCACCATATTCCGTATCGATACTATGTTATGTGTTGATAAGTGTTGAGTGGGTGGATCTATGCTAGTACACTCTCTAGACTAAGATGAGTGCACTCTTATGATTAAACACCTTGCAAGCATCCGCAAATACAAGATAGAATTTAAGGCAAAAGCCTAACCATAGCAATACGATCGAGGATCCATTATTCCCTTATGCAAAAGCGTGCGAACTGGGGTTCAGGTTTCTGTCACTCCGGCAACCCACCATAAGCATTCTTTATACACAATGTATTCTCCTAGGTCCTTAATAAGGCGAAGTGTTGGGTGTTCGACTCACACAACACCACTAGTAGAATGACAACGCAACTTAAGTATCAAACAACACATATTACTTCAACAACATATGACTACTAACAACAAGACTTTCCCCATGTCCTCAAGAACTAAGGTAACTACTCACGAGACATAAAGGAGATCATGATCAGTGGGGATAAATAGGTGATAAACAATCTGGACATAATAATATTTCTCCAACAAAACTCAATAGCATTCACCACAAAGTAGTAATCAACACAGATGGAGTAGAGAGGATAGGTAGTACGAGTTACAACACAAGTTGCGATTGTAAGATGAGATTTGGATGAAGATGGAGATGGTGCTGGTGTTGGGGATGATGTTGATGATGATCTCGATGATGCCCGTGACGATGGTGATGACGATGGCGACGATCTCCCCTTCCGGGAGGTGATCTCCGCGGCGGAATCTGCCCGCCGGAGATGACTTTTTCTTCTCTGTAGGTTTCCGCCACGGAGCGGCGGCGGAACTCCGAAAAAATTCCGGTCCTTAGGGTTTTTGGATAACGGAGAGCATATATGCAAAAGGGGGCGGCCAAAGGTGGGCCAGGGGCTCCAGGCGCCCCCCCCCCCCGGCGCGGCCAGGGGGGCGCGCCCCCAGGGCGCCTGGGCACCCTGTGGCCCCCCTCTGGTTGCCCTTTCGCGTGCCTTCGTGATCCGTCTGAAAAATATCTCCCGTCAATTTTCAGGTAATTTGGAGGTATTCTTCTTCAGCAACTCAGCGTGCACTTTTTACTGCTGAATCCTGCGTCTGCTGCTTCAGCATCGGAAAGTTTGCAAACTGTGTAAAATAGACCAAAACAACATAAGAACATCACCGTAACGTGAAATATATCAATGAATAAGGATAAATTATGATACAGAATAGTGATGCATTTTGGACGTATCATACGGTAAGTAAACCGATTCCAAAATGTTTCCAATAGCATTTTTTTCTCCGTTTTGGAATATTTAGAAAAATAGGAAAATTAAAAGTAGTCCGAAGAGTGCACGAGGCAGCCACAAGGGTGGAGGGCGCGCCCCCGTACCTTGTGGCCACCTCGTGTGCCCTCCGAACTCCGGTTTCTTGCATGATACTTCTTTTCATTGGTAAAAATTCATTATATAATCTCCCGAAGATTTTTACCATCGTACCACGACAAAATCTTCTTGTTCTTGTTTTGAGCTTTTTTTGTTACAGATCTAGATCGCCATGACGTCTCCAAGCGCCCCTAAGGACAAGTTTTTCGAGAAGGTCATCAACCCCTACCTTGCGGAGGTGCTGCAACACCCTCAAACCATTCAGATGTGTGAGGGGGTGTTGCACATCCGCGATGTTGAGGGGCCGAAGAACAGCGGAAGCGTGGAGACAAGACTCGAAGCGATGGAACAACAAAATTTTCAAGTTTCAAGGGATGGTAGAGCGTGGACTTAATGCCAATCACATGATGATCGCATAATTCACCAATAATCACAAGTTGGATGCCAAGAACATTGGGGAGGCCATCTTCCAGCTTCATGAGAGAATCGAGCATCTCCAAGCCCAGATCTACGACCTGCAAAACCAAAACTATGAGTATGAATACAAATTTAAGAGGATGAGTTCGGCTGCAGATTTGAGGATCCCGGAGACTCGTTCATCTTTCTATGATGGTGAGCCTATGCCTTGGAAGATGGATGACAAGCCTGCTACATCAACAACTTCGTCAACACTACCTCCGAAGAAGGAATCATAAATACATGGGTATGGGCACTCCCCTTGGCAACTGCCAAGCTTGAGGGAGATGCCCCGGTATCGTATCACCATCACACCTTTATCTTTACCGTTTTTCTAAGCTCGATCCATTTTGGTTATATCTTGATCTAGTAGAATAAAGTTTTAGTATGATTTAGCTTTGAGTTTTGTCTTGATCTCTATCTATGTAATCGAGTATGTGAGTTATATAATAAACAATAGTTTTGAGTGAAGCCTTTACTTTCTTGTTATGATCTTAAGATAAAATATATATTAATAAAAAGGGATCATATGTTGATCTTATGAAAAGTAATGACTTCACATATAGAGAGTATGATGAATAAACGTTGTTGAGAGTTGACAAACATAGTGTTGGTCATTGTTGCAATTAATACGAAGTAGTAAGGAAAGAGAGGTTTTGCATATAAATATACTATCTTGGACATCTTTTGTGATTGTGAGCACTCATTAAAATATGACATGCTAAAAAGTTGAGGTTGGACAAGGAAGACAAAAAAATGGGTTATGTCTGCTTACATCCTAACAGAAGCTATATTGTCATAGATCCTCCAACATGTTGAGCTTGCTTTTACCTCTCATGCTAGCCAAATCCTTTGTACTAAGTAGAGATACTACTTGTGCATCCAAATATTCCTGAACCCAGTTTTGCCATCAGAGTCCACCATACCTACCTATGGATCGAGTAAGATCCTTCAAGTAAGTTGTCATCGGTGCAAGCAATAAAAATTGCTCTCTAAATATGTATGGTCTATTAGTGTGAAGAAATTAAGCTCTATATATACTTATGATATGGAAGAAATAAAAGCGATGGATTGTATAATAAAGTTCTTTATCACAAGCGGCAATCTAAAGTGACATTCTTTCGCATTAAGATTTTGTGCATCCAACCCTAAAAAGCGCATGACAACCCCTGCTTCCCTCTGCGAAGGGCCTATCTTTTATCTTTTACCATTATACAAGAGTCAAGGTGATCATCACCTCTCCTTTTTTACTTTTATCCTTTGGCAAGCAAAATATGTTGGAGCTAATGTTGGGACCCCGATCCTAAGTCACACCGATCTAGCATGTAACACATCATATCACTTTGCGGCCTCACGCACGGTATCCCCACGGGTGCCACCTTACCTGACCCGGGACCGTTTGCGAATTTTCGCTCACGTATATGATAGTGTCGCTAGCATCCATATGACAGAGAACCCGGGACGACACGATTAGCTATAAACCAAAAGTGGCGCTAAAATAACAGGTACATGCATACATGGCCCAACAATGCACGTGTCGGTCAGTAGTGAGTGTTGCCGGGCTGTAGCAAGCGAACAGGACTCCGATATACACCGCATGACATTTCCCTAGAGGGGATAGACACAGGAGCAAGGAAGGACACTTGCTAGTCAATCCATGTGTTCCGGAGCAGTAGCAAGCTACCAAGGCTCGGTAGAAGCACTAGGAGGCATTTCCCCATAAGATAGGCTACCAAGGGTAAACAACTAGGTGTCGGATCCCACGCATACCAAGCAATTCAATAACATACACACAATATGCTTGATATGTGTAAATACAACATGGCATCACAACAAAACTCTATGAATCAAAGTATTTATTCATTAGGCTCCGAGGAGCCAGATATTACAAACATGGGTCTCATGACCCAACATACAGAGAATACAAGCAACGGAAGCATAACATGTCTGGATACAGACAACTACAAATATAAAGGCTGTGAAGCCTGACTATCTACAAGACCCTCCCAAGGTTACCAGATCGTAGATAAGGTAACAAGCTAAGCGTTGAAGTCCACGCGGAACCACTAGTGATACTGAAGTCTCTCTGCAAAAACATAAATTAAGGAAACGTGAGTACAAATGTACCCACCAAGACTTACATCAAAACTAGCTACCTATGCATCAGTATCATCAAAGGGGAGGTGGAGTTTAACTGCAGCAAGCCAGCTTTGACTCGGTGGCTATCGTGTACTACGACACCTGGTAACTCTTTTGAGGTGGGGCACACGAGTCCACATATTCACCACATCAATACACCACTATGGATCCGCTCCCGTCTCCCTACGAGAAGGCCATCTATAGAACTCACGCTTATCTTGCACATTTTAGAGTATCCACTTTCACTTGTCTATGAACTGCATAAGCAAACCAGTAGTCCATTACCGCGGACGCGACTATTCGAATAGATCATGTTAACCCTGCAAGGGTGTACTTCTTCACACACGCTCTCGCCACTTACCACCATGTACACGTCATGTATCTTGGCAACCTTCAAGCGGAAGCCTAGCGAAGGTTTCGGCCACGACCTTACTAACCACACAAGTCTCTAGTCCAGGTTTATCGCCTATTCGGGTTCCATCCGCAAGGAGATCCTGCCGAGGTTTCGTTCACGGCCCCAAACGATGTGTGTAGGGTTCCCGAGACACCAAACGGGCGACTCGGTACACTGAGCCATGGTGTATCTACTACATCATAGACCACCCCTAGGGTCAGCGCTACGCACAGCCTCCAACACATATCTTACAAACACCAGAAACTAGTTGCAACTCCTGGACAGAGATCAAGGCAGCTAATAAGTCAAGAGAGTCAATTAAGGATCCCAATGTGTGGTAGTAACTGTCTTGGATCACAAACACATAACTCAGTTCCTGAGGACGGCTTCAATGACACAACCCATCATGTACTCCTACATGGCCTCTCATCGCTACCTTTACCAAATCGTGTTCACACACTTAGCTCTCAACAATAGGACATGATGACTACATTCCAATTCATTCCCGATGAATCAGACCTGTCACAAATCTAAGCAATAACAGGCATAACAAGCAAGCATGAATGAGTAGGCACATCATGGCTCAAACAACTCCTACTCATGCTAGTGGGTTTGAACTATTTACTGTGGCAATGACAGGTCATGCAGAGGAAAGGGGTTCAACTACCGCGTCACAAGCAGTTGAAACGTTGTTGTCCTAGTGCAGTGAAAGAGAGCAAGAGCGAGAGAGTGGGATTTTATCGGAATGCTCAATGTGGGTTGCTTGCCTGGCACTTCTGAAGATAGTATAACTATTCATCGGTGTCATCAAACTCATCGTTGGAGCTACGTCCACTGAGAGGGGACAATACCGGCAAACAGAGAAGAAACACAATTGCAATGCGACAATATGATGCATGATCATTACATGGAAATATGCTGTCATTTGAGCTAATGCAACTAAAACCATAGGGGTTCGAGTCAATTTGAACGAAAGGTTCCAATTCAAACTCAAACTATGAATTTCCAAATTGCATTAACTTGTTTTAATCTATATAGCAATTTTAAGTTGCTTTGTCATGCATGAAAATGGTACAGATGGATAGATTGTATTTTTCTGATAATTTTTCATATATAAATTATTTCATTTGGAGTTACGGTTTATTTTCTATGATTTTTAGAAGTTTATGATATTTTCTGAAATAAATAAATCATTTCTGATTTATTTTAAATCCTAGATAATATTTAGCATCAGCATGACTTCATGCTGACGTCAGCAGGTCAACAGGGCTGCCTAGGTCAAACTTGACCTGTGGGGTCCACTGGTCAGTGACTCAGTCATTAACTAAGTTAATTATGGTAAAACTAAATCTAAACTATAGATTAGCCGGGGCAGGCCCACATGTCAGCGACCGAGGGGGTTATTAGGTTAGTGCCGAACGGTGTTTTTGCCGGAGTTAGGCCATCGGCGATGGCCGAGACGGCGAAGGACACTGGGATTGCTACTCCGGCGACCAAACTCGCAGAGGAGAGCATCTACGTGCTTGTGGGACTCCCACGCATCTAGGGGTGCAGCCGAAATCGCCGGAGATGGCCGGAGTCGACGACAACGACTGTAGCAGCGGCGGCCGGAGTACGGTGGTGACGCGCGCAACCACTAGGGGGCACGGGAAGGCGAAGTGAGGTGCGCTAAGGGCTTGTGAGGCCATTATGAGCACGATGGTGCGCTCAAGAGGAAGCTCCAGTGGCTATAGCCACGGTGACGACATGGCGCGGTGGCGGCGAGCTTCGGACGAGGTGGGAACCGCGGCTAGAGGATGATGTTGGGGAACGTAGTATTTTAAAATTTTCCTACGATCACGCAAGATCTATCTACTAGATGTATAGCAACGAGAGGGAAGAGTGTGTCTACGTACCCTCGTAGACCGGGAGCGGAAGCGTCAAGTGACGCGGTTGATGTTGTCGAACTTCTTCGCGATCCAACCGATCAAGCACCGAATGTACGGCACCTCCGCATTCAGCACACGTTCAGCTTCATGACGTCCCACGAGCTCTTGATCCAGTTGAGCTTCACGGGAGAGTTTCGTCAGCACGACGGCGTGGTGACGGATATGATGTGTTCACCGGCGCAGGGCTTCGCCTAAGCTCCGCGACGGTATGACCGAGGTGTGATTCTGTGGAGGGGGGCACCGCACACGGCTAAAACAATTCAACTTGTGTGTCTTTGGGTGCCCCCCTGCCCCTGTATATAAAGGAGCAAGGGAGGGAGGCCGGCCAACTCCTCCTGGTGCGGCTAGGGAAGGAGTCCTACTAGGAATAGGATTGCAATCCTATTCCTAGTAGGATTCACCAAAAGAAAGAAGAGGGAAAGGAATAGGAGAGGTGGCGCCCCCCCAATCCTAGTCCAACTAGGAACCCTAGGTGGGGGCGCCGGCCAGCCCTATGGGCTGCCTCTCTCTTTCCCTTTAGGCCCACTATGGACCATCCCCTCTCGTAGGGGGTTCCGGTAACCCCCTCCGGCAATCCCGATAAATCCGAAACTTTTCCGGAACACTTCCGGTGTCCGAATATAGTCGTCCAATATATCAATCTTTATGTCTCGGACATTCCGAGACTCCTCGTCATGTCCGTGATCTCATCCGGGACTCCGAACTACCTTCGGTACATCAATACCCATAAACTCATAATACCGATCGTCATCAAACGTTAAGCGTGCGGACCCTACGGGTTCGAGAACTATGTAGACATGACCGAGACTCATCTCCGGTCAATAACCAATAGCGGAACCTGGATGTTCATATTGGCTCCTACATATTCTACGAAGATCTTTTATCGGTCAAACCGCATAACAACATACGTTGTTCCTTTTGTCAACGGTATGTTACTTGCCCGAGATTCGATCGTCGGTATCTCTATACCTAGTTCAATCTCGTTACCGGCAAGTCTCTTTACTCGTTCCGTATCACATCATCTCGTGACTAACTCATTAGTCTTTTGCTTGCAAGGCTTATTGTGATGTGTGTTACCGAGAGGGCCCAGAGATACCTCTCCGACACTCAGAGTGACAAATCCTAATCTTGATCTATGCCAACACCACGAATACTTTCGGAGACACCTGTAGAGCATCTTTATGATCACCCAGTTACGTTGTGACGTTTGATAGCACACAAGGTGTTCCTACGGTATTCGGGAGTTGCATAATCTCATAGTCATAGGAACATGTATAAGTCATGAAGAAAGCAATAGCAGAAAAAACTAAACGATCATAGTGCTATGCTAACGGATGGGTC
Source organism: Secale cereale (assembly GCA_902687465.1). NCBI lineage: Eukaryota > Viridiplantae > Streptophyta > Magnoliopsida > Poales > Poaceae > Secale > Secale cereale. The sequence continues at coordinate 280,026,198 of LR738713.1, read as the reverse complement.
TTGTCCATCACATCATTCTCCTAATGATGTGATCCCGTTGATCAAATGACAACTCATGTCTATGGCTAGGAAACATAACCATCTTTGATCAATGAGCTAGTCTAGTAGAGGCATACTAGGGACATACTGTTTTGTCTATGTATCCACACATGTACTAAGTTTCCGGTTAATACAATTCTAGCATGAATAAAAGACGTTTATCATGATATAAGGAAATACAAATAACATCTTCATTATTGCCTCTAGGGCATATTTCCTTCAGTATCCCACTTGAACTAGAGTCAATAATCTAGATTACAAAGTGATGATCCTCACACCCATGGAGTCTTGGTGCTGATCATGTTTTGCCCGTGGAAGAGGCTTAGTCAACGGGTTTGCAACATTTAGATCCGTATGTATTTTGCAAATCTCTATGTCTCCCTCCTTGACTAGATCGCGGATGGAATTGAAGCGTCTTTTGATGTGCTTTGTTCTCTTGTGAAACCTGGATTCCTTCGCCAATGCTATGGCTCCAGTGTTGTCACAAAAGATTTTCATTGGACCCGATGCACTAGGTATTACACCTAGATCGGATATGAACTCCTTCATCCAGACTCCTTCATTTGCTGCTTCCGAAGTAGCTATGTATTCCGCTTCACACGTAGATCCCGCCACGACGCTCTGCTTGGAACTGCACCAACTGACAGCTCCACCGTTCAATAAAAATACATATCCGGTTTATGACTTTGAGTCATCCGGATCAGTGTCAAAGCTAGAATCGACGTAACCGTTTACGACGAGCTCTTTGTCACCTCCATACACGAGAAACATATCCTTTGTTCTTTTCAGATACTTTAGGATGTTTTTGACCGCTGTCCAGTGATCCACTCCTGGATTACTTTGGTACCTCCCTGCTAGACTTATAGCAAGGCACACATCAGGCCTGGTACACAGCATTGCATACATGATAGATCCTATGGCTGAGGCATAGGGAATGACTTTCATTTTTTTCTCTATCTTCTGTAGTGGTCGGGCATTGAGTCTTACTCAACTTCATACCTTGTAAAACAGGCAAGAAACCTTTCTTTGACTGATCCATTTTGAACTTCTTCAAAATCTTATCAAGGTATGTGCTTTGTGAAAGTCCAAATAAGCGTCTTGATCTATCTCTATAGATTTTGATGCCTAATTTGTAAGCAGCTTCTCCGAGGTCTTTCATCGAAAAACTTTTATTCAAGTATCCTTTTATGCTATCCAGAAATTCTATATCATTTCCAATCAACAATATGTCATCTACATATAATATTAGAAATGCTACAGAGCTCCCACTCACTTTCTTGTAAATACAGGCTTCTCCAAAAGTCTGTATAAAACCATATGCTTTGATCACCTCATCAAAGCGTATATTCCAACTCCGAGATGCTTGCACCAGTCCATAGATGGATCGCTGGAGCTTGCATACTTTGTCAGCACCTTTTGGATCGACAAAACCTTCTGGTTGCATCATATACAACTCTTCTTTGAGATATCCATTCAGGAATGCAGTTTTGACATCCATTTGCCAGATTTCATAATCATAAAATGCGGCAATTGCTAACATGATTCGGACAGACTTTAAGCATCGCTACAGGTGAGAAAGTCTCATCGTAGTCAACTCCTTGAACTTGTCGAAAACCTTTCGCAACAAGTCGAGCTTTGTAAACAGTAACATTACCGTCTGCGTCGGTCTTCCTCTTGAAGATCCATTTATTTTCGATGGCCTGCCGATCATCGGGCAAGTCAACCAAAGTCCACACTTTGTTCTCATACATGGATCCCATCTCAGATTTTCATGGCTTCAAGCCATTTTGCGGAATCTGGGCTCATCATCGCTTCCTCATAGTTCGTAGGTTCATCATGGTCTAGTAACATGATTTCTAGAACTGGGTTGCCGTACCACTCTGGTGTGGAACGTACTCTGGTTGATCTACGACGTTCAGCAAAAACTTGATCCGAAGTTTCATGATCATTATCATTAACTTCCTCACTGATTGGTGTAGGAATCACTGGAACAATTTTCTGTGATGTACTACTTTCCAATCCGGGAGAAGGTACAATTACCTCATCAAGTTCTACTTTCCTCCCACTCACTTCTTTCGAGAGAAACTATTTTTCTAGAAAGGATCCATTCTTAGCAACGAATATCTTGCCTTCGGATCTGTGATAGAAGGTGTACCCAACAGTCTCTTTTGGGTATCCTATGAAGACACATTTCTCCGACTTGGGTTCGAGCTTATCAGGTTGAAGTTTTTTCACATAAGCATCGTAGCCCCAAACTTTAAGAAACGACAACTTTGGTTTCTTGCCAAACCATAGTTCATAAGGTGTCGTATCAACGGATTTAGATGGTGCCCTATTTAACGTGAATGCAGCTGTCTCTAAAGCATAACCCCAAAACGATAGTGGTAAATCGGTAAGAGACATCATAGATCGTACCATATCTAATAAAGTACGGTTACGACGTTCGGACACACCATTACGCTGTGGTGTTCCAGGTGGCGTGAGTTGTGAAACTATTCCACATTGTTTCAAATGAAGACCAAACTCGTAACTAAAATATTCTCCTCCACGATCAGATCATAGAAACTTTATTTTCTTGTTACGATGATTCTCTACTTCACTCTGAAATTCTTTGAACTTTTCAAATGTTTCAGACTTGTGTTTCATTAAGTAGATATACCCATATCTGCTCAAATCATCAGTGAAGGTCAGAAAATAACGATACCCGCCGCGAGCTTCAACACTCATTGGACCACATACATCAGTATGTATGATTTCCAACAAATCTGTTGCTCGCTCCATAGTTCCGGAGAACGGAGTTTTAGTCATCTTGCCCATGAGGCATGGTTCGCAATCACCAAGTGATTCATAATCAAGTGATTCCAAAAGTCCATCATTATGGAGTTTCTTCATGCGTTTTACACCAATATGACCTAAACGGCAGTGCCACAAATAAGTTGCACTATCGTTATTAACCTTGCATCCTTTGGTTTCAATATTATGAATATGTGTATCACTACAATCGAGATCCAATAAGAATAGACCACTCTTCAAGGGTGCATGACCATAAAAGATTTTATTCATAAAAATAGAACAGCCATTATTCTCTGATTTGAATGAATAACCGTCTCGCAATAAACAAGATCCAGATATAATGTTCATGCTTAACGCTGGCACCAAATAACAATTATTTAGGTCTAATACTAATCCCGAAGGTAGATGTAGAGGTAGCGTGCCGACGGCGATCACATCGACTTTGGAACCATTTCCCACGCGCATCGTCACCTCGTCCGTAGCCAATCTTCGTTTAATCCGTAGTCCCTGTTTCGAGTTACAAATATTAGCAACCGAACCGGTATCAAATACCCAGGTACTACTACGAACATTAGTAAGGTACACATCAATAACATGTATATCACATATACCTTTGTTCACCTTGCCATCCTTCTTATCCGCCAAATTCTTGGGGCAGTTCCGTTTCCAGTGTCCAGTCCCCTTGCAGTAGTAGCACTCAGTTTCAGGTTTGGTTCCATACTTGAGGTTTTCTGCGAGAGCAGCAACAATCTTGCTATTCTCCTTGAAAATCCCTTCCTTGCCCTTTTTCTTGAAACTAGTGGTATTGTTAACCATCAACATTTGATGCTCCTTTTTGATTTCTACCTCCGCAGCTGTGAGCATAGCGAAGAGCTCGGGAATTGTCTTTTGCATCCCTTGCATATTATAGTTCATCACGAAGCCTTTATAGCTTGGTGGCAGTGATTGAAGAACTCTATCAATAACACTATCCTCGTCAACTTTGCAACCAAGTTGAGTCATATGATTGTAATACCCAGACATTCTGAGTAAGTGTTCACTGATAGAACTATTCTCCTCCATCTTGCAGCTGTAGAACTTATTGGAAATCTCATATTTCTCAATTCGGGCATTTGCTTGAAATATTAACTTCAACTCCTGGAACATCTCATATGGTCCATGACGTTCAAAACGTCGTTGAAGTCCCGGTTCTAAGCCGTAAAGCATGGCACACTGAACTATCGTGTAGTCATCAGACCGCGACTGCCAGACGTTCAAAGCGTCTACATTAGCGGGAGGGGGCTTGTCACCTAGCGGTGCTTCAAGGACATAATTCTTCTGTGCAGCAATGAGGATAATCCTCAGGTTACGGACCCAGTCCGTGTAATTGCTACCATCATCTTTCAACTTAGCTTTCTCTAGGAATGCATTAAAATTCAAAGGAACGGTAGCACGGGCCATTGATCTACAACAACATAGATATGCAAAAACTATCATGACTAAGTTCATGATAATGTTAAAGTTCGATTTAATCATATTAAATTAAAGAACTCCCACTTAGATAGACATCCCTCTGGTCATCTAAATGATCACGTGATCCAAATCAACTAAACCATGTCCGATCATCACGTGAGATGGAGTAGTTTCAATGGTGAACATCTTAGGTTGATCATATCTACTATATGATTCACGCTCGACCTTTCGGTCTCCAGTGTTCCGAGGCCATATCTGCATATGCTAGGCTCGTCAAGTTTAACCCGAGTATTCTGCGTGTGCAAAACTGGCTTACACCCGTTGTATTTGAACGTAGAGCTTATCACACCCGATCATCACGTGGTGTCTCGGCACGACGAACTTTCGCAACGGTGCATACTCAGGGAGAACACTTATACCTTGAAATTTAGTAAGGGATCATCTTATAATGCTACCGTCGTTCTAAGCAAAATAAGAAGCATAATAAGATAAACATCACATGCAATCAAAATATGTGACATGATATGGCCATCATCATCTTGTGCTTTTGATCTCCATCTTCAAAGCACCGTCATGATCACCTTCGTCACCGGCTTGACACCTTGATCTTCATCGTAGCATCGTTGTTGTCTCGCCAACTATTGCTTCTACGACTATCGCTACCGCTTAGTGATAAAGTAAAGCAATTACATGGCGATTGCATTTCATACAATAAAGCGACAACCATATGGCTCCTGCCAGTTGCCGATAACTTTACAAAACATGATCATCTCATACAAAATCGTATAACTCATCATGTCTTGACCATATCACATCACAACATGCCCTGCAAAAACAAGTTAGACGTCCTCTACTTTGTTGTTGCAAGTTTTTACGTGGCTGCTACGGGCTTTAGCAAGAACCGTTCTTACCTACGCATACAAAACCACAACAATGTTTCGTCAAGTATGTGATGTTTTAACCTTCACAAGGACCGGGCGTAGCCACACTTGATTCAGCTAAAGTGAGAGAGACAGACACCCGCCAGTCACCTTTAAGCAACGAGTGCTCGTAACGGTGAAACCAGTCTCGCGTAAGCGTACGCGTAATGTCGGTCCGGGCCGCTTCATCTCACAATACCGCCGAAGCAAAGTATGACATGCTGGTAAGCAGTATGACTAGTATCGTCCACAACTCATTGTGTTCTACTCGTGCATATCATCTAAGCATAGACCTGGCTCATGATGCCACTGTTGGGGAATGTAGTATTTTAAAATTTTCCTACGATCACGCAAGATCTATCTACCAGATGTATAGCAACGAGAGGGAAGAGTGTGTCTACGTACCCTCGTAGACCGGGAGCGGAAGCGTCAAGTGACGCGGTTGATGTTGTCGAACTTCTTCGCGATCCAACCGATCAAGCACCGAACGTACGGCACCTCCGCGTTCAGCACACGTTCAGCTTGATGACTTCCCACGAGCTCTTGATCCAGTTGAGCTTCACGGGAGAGTTTCGTCAGCACGACGGCGTGGTGACGGATATGATGTGTTCACCGGCGCAGGGCTTCGCCTAAGCTCCGCGACGGTATGACCGAGGTGTGATTCTGTGGAGGGGGGCACTGCACACGGCTAAAACAATTCAACTTGTGTGTCTTTGGGTGCCCCCCTGCCCCTGTATATAAAGGAGCAAGGGAGGGAGGCCGGCCAACTCCTCCTGGTGCGGCTAGGGAAGGAGTCCTACTAGGAATAGGATTGCAATCCTATTCCTAGTAGGATTCACCAAAAGAAAGAAGAGGGAAAGGAATAGGAGAGGTGGCGCCCCCCCCCCCAATCCTAGTCCAACTAGGAACCCTAGGTGGGGGCGCCGGCCAGCCCTATGGGCTGCCTCTCTCTTTCCCTTTAGGCCCACTATGGACCATCCCCTCTCGTAGGGGGTTCCGGTAACCCCCTCCGGCAATCCCGATAAATCCGAAACTTTTCCGGAACACTTCCGGTGTCCGAATATAGTCGTCCAATATATCAATCTTTATGTCTCGGACATTCCGAGACTCCCCGTCATGTCCGTGATCTCATCCGGGACTCCGAACTACCTTCGGTACATCAATACCCATAAACTCATAATACCGATCGTCATCAAACGTTAAGCGTGCGGACCCTACGGGTTCGAGAACTATGTAGACATGACCGAGACTCATCTCCGGTCAATAACCAATAGCGGAACCTGGATGTTCATATTGGCTCCTACATATTCTACGAAGATCTTTTATCGGTCAAACCGCATAACAACATACGTTGTTCCTTTTGTCAACGGTATGTTACTTGCCCGAGATTCGATCGTCGGTATCTCTATACCTAGTTCAATCTCGTTACCGGCAAGTCTCTTTACTCGTTCCGTATCACATCATCTCGTGACTAACTCATTAGTCTTTTGCTTGCAAGGCTTATTGTGATGTGTGTTACCGAGAGGGCCCAGAGATACCTCTCCGACACTC
>LR738713.1:279977260-280019433 GCA_902687465.1 Secale cereale | reverse complement strand
TAACATCTTTATTATTGCCTCTAGGGCATATTTCCTTCAGATGAACGCGTCGACAGGGAAATGGGTGAGAGGCGCAGGAGCTCACATCAATTCCGTAGGGTTGGTCAGTGGGCTCGGGAACGGTCGGAGCGAGGCGAATCGACGAGCGGCATCCAATGGCCGGAGGTTGAAGACGACGGCGAGGACGGCGCTATGGGGCTTCAGGCGTTGCTTGCCTCGGTGAGGAAGAAGCTGGCGACGATACAAGGCTCGGGGTGCGGAGAGGGAGCGAGGGAGTGGATGTAGCTGTGGTGGTGAGGAAGAAGCTGGCGACGATACAAGGCTCGGGGTGCGGAGAGGGAGCGATGGAGTGGATGTAGCTGTGGTGGTGCTCGTCGGCGCGTCGGCGAGCGCTTTGGCCATGGCGAAAAAGAGGGGAGGGAGAGAGCGAGGGGAAAGGAGAGCGACGTTAGCTGGATCCAGACATCGCGGTGAGGTCGTCTGCGGCATCCACATAGGCTGGCAGGCAGGAGGTGGCCTGGGCACGTGCTCGCGTGCGGCGAGCACACGCATCTCGTCCTTCTGACGAGAGGAAGAGGACAACTGGCACTAGGCCAGCACATTGTTGGGACGGCTAGTGGACTGCCAAGTAAGTGGGTCTGCGGCCTTCTCTCTCTCTCTCCCTCTCACACTCTCTCTCTCTTCTGTTTTTCTTTTTGTATTTATTTCTTTTGTTTTTGTTTTAGCTAGAGCACTAAAACATTTTAGATAATGCTGAAACTTTTTGTGGACTCACTCTGAAATATTCCAAAGGCCCTCTGTGAGTTTCAAATTATTTGGAGCTATTTAAATATATATATATATAGCATTTAAATGACCCCAATTCAAATACTTATTATTGATTTAATTCAGAGCCCATATATGTCCTGAAAAAATGTAAACCATTTTTGGTATATGCTTCCACCTTAATCCATAAATGATGAACATTTTTAAAGGGCATTTTGAATTCCTTGAAAAGATTTTATTCAACCTTATTGGATTTAACTGAACATTGGGTTTGAATCAATCCCCATTTCAAGTTTAAATGCAACTTAAACATGATGCAACAAAAGACTGGCTAGCCCAAAGCATACCAGAACTAGGGATGTGACAACTCACCCCCACTAAACAAGAATCTCGTCCCGAGATTCGAGACGTGAGGTAAGAAGATAGAGGGGACACGAGCTATCACAATCTTCTCGATCCATCTTGCACTTCATAAGAATGTTGATTGCTTGCATCATGTTGATCTTGACATCCTTGCTTTCGAGATCTTTGTCCAACACACTGACAACAAAAGAAACTCTACATGAATTGGTCTTCTCAAAGATCGAGCAAATCAAGATTAACTCATGGAGTGAGACATTGAAACATCTCTTGAGCTGAGACACAAAACTCATAACAGGGGGGTGGAAAGTGTCGATGTCAAAACCGGCAGATCTCGGGTAGGGGGCCCCAAGCTATGCGTTTAGAGGATCGATGGTAACAGGAGGCTGGGGACACGATGTTTACCCAGGTTCAGGCCCTCTCAATCGAAGTAATACCCTACTTCCTGCTATATTAGTATGGATGAATATGAATACAAGAGTTGATCTACCTTGATATCGTAATGGCTAAACCCTAAGTCTAGCCTATGAGGATATTCTGACGATGATGATCCTGTCTACAAACTAAACCCCCGGCTTATATACATGCCAGAGGGGACCTAGGGTTACAAGGGTGACTTAGGGAGGAAGTAATTGACACATCCGGACTCTACACTTGCCATTCTACGTACATAAGAGTCCTGACCGAATACGGAGGAGGGTCTTCTTCTTCTTCTTTGTGCGGCCCATGAGTGCGGCCCAGCTTCAACGACCCAGATGACTGAGGACCCCAAAATACAGGACTCCCTTAGTAGCCCCCGGACTTGCCTTCAAGGACGAGATTGTATCCGGCTTCATGTCTTCGGTCTTGCAAGGTGAGTCCTCCTAGATCATAGTTCGGCTTCTTTAAACATTATAGTCCGCCGATTCCTTGCCGCCGTCACCTTAGCTTCCACATGTCTAGCAAATGCGAACCGTCTGGGAGTCTTTTGCAAATACACCCTTGACCGTTCAGAGAAGGTGCCTATATAAGAGAATAGATCCCAGCTGCATCTTCATCCCATTCCACGCGGAAGAAACCCTAGTGCCTGCAAAAAATCTTCAAACATGGCCAGTGCCCCGAGCTCTTCCTCGCACCCTCATGGCCCTCGTGCATGAGATTGGAAAAGTTAATGTGTGTCCCACGCGCATCGGCAGACACTTCAAGCGCAGGGGTATCTCCCCCTAGAGGATCTAGTCCCCAACCGGGCTGGACTGACGTCTATCGACAACCAAGTCATGGCAGAGAGTTTTCCCAACCCCTCTGATGGAGAGCGGGTATGTTTTGTCCCCTACCTTTTAATAGGCGTGGGGTTCCCCGTCCACCCCTTTCTTCGGGGACTCCTGGAGTTCTACGGCCTCCAACCCGCCGGTGGTTGTTACTCTTGGCGGGATCTAGACTGACCCCACAGGTCAATATTAGTCTTTTCTGCGCACTTTGTCCTCACTCGTGCGCACCCGGGAGCAACTTCCCCGTCGGTTACCATCCTGAAACTGCTCCAAGCTAAGCATGCTTAACTTTGGAGTTCTATCCAAATGGGCTCTCGGAAAAGAAGGAATTCCTTTATGATATGAGTAGTCTATCATCCCTAATAAGACAGGCTATCACAATGATGCAGCCAGAGGGGCGCCCCCAACTGAACAAAACGGAAAATGTCACATGGCACCATTGCAGGGTAAGTGTTGGAGTAGCTGAAGACGCGTGCTGCAGAAGTTGCTGCCCATGAATCGCCTGGCTCCAGGACCTCGCGAGTCTCCTGAGGTTCAGGGAGCTCGCGGAGGACCAGTGCCTCCTCCATCAGGATCTCCTGATGCCTGGCCTCGTGAGCCGCCAGGACGTCCCACATGTGGCGCTGGTGCAGTGTAGCGCGTTTCGGTAGGCCGAAAGGCATGCGAACATAGCTGTGAGCGGGGCCCTTGCACCGGCCCACCTGGGACGGCTAGTAGAGCTCCTGAGACGCGAATCTGTTGAGCTCTGGGACGTTGACGCAGACGCGCAGCTTGTCTCCCAAGTGTCACATCCCTAGCTAGTCCATGTTTGTCCTTGCATCAATCATCATGCATTGTATTTAAATTTATGAAAGTTAAACTGAGGAAAGTGGAAAGCCTCAAGAATCATTTCAGAAATAATCAACATTAAAATCTCTTCAAGAAGTCCAAGAAAATGTTCCTCATAGTCTCTGAAAATATTGGCAAGAGGAAAAACTCAAAACAATATTTTTGGAATCTCAGAGATATTTATTTTGGGTCTTTGAATTAAATCAATAACTTTTTGCATTGGATTTATATTTGTTATATAATTAATATATGTCAAATAATTTTGATATTTGGTGAAGGGCTTTGGAATAATCCAATTAGTCCATACAAAATTTATTAGAATGAAATAAAATGATTTAGTTCCTAAAACTAAATCAAAACAAATGACACAAAATAAAAACAGAAAAGAAATAAAAGAGGGAAGGCCACATGGCCACTTACATGGACCTACCTGGCCCAACTCCAGCTGGTGGCCCAACCCATCAAGCGAAGCGGCTGTCTTCAACCTCTGCCAGTAGGCAAAGGCGTGTCGTCGCGCGCGTGATCGTCATGGCCAGCTCCCTGCGTTCTTCCTCCTTTCCCGACCCTTCTCGCGACGCCCAGGAGACGTGTACGACGCCCTGCACCTCTCCCCTCTCTCCCAGGATCCCTCCCTCTCCTCTGCTCTCTTCCTGCCGCATCATTGTCGCCCCCGCTCGCTGTTGCCGCGCCCACCGCCACGGCCTCGCCTCGCCGACGAGTCCAAGAGCTCTGCGCCGTCGTCCTCGACCTCTCTGTCAAGCCGTGCATCGCCGGACGCCATGTGAATTTGGCATCGCCATCGTCTTCAACCTCCAGCACTGGAGATCGCCTTCGCCGCCCTGCACGCTACGGGCTCCCCCGAGCTCGCCGACGACGCCTCAAGATCCGCTGTGGATCTTCCAAGTGTTTCCCCCCTCCCCCCAGGGTCAAACCCTTCCTCTAGCATGCCTAGCCGCCAAAGCCAAGAGCTTCCGCACGCCAGCCATGTCGCCACAGCGGCCATGGCTTGATTCGGTCGTGTCCGAGCATGACGTTGAACTCCTGGAGTTCCCAGGAGCCTGTAGAGCACTTCAGCTAGCCCCTCCATGCACCGCAGCCTCACGCATGACCGAACCCGTGCTCCGGCTGCCGCCGACATTGATGCCATCGACTGATCGGGTAACCCCACGGCTTCCCTCCAACTCCGTAGGATGCGGCCGAGTGCCAGCTTTCCTACGGGACCGACCGCGTCACAAACCGCAGCCTGTAGTGCGAGCCCGAGCAACTCTGGCGAGCTTCCGCCGCGGTTTTGGTTGCCGCCGGCCAAACTCCGGCGACAGCTGACTTGGCACGATCATTAGGACTAAACCCCCCCTAATTAGCCGCCTCACTACCATTGACAGCGGGCCCCACTGCTGGGACAAACCTAGTCAGCGTGGGATTTGACCGGGATTTGCTAATGGGTCACTGACTAGTGGGCCCCACTGGTCAGGTTTGACTCTGGTCAGCCTTGTTGACTTGCTGACATCATGCTGATGCAGTGCCGACGTCATAAATTTTTGGATTTTAAATAAGTCTTAAATGATTTATAAATTCCAGAAATTTGACCAAACTTTCAAAATCGTCAAAATTCAACCGTAGCTCAGAATGAAATAATTTATATATGAAAAATTATCAGAAAAATAAGAGGAATCTCTTTATGTCATTTCCATGCATGCTTGAACAACCTACATCCATTGTATATGACAATTTGAATCAATGGCATTTTAAATGTCTTATGTGGAGTTTATATTTGAATCTTGTGTTCAAATAAACTTCACTTAAATTGTACTAGTTGCATTAGTCCAAATCACAGCATATTGCTATGTCATGTTCATGCATCATATTGTTCCATTGCATTAATTGTGTTCCTTCTTGTTTGCCGGTGGTTGTTCCCTCTCGATAGTTGACGTTTCCGATGATGAGTTCGATGACACTGATGAAGAGTATTACTATCTTTAGAAGTGCCAGTCAAGCAAACCCCCTTGTTCATTCTGATACAATCCCACTCTCTCGCTCCTGCTCTCTGTTATTGCATTAGGACAACAATGATTCAACTGCTACTTTATGATACGGTAGTTGAACCCATTCCTCTGCATGACCTGTCATTGCCATAGTAAATAGTTGAAACCCACTAGCATGTGTAGGAGTTGATTGAATCCATGTTGTGTTCCTACCATGCCATGCCTGCTATTGCTTAGAGCGAGTCAGGTCTGATTCATTGGGAATGAATTGTAGAGTTATGCTATGTTCTGATACCGATAGTTAAGTGTGTGGACACGATTTTTGGTAAAGGTAGCGGTGAGAGGCCATGTAGGAGTACATGGTGGGTTGTCTCACTGGAACCATCCTTAAGCACCGAGTTATGTGTATGTTGTCCAATGACTAGCTACTACCACACATTGGGTTCCGGTAACTTGACCCCTCTCGACTTATTAACCAACTTGATCTCTATCCAGGAGTCGCAACTAGTTTCTGGTGTTTGTAGGTAGTGTTATTTTTCTACCAAGTGGCACCCAGCAGGGTAGGCTTGGGACAGACTAGGCACACGTGGCCTGGTGTACCGAGTGGCGCCCGGATGGTGGGCTTGAGAACCCTACACACATCGTTGGGGCCGCGATGGAAACCTCGTCCGGACTCCCTTGCAGATAGAAACCGAATAGGCGATAAACCTGGACTAGGGTCTTGTGTGGTTAGTCAGGTCGTGGCCGACACCCTTGCCAGGCTTCCGCTTGAAGGTTGCCGAGATACACGACGTGTACATGGCGGTAAGTGGCGAGAGCGTGTGTGAAGAAGTACACCCCTGCAGGGTTGACATGATCTGTTCGAATAGCCGGGTCCGCAGTTATGGACTTCTTGGATGCTTACAGGGTACATAGACAGCTTCAAGTTACTTGTAGGGAGACGGGGAAGAATCCATAGCAGTGTACTGTGTGGTGATTAGTGGACTTGTGTGCGCTATCTCACCTCAAGGAAGTTACTCGTAGTCATAGAACAGGATGGCCATTGAGTCAAAGCTGGCTTGCTGCAACTAAACCTCACATTGCCTTCTTGACACAAATGCATGTATGATAGGATCTGATGTAAGTCTTGCTGAGTACCTTTGTACTCACGTTTGCTTAATTTATGTTTTGCAGATGAGACTTCAGTCTCACTAGTAGTTCAGTGTGGACTTCGACGTTTAGCTTCTTACCTCAGCTATGATCCTGCACCCTTGGGAGGGTCTTGTAGATAATCAGGCTTCACAGCCTTTTTCATTTGTAGTTGTTTGTACCCAAACATTTTATGCTTTCGTTGCTTGTGTGCTCTCTATATTGGGTCATGAGACACATGTTTGTAATATCTAGCTCCTCGGAGCCTAATGAATAAATACTTTTGTCGGTGTACTAAGATAGGGGTACCTTAGTACCCCAACTTGTGCACGGGCAGTAGCAGCTTCCCGCGGCAGGGTTTACCACGTGCTCGCCAAGTACCTTTCCGGTCCTTATGAAGCCATTCAAGAACAAAGTATACAAGTCAGAAGATCAAGACCCCGGCAAGTGGAGCTTGCCGGGAAGGCCGTACCAGGCTTAAGCTTATCACTTTAACACAAGACCCTGGCAAGAGGAGCTTGCCAGGAGGACCAAGGAACGCATACCTCAAGAGATACCTCGGTGCTTCATGCGCCCCGGCAGGGCCCGGGAAGCGGCAAGCTTCCGGGCACGGCAAGACAGAGGCCCCGGCAAGGTGCTTGCCGGGGGAAGCTTGCTGTGTGCCCGCGCTCCAGCTCGTATGCCCACGCGTCGCCCTGGGGCCCTTCCAGGGACGCGTGGCAGACGGCTGTGCAGCCTGGGGCGCACGGTGGCAAACCACGGTGACGAGGCTACCGTCGTGGCGAACGGAGGAGCATGGACAGACGCTTTTGGGACCGACGGCGACGGGCATTTAATGCCCTTGTCCCCCACTGTCAAAGTTAGGTGAAGACCACTGTTCCTCCACTGTTCATACACTGTTCACGCACTGTTACAACTACCACCAAAATTACGTTTTTACCCTCCTCTACGTTGACACCTGTCGGTGACCCCTTTGAGCTATAAAAGGAGGCCCATGCACAACGTAGAGGGGGTTCGGAACCTAGACAACTCTTTCGCTCGGCATAGCTAGCTCTTCAAGCTCTCGAGCACAAGAACTCAATACAATCCAAGCAGGAATAGGGTTTTACGCGTCCGCGCGGACCAAACCTGGGTAAAACTGCCCGCGTGCGCTCCTCGATCTGCTCTCCGTGCTCCCTCCGCTCCCTTACCGCAACGTAGAAGGGGCTCCGGTCCCATAGGTGCTCGTGGGAGGACAGTTTCCCCCGACATCTTTGGCGCGCCAGGTAGGGGGCGTCGAGGTTGTGCGAACCTGATCCGGTGCTCACGCGGGCGCATTCTTCATCAACCTCTCCAGCTTCATCAACTTCATCAGCCACAACAACATCCCTCCGAAGAAGAAGGCTTCGAAGGTCGGAGGCCCGTCTGCGTCGATTCCACCGCCACCAGAACCAACGGTTTGTGGAGGAGACGCCGGCGGAAGGGTGGTCGCCGGCGAGGAAACTCACGGCGCCACCAATTCCAAGGACAAGACGGACGACCGGGCGAATTCCAAGGCCTCGGTGTCCGTGGACGCGCCACGCCTCTCTCGGGAGGTGCAAGACCCACAGCAGCATGGTACTGGAGGTACCATACGCTTGCTGGGGCGTAGCCAAGCCGGAGGATCGCGGGACGCTCAAGGCCAGCGTGCTGGTACAAGCAAGGCGCGGTCGCCGGGGCGGGAACGTGCTCCTTCTAACGCTGTTAGAAGTCCGAGCGTGTCCCGCTCCTCGAACCGCTCGCCATCGTTCCCCTCTTCTCCAGCAGAAGCTCTAGCAAGAGCACAGCTGCTCCTCGATTTCCCTCCAGCGGCAGACAAGGCCGAAGACTGGAGGGCGACGATCCAGAGCCTCATCGCCTTCGCCAACAACGACGCGCCACAGCAGCCGGCAACCTCACGGCCGCGGCAAGTCGATCAAGCGAAGGCCGATGGCAACAAGACCGCCGGGGGTGCAACTACCGTGCACTCCCCGCCGCGGAAGCAGAAGTCGCCACCCCGCCGGATCAACGTCGACGACGACTCCACGGCGTCGTCGGATCCGCGGGCTCGCCGCGATCAGCGCCAAGTCCTAGACGACAGGCGGCAAGAAGACGCTCGGACTCGCATCGAGCATCGACGAGAAGCCCGAAGGCAATCAGATCAGCGTGTTGGGACCGCTGTCGACGCGCACGCGCCCGGTGAACCAGGCGACTTGCCGTACGCGGCAGGTTGCCCTGCGTTCACTCGAGAGCTGCGGCAAGTCCAGTGGCCCAGCATGAAAAATTTCAAGCCCGACATACCCGAGAAGTACGACGGCAAGACGCACCCCTCGGAGTTCCTCGGCATCTACACCATCGCGGTGCAGGCTGCCGGGGGACGCAACGAGAAGATACTAGCCAATTACTTCCCGGTAGTGCTTAAGCCAAACGTCCGCTCTTGGCTTATGCACTTGCCGGAGAACTCCATTTCTTCGTGGGCAGATCTGTGCCACCAATTTGTTGGCGCCTTCACGGGCGGCCACAAACCCCACGACCAGGAGAGCGATCTCCACATCTTGGCCCAGAAGGAGGGAGAGTCCCTGCGCAAGTACATCCAGAGATTCAGCCGCGTGCAACACAACATTCCCGATGTCCACCCTGCCGCGGTTATCAGCGCGTTCCACCAGAACGTGCGTAACCGCCGGATGAGGGAAGAGATGGCCATGACCAAGATCCGGGATGTCAGCGAGCTCTACGCTCTGGCTGACAAGTGTGCACGCGCCAAAGAGGGGAGGAAACTCCCCGGAGAGGATACTGGCGCAGGAGGAAGCGACAGCGAGGATGCCGCCCCGGCAAGGAAGAGCCGGCGGCGGAACAACAGAAAGAAGAAGAACAAGGAGGTGCTGGTTGTCGAGCAGTCCGGCAAGGAGGCTCCCGCCAAGACGGCACAGGCTGGCGGTTCCGGCAAGGAGCCCGCCCCTGTAGCGGCAGCCGACAAGCAGGACGGCTCCGACAAGCAGTACTGCAAGATCCACCGCACCAAGGGCCACGATCTTCAGAACTGCAAGCGAGTCGAGTACCTCGTAGAGCAGCAGAAGGCTGAATACGAGCGTCGCGACAAGGAGAAGGCCCAAGGGGGCGGAGGAGAACCCAGCAAGAAGCGGCCGTTCAATGGCCGGGGAGGACGCCGCGGCAAAGCCAAGCAGCGGCAAGGTGATAGACCTCCCCGGGGCCGCGACAAGGATGAGGAAGAAGACGACGACGATGACATGGAAGAAGGAGATAACAGCGAGCAGGAGTTCCAGAAGGCCACAGAGGTTCTGTGTGTCGACGGAGGCGCCTCTCTGCACACTTCCCACCGCCAGCTCAAGCAGTGGGTGCGAGAAGTGAACGCAGCAGAGCCGCCCGTCGAGTCACGCAGGCTGCTGAAGTGGTCCGGCACGCCCATAATCTTTGACCTTGAGGACCACCCTGACCGCACCACAGCAGTCGGGTGCTTGCCGATGTTGGTCTCACCAACTATCCGCAACCTCGAGGTCACCAAGATGTTGGTTGACGGCGGGGCCGGCCTGAACTTGATCTCCTCAGCTGTGATCAAGAAGCTAAATATCCCAGACGGCGAGCTCGAAGAAACCGGGTCGTTCCAAGGGATCAACCCGGGAAGGAGCAAGCCGAAGGGCAAGATTACTCTGCCAGTGATCTTTGGCGGGGAGCTCTACTTTAGGACGGAGAGGATCACATTTGATGTTGCCGATATCCCATTACCATACTTGGACGTCCTGCCCACACCAAGTTCATGGCAGCTTCCCACCATGCCTACAACGTACTCAAGATGCCAGGGCCGATAAGCGTCATCTTTCTCCCTGGCGACAAGAAGGACGCGCTTATCTGCGCCGACAAGATCTACCGAGATGCAGCAGCCGCAGCAGAGAGCAACACACTTGCCGCTGAAGCTCCCGGGGGGAAGACCAAGACCAAGTCCGGCAAGATTTTTGGGGCCCACTCTGGCAAACGCACCTCTTCGGAGTGCTGCGCTGCCGTCGAGGACGCACCATCGAGCTCCACCGGCAAGTGCAAGAAAGCAATGGCAGCTCCATCGGCAACCAAGAAGGTGTCCGCCAAGGAGGACGGCACTGGTGGTACCTTCACCATCAGTGCTACGCTCGACAACAAATAGGAAAGCGCGCTCGTTGCCTTCCTGCGGGCGAATGTCGATGTGTTTGCATGGCAACCATCTGACATCCCCGGCGTTCCCAGGAAGGTAATTGAGCACAAGCTTGCTGTTTGTCCTCATGCGCGGCCCGTCAAGCAGAAGGTCAGAAAGCAAGCCGTGGAGCGCCAAGAGTTCATTGCCGAGGAGATAAAGAAGTTGGAAGCAGCAGGCCTAGTTAGAGGCGTGATCCATCCTACGTGGTTGGCCAATCCAGTTGTCGTACGCAAGGCCAATGGGAAGTGGAGACTTTGTATAGACTTCACTGATGTGAATAAAGCATGTCCCAAGGATCCATTTCCCTTGCCGCGTATTGACCAGATTGTTGACTCCACCGCCGGATGTGAGCTGCTTTCCTTCCTTGATGCATACTCAGGTTACCACCAGATATTCATGGCCAAGGAAGACGAAGAGAAGACTGCATTCATTACTCCATGCGACACATATTGCTTCATACGCATGCCCTTTGGATTGAAGAATGCAGGCTCTACATTTGCAAGGGTGTTGCACACTGCTTTTGAGCCACAGATACACAGAAATGTAGAAGCCTAGATGGATGATATAGTGGTCAAGAGTAAGAGCAAGGATACCCTGATCCAAGACTTGGAAGAAACATTTGCGAACCTGTGCAAGATCCAGCTCAAGTTGAACCCCGAGAAGTGCGTCTTTGGAGTCCCTTCCGGCAAGCTTCTCGGGTTCTTTGTGTCCCAGAGCGGGATTGAAGCCAATCCCGACAAGATAAAAGCCATCGAGCAGATTGAAGCCCCGAAGCGCGTCAAGGACGTAAGGAGACTTGCTGGTTGCGTGGCTGCCCTCAGCAGGTTCATTTCAAAGTCTGCAGAACGCGCCCTGCCTTTCTTCAAAATCTTGAAAAAGGCAGGTCCTATCAAATGGACTCCGGAAGCGGAGGCAGCGCTGCAAGACTTGAAAGGATACCTGTCCTCCACTCTAATACTTGTCGCACCTAGGCCACAAGAGAAGTTGCTGATGTACCTAGCAGCAACCAATGAAGTGGTTAGTGCTGCGTTGGTAGCGGAAAGGGAGGCAGAGGAAGAGCCCATGGCCCCGGCAAGCGAATCCAGCGACAAGCAGGGGGCTTCCCCGACAAGCTCTGGCCCCGACAAGGACAAGTCTGCGCAGGAGCAAGGAGAAGTGCGAAGGAAGATGGTGCAGCGCCCGGTGTATTTTGTGAGTTCCCTTCTGCAGGGGGCTAGATCAAGATACTCTGGGGTGCAGAAGTTGCTTTTCGGCCTCCTCATGGCCTCAAGAAAGCTGCGCCATTACTTCCAAACACACGAAATAACAGTGGTCACTCGCTTTCCGTTGAAAAGGATATTGCAGAATCCCGAGGCAACAGGCAGGATCGTCGAGTGGGCACTGGAGCTGTCAAGCTTTGGTCTCAAGTTTGAGAGTACTTCAACCATACAGAGCAGAGCTTTGGCAGAATTCATAGCAGAATGGACCCCAACACCAGATGAAGAAGTCCCAGAGACAAGCGTCCCCGTACAAGAAGCGAGCAGCGAATGGATGATGTACTTTGATGGTGCTTTCTCGCTGCAAGGCGCCGGTGCCGGCGTGGTACTCATAGCGCCCACCGGAGAACACCTCAAGTATGTTGTCCAGATGCACTTTCCCAAGGAACAAGCGACAAACAATACTGCAGAGTATGAAGGCTTGCTTGCCGGCCTCAGAATTGCGGCCGAGCTTGGGATCAAGAAGTTGATTGTGCGGGGAGATTCACAGTTGGTGGTCCGACAAGTGAACAATAGTTACCAGAGCCCGTTGATGGAAGCTTATGTAGATGAAGTGAGAAAACTTGAAGAACACTTTGAAGGTTTGCAAATGGAGCACGTCCCAAGAGCTCAGAATGATATTGCAGATGGCCTCTCAAAGTGTGCTGCAATGAAGTTACCTGTGGAACCAGGGACCTTCCTGCTCAAGTTAACTCAGCCATCCGTTACGCCATGAGTTGGGTAGAACAAGAAGAGAAAGTTGGTCTCCGGCGACTACTTGCCGGCGGATCTTCCCGAAGCCGCCGCCAAGGTCCCCAAGATCAACAGCCAAGATGCTAAGGAACAGTTTGCTCTTGCAGATCCAAGGGTCTGTACAGTTGAAGCAAGCGTTCCCGACAAGCCTTGCCCCGGCAGGCTTGTCGGGGGACCATCAGCTCCGGCAGAGCCGCAGGTTCTTGCCGTAGAAGCTGAGGTCCCCGCAGCAGCCCTCATGCCTTTAGTCCTTGCCGTTGAGCCTCGGGCTCCAGCATGGGCACAGCAGATCGTCCGTTTTCTGCAAACTGGAGAACTTCCCGACGAGCCAGAAGAGATAGAGAAGATAACCAGGCAGTCAAGTATGTACCAGTTCGTCGACAATGAACTGTACAGAAGAAGACTCAATGGTGTCAGGTTGAAGTGCATTTCCAGAGAAGATGGACAGAAGCTGTTGGCAGAGATACATGGAGGCATATGTGGCCACCACATTGGCGCAAGGGCACTTGCCGGGAAGGCATTCCGGCAAGGGTTCTTCTGGCCAGAAGCCCTCCAAGATGCAACTGCACAAGTAACCAAGTGTGAAGCGTGCCAGTTCCATGCCAAGCAAATTCACCAGCCAGCTCAAGCTCTCCAGACGATCCCTTTGTCCTGGCCCTTCTCGGTCTGGGGGCTCGATATCCTTGGCCCCTTTCCCCGCGCTGCCGGGGGCTTTGAGTACTTGTACGTGGCAATCGACAAGTTCACAAAGTGGCCAGAAGTGGAACCAGTGAGAAAGGTGACAGCACGGTCAGCGGTCAGGTTCTTCAGAGAGATTGTTTGCCGTTTCGGAATCCCTAACAGGATCATCACCGACAACGGCACACAGTTCAGAAGTCGCACCTTCATGCAGTACGTCCAAGACCTTGGCGCCAAGGTCTGCTTCGCTTCTGTTGCTCACCCGAGGAGCAACGGTCAAGCGGAGAGGGCCAATGCTGAAGTGTTGCGTGGGCTCAAGACAAGAACCTTCGACAGGCTGCGCAAGTGCGGAAGAAACTGGATAGAGGAGTTACCGGCGGCTCTTTGGTCAATCAGGACGACACCAAGTCGAGCCACCGGACAGACACCCTTTGCTCTTGTCTATGGAGCAGAGGCAGTTCTCCCCACGGAACTCGTATACGGATCTCCTCGAGTGCTCGCTTATGATGAGCTCGAGCAAGAGCAACTGCGACAAGATGATGCATTGCTCCTCGAGGAGGAACGTCTCCAGGCTGCTGTACGAGCTGTTCGATACCAGCAAGCCTTGCGTCGCTATCATAGCCGCAAGGTTAAGGCCAGGAGTCTCGAGGAAGGCGACCTTGTTCTTCGGCGTGTTCAGTCCGCCAAGAATTCCAACAAGTTGACGCCGAAGTGGGAAAGCCCTTATCGGGTGAGACAAGTCACAAGGCCCGGCGCTGTCTGCCTTGAGACCGAAGAAGGCTTACCGGTGAGCAATTCCTGGAACATAGAGCATCTTCGCAAGTTTCACCCATAAGGCGCGGTTGCCGTGATCCGCTCCAGCAACCACCTTTTGTACAAGTCTTGCCGCTGTTGCATGTAAACCTTTGTACAAAGCCGGGCGCAGATCCCGTGCATCAGTAAAGCTTTTGTGTTTCGCACTATTTGCCATTTCCATGCTTTTTATTGTTATTTGCATGCATTGTTTGGCACCTTGTGCAACGCACATCCCCGGTAAGCACTAGCAAGCCGTGAGGACCTATACTTGTTTTTCCTTCTCTTTTCCCTCTTAAGCAGAAGGAATGTTCCTCGCGCACAAGTTTGCCGGGGGGAGGAGATGAAGGATGAACCAAGTGATGTTCAACGTTCAAGAAAGAGAAGCTTTGTCGGGGAACAAACGATCTATGAAAGCTAAGTTGCCAAAGTTTGAGCATTCAAATTTTTAAAAATTCTTAGTTGTCTTCCTTGAACAACCACACTTTGTATGGAAAACCTGTACGCGGAGGAACCTACCAGTGGCTAGCCGCACCCTTACTCTGTTTCGAGCACGCTCAACGGCCTAAGAGAGCTGCGACAAGTGTCGCGCCCTTACTTCGTTTTCGAGTTCGCTCAGCAGTCTAAGTGTGTTGCGACTAGCTGCGGCAAGGTTACTTGCCGACAAGGTCTTTGCCAGCAGGCTGCTCAGAGTCCAGCACTCAGCGCTCGCGGCAAGGACCCTTGCCGGCAAGTTCCCTAAAAGCGTAGGGTAAAAAGCATACAAAGTAAAGGACCAAAGCAAGGGAGATAACACTGCATTGACTACTCAAAATAAGATTGTATGTTACAAAGATAGCTTGCCGCTGTTCTAATCAACTACTGCCTATGACTTAATTGGCAGCGGCAAAGAAAGCAGAAGAAAGGGATCTAGTCTACGCGGTCGCCTTCACGCCTCGTGATCTTGCCCACCTTGGAGACGATTTGGGCAACCTGCGCCTTCAACGCCTCCAGATCAGCTTCGGGCGGCAAGGTCCGGAGGACGTTGACGAGGTTGATGTCGGGGTTGCGGTAGACGATCTTCGACAAGACACGCTCCAGAGGGCCCATGCAGAGCCGACGCGACTCGTCGGCCAGCTGCGCGGGGATCCTCTCCCGCAGCCGCACAAGCGCCGGCGCGATTCCCCTGAAGAAGAGACTCAACTTGGCGCTGTGGGGGAGGTTCTCGTCCGGAGAGTACACGAGGTGCTCCGCCCTCAGCGCCATCATCTCCTTGTCAATATTGGCAGCGGAGGTGACCAGCTCCTCAGTCCAATGCTCCACTGCCCGGCTGAACTGGTTCGCCGAGACGGCGGCGCTCTCCACCAGGCCCCGTTCCTTGCGGAGTTCATCCTTCAGCTTCGTCTCGCGGTCCCGGGCGGCGTCGAGCGAATCAGTCCGAGTGGAGACCTTCAACTCTAAGTCAGCAATAGAATCCTTGGCGGCAGTGAGCTCGTCGCCTTTCTTGGAGAGACGTACCTGCAAGTCAGAGTTGGTGTGGGCATCTTTCTCCCGCTCCACATTGAGTGCGGTGACTCTGTCCTCGCTCGCCTTCAGGTACAACTCCAGCTGCTCCACCTTGGCTTCCAGATCCTTCTTGGCGGTCTCTGCGGCGGCTGCAGCGCTCCTCGCCTCCTTCAGAGCCCCGCCAATGGCTTGCTCCCGGGCGGTGAGGTCGTCCTCGTGGGCGTCGAGGTCGACCTTCCGCTGGTTGAGCGCTCCTTCTCGCCGGGACAGCTCTTCGCCAACCAACCGCTGCTGCTCCTCGGCCTCGGTCTTCTCCAGGAGGAAGGCTTGCTGCGCCCCGGCAAGCTCTTCGCGCTCCTCCGCTAAGTTGCGGAGGGCCGCCTGGTTGTCGGCGCGGAGCTCCGCGGCGCGTTTCTCCAGATCAGCTCCAGCCTTGGCGGCAAGAGCCTACCGAGACTCCAACTTCGCCTGCCTGGCCCGGTACAGAGCCAGGAGCCGGCGAAGGAGTTTCTCCTCTTCGGGCTCGTCGCTGCCACCAGGCGCTTCAACAACCTTCAACCCCGCGGAGGCGAGGACCTCTCCGTCAAAGGTCTCTCCCTCCACGGGTGCTCGAGACGAGGACGCCCACGGGACTTGAATAAAGACCCCGTTGGCGGCCTCCAAGTAGACGCCAGATCGCTCCGTGGAGGCGGAGGGGTCGGCGGCCGGTGCAGCGTCAGACGCTCCTGCGGCCTCCGGGCCAGCAGTGCAGTCGCCGGCCTCTTCCCCGGCCGCGGCGTCGGCGGTCGGGGCAGTCTCTTCGGCGGCTGGCTCATCAGCGGCAGTGCCGTTGCCGCCGTCGCCGTGCACGCCCTCCTCGCCGGTGGCCTCCATTTCCATCCGCTCCGGTGCAGGAGGATCTAGCAGAAGAAAAAGGAAAGAAAGAGTCAAGCAAATATCCAAAAAGACAAGTCCGGGAAGAAGAAATTACAAGATTTTCCTTCGCGGACTTCTTCAACGACAGGCTCCCTCGCCGGGGAGTTCTCCCTTGGCGGCGGAGTGGTGGCCCCTGCCGGCGGAGGGCCGCCCGTGCCCTCCCTTGGCGGGGTGCTCACCCTTGTCGGGCTGCTCACCCTTGGCGGGGTACTCGCCCTTGGCGGAGTACCCGTCCTTGGCGGAGCGTTCTCCCTCGCCGGGGAGCTACTCCTTGGCGGGGAGGGTGGAGCAAGTAGCTCTTCGGGGACGACCTCCGGGCGCTCCTGTGGCTGCGGCTCCACTTCTGCGCAAGACAAACAAGACATCAAAATATCAGTACAAGCAACAACCCCAAGCGCGCCCGACAAGCAGAAAGATAAAAACCAGACTTACGCTGGGGGCTGCGCTGGGGGCTGCTCCTCGGAGCAGCAGGTTGATCCGGCAAGTTTGCCGCTGGCACGTCTCCAGTCGCCGCGGCGGGCGAGTCGTCTTCAACCTCGACCACAGGGATCTTGGCCCTCTTCGCCATCCGCTGGGTCAGGGTCCTGAAAGCACAACAAAAACAAGATCAGAATCAACAAGGAAGATCAAGACAAAATCGAAGAAACTAAAGAAGTACAAGTACTTACTCCTCTTCCTCTTCGTCTGAGCTGAGGGCGAGAAGTCAAACTCCGCCTGGTTTGCTCCCGCACAGGAGCTGGAGGAGAAGGTTCCCTCGGGCGGTTGGTGGGCTCCGGGGCCGTGGGCTGCGAAGACCCAGCCCCCGTCGTCGCCGGGGCCCGAGGAGCAGAAGGAACACCCGTTCCACTCCGGGAAGATCCTCCCCCGCTTGGAGCACGGGCACGGGGTGCCTCCTTGACGACTTCGCTCGTCCTGGTGGCGCGCGTCGCCCGGCGCGCCGGCTGCTGTCGAGGCGCCTGTGGCCTCGCCGCCTCAGCCGCCTTGCGGAGGCGCTTCCTCGGTTGTTGCGTAGGACTTGCCGGAGGCGGGGAGTTCTCTGAGGATGAGGAGGCATCATCGTCAAGTCCCAGAGATCCACCAGAGTCTTCGTCAGCCTCGACGTCCTCCTCCTCCCCGGCAGCCCCGCTGGACTCAGCACCATGCCCAGCGGCCTCGCTCCCTCCGGCGACCTCGCTCCCCCCGGCGACCTCGCTCGTCCCGGCAAACTGCACGGAAGGCTCCCCGGCAAACTCCTCGGGCGCAAGTTTCAGCAGCTTGAGGATTTCTGCCTCCTCTGCTTGACTCACTGCGTCCGCGGCCTGTGCCTCTTCCTCAGTATACCCGAAGTTACCCGCCGCCGCGGCTGCGGCGGCTTCCTCCATCCTGGTAGCGATGTAAGCTATATCCCGTGTCGTAGTGGCCCGGGTGAGGCCCCTGTTCTCCTCGGCATTGCGGGGCGTCTCAACCAAGTTGTCAAAGAAGCTCAGCACGGTGTCCGGCGGAGGCTCTATCCAGGTGGGGACAACGCCATGGGAGTCGCACGCAGGCATCATCGCGCGCAAGGAATCACGGGCAGTGTTGTTGCATAGCGGCACCACTACCCGGGAAGGTTTGAACCACTCCGGGTGGGCCGGGTCATGCTTGAAGAGCTCTCGGACCATCCCCTTCAACTCCAGAGCAGTGAAGTTATAGTTTAATCCAGGGCGCAGCCTCATGATATCCGCCGCATTGCCGAATTCCCAGGCGGGCCTTTTCCTTTCTTGTAAAGGGGCGATGCGGCGGCGGAGGAAATCTGCCCCAACCTCTCCGATAGTCAGATTGGCGACCCGGAGACGAATAATCCTAATGAGGGCGATGCTAAGCTTGTTGTCCTCCGGGGCCAATTCGCTCCAATCCCTGCCGCGCACTATGGCAGTCGTGCGCGGCGCAGAGAAGGGCTCCGGCTTCTCCTCCACCACCCAGCACCAATTGGCTCTCCATTCCTCCCACTTGCCGCGGAGCTCTCCCTTCAGGTACGAGTCTTTCTTGTTCAGCCTGGAGATCCAGGAGATGCCGCCGGAGAGGGGAGCGCCAGCCTCTACTCTAGGCATAAAGAAATGGCGGAAAAGGGCTACGTTTGGATCAATCCCAACATAGTTTTCGCACAGATGTACGAAAACGGCCATCGTAAGGATGGCGTTGGGGGTGAAATCTAGGAGTTGGAGGCCATATGTGTTCATGATATCACAAAAGAACTCCGAGAACGGAGGGCACAATCCAAAGTGGAAGAATGCAGCGAAGAAGAAATACCCGCCGGGGAACATATCTTTGGCGACCGCGGGGAAGGCTCTGGTGCGGGGATGAGCTTTGGTCTCCCTCGCCCAGAACAAATAATATTTGTTCCGCAGCTCCCTCGCGCCCAGCCTCGGCGCGAAGATCACGCACCTCTTCCGCAAGGCGGCCAGCTTCGCCGCCTGCTCGGACTTCTCCTTCTTTGCCTTGTCATTCTTGGCCTTGTCGCTCTTCGCCTTGTCGCTCTTCGGAGCCATGGCGGAGGCGGCGAGGGAAGAAGCGAGGAGCTCGACGGCGCCGCGGATGCGGAAGACGGCGGAGGAGGGGCGGAGGCAAGAAGCAGCGGAGGTTTCTGGAGAATCAAGGCGCAATGAAGACGAAGGAGGGGAACTGCCCCTGCTTCCTCTGCTTTTAAGGGGGAAGTGGGGGACGTTCCGCATTTCCCATTAAAGAAACAGGCCACGATCTCTCCCACGATGCCGCAATCGACGCGTGCCGTTAGGGAGGGATGCGGCGGATACGGAAGGAGATACGGCTTGCCGTGGGCCGCGTGTGCCCGTGCACTGTCTTGGGCCTGGCCCAACAGCGCACGGCACCGTGTGTGGCCCAGGCCCGGGGGCTCCTGTCGGTGTACTAAGATAGGGGTGCCTTAGTACCCCAACTTGTGCACGGGCAGTAGCAGCTTCCCGCGGCAGGGTTTACCACGTGCTCGCCAAGTACCTTTCCGGTCCTTATGAAGCCATTCAAGAACAAAGTATACAAGTCAGAAGATCAAGACCCCGGCAAGTGGAGCTTGCCGGGAAGGCCGTACCAGGCTTAAGCTTATCACTTTAACATAAGACCCTGGCAAGAGGAGCTTGCCAGGAGGACCAAGGAACGCATACCTCAAGAGATACCTCGGCGCTTCATGCGCCCCGGCAGGGCCCGGGAAGCGGCAAGCTTCCGGGCACAGCAAGACAGAGGCCCCGGCAAGGTGCTTGCCGGGGGAAGCTCGCTGTGTGCCCGCGCTCCAGCTCGTATGCCCACGCGTCGCCCTGGGGCCCTTCCAGGGACGCGTGGCAGACGGCTGTGCAGCCTGGGGCGCACGGTGGCAAACCATGGTGACGAGGCTACCGTCGTGGCGAACGGAGGAGCATGGACAGACGCTTTTGGGGCCGACGGTGACGGGCATTTAATGCCCTTGTCCCCCACTGTCAAAGTTAGGTGAAGACCACTGTTCCTCCACTGTTCATACACTGTTCACGTACTGTTACAACTACCACCAAAATTACGTTTTTACCCTCCTCTACGTTGACACCTGTCGGTGACCCCTTTGAGCTATAAAAGGAGGCCCATGCACAACGTAGAGGGGGTTCGGAACCTAGACAACTCTTTCGCTCGGTATAGCTAGCTCTTCAAGCTCCCGAGCACAAGAACTCAATACAATCCAAGCAGGAGTAGGGTTTTACGCGTCCGCGCGGCCCGAACCTGGGTAAAACTGCCCGCGTGCGCTCCTCGATCTGCTCTCCGTGCTCCCTCCGCTCCCTTACCGCAACGTAGAAGGGGCTCCGGTCCCATAGGTGCTCGTGGGAGGACAGTTTCCCCCGACAACTTTGATTCCTAGAGTTTTGTTGTGATGCCATGTTGTATTTGCACATATCGAGCATATTGTGTGTATGTTATTGAAATGCTTGCTATGTGATGTCTACTATGCACCCCTATTCTTGTAGATGTTGTTGGGCCTCCAAGTACAGAGGTTTGTAGGACAGTAGCAAATTTCCCTCAAGTGGATGACCTAAGGTTTATCAATCCGTGGGAGGCGTAGTATGAAGATGGTCTCTCTCAAGCAACCCTGCAACCAAATAACAAAGAGTCTCTTGTGTCCCCAACACACCCAATACAATGGTAAATTGTATAGGTGCACTAGTTCGGCGAAGAGATGGTGATACAAGTGCAATATGGATGGTAGATATAGGTTTTTGTAATAGGAAAATATAAAAACAGCAAGGTAGCAAGTGGTAAACGTGAGCATAACGGTGTTGCAATGATAGTAGGCAAGGCCTAGGGTTCATACTTTCACTAGTGCAAGTTCTCTCAACAAGGATAACATAATTGGATCATATTACTAGCCCTCAACATGCAACAAAGAGTCACTCCAAAGTCACTAATAGCGGAGAACAAACAAAGAGATTATGGTAGGGTACGAAACCACCTCAAAGTTATTCTTTCTGATCGATCTATTCAAGAGTCCGTAGTAACGTTCAATCTATCATAGAGTTTGTACTAGAATAACCTTAAGTATCCATGGGCATGATTATACGATATGCATCACACAATCTCAAAAACATCTATTCAACCAACACATAGAACTTCAAAGAGTGCCCCAAAGTTTCTACTAGAGATTCAAGACGAAAATGTGTGCCAACCCCTATGCATAGATTCCCAAGGTCACGGAACCCACAAGTTGATCACCAAAACATACATCAAGTGGATCACATGATATCCCATTGTCACCATAGATAAACACGTGCAAGACATACATCAAGTGTTCTCAAATCCTTAAAGACTCAATCCGATAAGATAACTTCAAAGGGAAAACTCAATCCATTACAAGAGAGTAGAGGGGTAGAAGCATTATAAGATCCAACTAGAATAGCAAAGCTCGCGATACATCAAGATCGAGCCATCTCAAGAACACGAGAGAGAGAGATCAAACACATAGCTACTCATACATACCCTCAGCCCCGAGGGTGGACTACTCCCTCCTCGTCATGGAGAGCGCCGGGATGATGAAGATAGCCACCAGAGAGGGATTCCCCCCTCCGGCAGGGTGCTAGAACGGGTGTAGATTGGTTTTCGGTGGCTACACAGGCTTTCGGCGCCGGAAGTCCCGATCTAGGTTAATTTCCGAAGGTTTCAGTATTTATAGGAATTTTTGGCATAGGTCCCACTTCAGGGGGGCTTCTGGGTTGTCCTCGTGATAGGAGGGCACCACCACCTTCCCAAGGCGCGCCCTACACCCTTGAGGGCAGCCCGTGGCTCTCCTGGCCCAACTCTTTTGCTTCGGGGGCTTCTTTTGGTCCAGAAAAAATCATAAAAAATTGGCTCGTCAATTGGACTCTGTTTGATATTCCTTTTCTGTAAAACCCTAAAACAGGAAAAAAAACATAAATTGGCACTGGGCTTTGGGTTAATAGGTTAGTCATAAAAATCATATAAAAGTGTATAATAAAGCCCATAAGACATCCTAGAAGGATAATATAATAGCATAGAACAATAAAAAATTATAGATACGTTGGAGACGTATCAGTATGTGTGGGATCCGACACCTAGTTGTTTACCCTTGGTAGCCTATCTTCTAGGGAAATGCCTCCTAGTGCTTCCACTGAGCCTTGGTTGCTTGCTACTGCTCCAAAACACATGGATTGACCGGCATGTGTCCTTCCTTGCTCCTATGTCTGTCCCCCTTGGGGAAATGTCACGCGGTGTATACCGGAGTCCTGTTAGCTTGCTACAGCCCGACAACACTCGTTGCTGACTGACACATGCATTGTTGGGTCATGTATGCATGTCCATGTAATTTAGCGCCACTTTTGGTTTATAACTAGTCATGTCGGCCCGGGTTCTCTGTCATATGGATGCTAGCGACACTATCATATACGTGAGGCAAAATGCGCAAACGTTCCCGGGACAGGTAAGGTGGCACCCATGAGGATACCGTGCGTGAGGTCGCAAAGTGATATGATGTATTACATGCTAGATCAGTGTGACTTAGGATCGGGGTCCCGATAGCTTTGGTAGCCTGGGACCGCAACTGCACTTGGTGGTGTGGGGTGACGCTCACCTCGCATAGCCCTTGGTACTTGCAGGTCTTCGATGATCTGGGTGATGAACTCCTGAGCACTCGTTGCCTCGCGCCTTGTGCCATCTTCGCGGAAACGTGCGCTGAAGCACGCCTCTAGATGGTGCATGAGCGCTTCCCTCGTGGCGTTGGCTAGATCAGAGGCCCTCCAGAGGACAGCTCCCGAGCCCAGCCTGAGAGGGGCACCGAGCGCGTGTTCCTATGCGAGGGAGGAAGGCGTCCCGTTCATGGGCGCAGATCCTGAGGCACGACCGTCGAGTGTTGCTTCCTCGAGTGGCTTCAGGGCCAGCAGCCGCTTCTTCTTCTTCGGGACGGCTTCAGGATGGCTTCGGGAGGGTAGGTAAAGCCCTCGGCATTTGACTTCTCCACTACTGCAGCTTGGTAGGCGCGTTCGAGAGCGCGCACCGCATCCTTCTCATTACAGGCAACCGTGATGATGATGTCGCTTCCCGGCATCTTGAGGATGTTGTAGCCGTGGTGAGTCACTGCCATGAACTTGGCCAAGGCTAGGTAGCCAAGGATGGCATTGTACTGGCGCCGGATGTGGGCGACATCAAAGTCAATGAGCTCCATGCGGTAGTTCTTGCGGTCGCCGAAGGTGACAAGGAGGCGGATCTGTCGTATTGGTGTTGTAGAGCCGTCGGTCACTCCGGAGAAAGGCTTGGTGGGCTGGAGCTGGTCGTATGGCACTTGGAGCGTGTCGAAGGTCCCGACGGAGAGGACGTTGAGCCCTGCTCTGCCGTCGATGAGGGTCTTGGTGACGAGCACATTGCTGATGGTAGGTGAGCAGAGCAGAGGGAGGGCACGGGCCGCAGCCGCGCACTTGAGCTGGTCAGCCGAGTCGAAGGTGATGGCACACTTGGACCATATGAGAGGACGCATTATCTCGAGCTTGGGGAGGACTACATTCACCTCTCGGGCGAACTACTTGAAGACGCGATGAGACGCCAGGGCCTGAGCGCCTCCCAGGATTCATGCCATAGCGCGCAGTTCCTGAAAGCCCCCAGCCCCTTCATCTTGGTGACGGTCGTTGTTCCTTCTCGGCATTGGAGGCTGCGGAGGAAGGGCTACATTGTCTCGAGGGCGATCTTGACGCAGCTGGTCCCTCCAGTGATCCTCACGAGGCTGGTCCCACCATGGGCCCTCACGAGGTTTGCCCTGCGAGTGGTCCTCACGAGGCTGCTCACGCCAGCCTTGGCGAGAGTCACGATTGTCCCAGCATCCTCCTCCACGGCCACCTCTGAGACCGTAGCCTTGTTCACCGTGCTCGGCGCGGCGTTTAGGCGTCCGTCGCGGATGGCCCTAAGTTCCTGACAGCCGTCGGTGTTATGCTTGTGCACGTTGTGGAAGATTAAGAACAGGTGGCTGCCCTTAGAGGAATCGGGGTAATCACACCCACATTTCATCTCAGGCTCAGCCGCGAGCACTGTCGATCCCTTGCGCTTGGCCTCCTTGGTCTTGGCCTTCTTGTCTTCTAGATCAACCTCGGGAAGCTCGACGAGCGAGAGGCGACCCTCTTCTACCTTTGTGCACTTGATCGCCAGGTTGATCATCTCCAAAGCTGAGCACAGGTCCTCCTGAATGGCGAGCTCTTCCTTCATCCTGACGTCTCGGACGCCATCAGTGAACGCCGAGATGATGGCTTCATCGGATACCTTGGGGATCTTGATGCGAACGTTGGTGAAACGTTGTAGGTACTTGTGCAGGGTCTGTCCTGGCTGCTGCTTGATTCGCCGCAGGTCACCCACCATCGGGGTGCGGTCACGAGTTCCTTCGAAGTTGGAAATGAAGCGTTCGCTCAGCTCACCCCAGGAGGAGATCAACTCCTTCGGGAGGTTCAGGAGCCAAAAACGAGCGTCGTCCTTGAGAGCCATGGGGAACCAATTGTCCATGACCTTCTCGTCGCCACTGGCTGCTTCAATGCTCAGCTCGTAGAGCTGCAGGAACTCTGCACGGCTAGGTGTTCCATCATAGCGCGGGGGTAGATCTGGCTTGAATTTTCCGGGTCAGATGACACGAAGGAGCTCTGGGGTGAATGCTCGGCAGACCGCCGTGCTGACTAGTGCATGCTGCTGAGGTGGAACTGGTCCGAGTGTTCGCTCGGCGCCGCATGAGGAGGCGCACGACCTTAACGAGGAAGAGCCAGAAGCGCATGCAACTCGCCTTGGGGCCGCTGCACCACTTGGCAGCTTTCTTCATCATGCGGGGCCACCCTGCATGGCTGGTCACGCTGGGGGGGCCTCGTGCCTTGGCTCGGGGACGACGTCTGTGCGGGGCGGTGGAGGAAGTGCGTCGATGATACGTCTCCAACGTATTTGTAATTTTTGATTGTTCCATGCTATTATTTATGATGTTTTGGATGTTTAATGGGGTTTGGCATACACTTCTATATTATTTTTGGGACTAACCTACTAACCCAAAGGCCCAGTCCAGATTGCTGTTTTTTGCCTGTTTTAGGGTTTTACAGAAAAGGGATATCAAACGGAGTCCAAACGGAATGAAACCTTCGGGAGAGATATTTTTGGAGAGAATCACGCACGGGAGACTTGAGAACCACGGAGTAGGGGCCACGAGGTGCCCACGAAGGTGGGGGAGCCCCCCCTAGGGCGCGCCCCCTTGCCTCGTGGGTTCCTCGTAAGGCCCCCGGTGCCCTCCTTCCTCCTATATAAGCCTACGTACCCCGAAACCATGACAGGAGAAGAGGAAACCCTAGTTCCACCGCTGTAACCTTCTGTTCCCGTGAGATCCCATCTTGGGGCCTATTCCGGAGCTCCGCCAGAGGGGGATCCATCACGGAGTGCTTCTACATCATCATCATCGCCTCGCCATCAGTTGTGAGTAGTTCACTACAGACCTTCGGGTCCATAGCTAGTATTTAGATGGCTTCTTCTCTCTCTCTGGATCTCAATACAAAGTTCTCCTCGGTCTTCGAGGAGATCCATTCGATGTAATCTCTTTTTGCGGTGTGTTTGTCGCGATCCGATGAATTGTGGGTTTATGATCAAGATTATCTATGAGAAATATTTGTTTCTTTTCTGAACTCTTTATGTGTGCTCATAATATCCTTGGAAGTCTCTTCGAATTATTGGTTTGGTTTGGCCTACTAGATCTATAGTTCTTGCAATGGGAGAAGTGCTTGGCTTTGGGTTCAATCTTGCAGTGTCCTTTCCCAGTGATAGTAGGGGCAGCAAGGCACGTATTGTATTGTTGCCATCGAGGATAAAAAGATGGGGTTTATATCATATTGCTTGAGTTTATCCCTCTACATCACGTCATCTTGCTTAAGACGTTACTCTGTTCTTATGAACTCAATACACTAGATGCATGCTGGATAGCAGTCGATGTGTGGAGTAATAGTAGTAGATGCAAGCAGGAGTCGGTCTACTTGTCTCGGACGTGATGCCTATATACAATGATCATGCCTAGATAGTCTCATAATTATTCGCTTTTCTATCAATTGCTCGACAGTAATTTGTTTACCCACCGTAGAATATCGCTATCATGAGAGAAGCCACTAGAGAACACTATGGACCCCGGGTCTATTCTCAACATATCAATCTACACTTACTTTACTTTTTCCTCTTTTACTTTCTGTTCTTATAATAAAAAATACCAAAAATATAAACTATCATCTCTATCAGATCTCACTTTCGTAAGTGACCGTAAAGGGATTGACAACCCCTTATCGCGTTGGCTGCGAAGTTCTTATTTGTTTGTGCAGGTGCGAGGGACTCACGCGTGGTCTCCTACTGGATTGATACCTTGGTTCTCAAAAACTGAGGGAAATACGTACGCTACTGTGCTGCATCGCCCTTTCCTCTTCGAGGGAATACGACGCAAGCTCGAGAAGTAGCAAGAAGAATTTCTGGCGCCGTTGCCGGGGAGGCTTACGCAAAAGTCATATACCAAGTACCTATCACAAACCCTTATCCTTCGCATTACATTTTTGCCTCTCGTTTTCCTCACCCCCACTTCACCCTTGCCGTTTTATTTGCCCTTCTTCTATCGTATGTTTATCGTTCGCTTGCTTCTTGTTTGCTTGTGTGTTGCTTGTTTGCTTGTCATCATGTCTAGCACGCCTATCATTATCAACACTCCTGAGAGTGAGGTCCTCAACTTTAAACAAAGGGAGGAAGAAAACTTAAAAGATGCCTGGTATAGAATTTGCAATGCTCAAAATAGATCTAATAGGAAGCTTTCCACTTCCGTGCTTCTTCGCAATTTTTATGTTGGCATAACTCTGTGGAATAGATTTATCTTAGATACCATTACCAGAGGGAATTTCTTGGGTAGCCATACCTTTGATTCTTATAATGCTATGACTGAATTATTTGGCGCACCACCTCTTATGGTTAATCGGATCGTTTTAACTTTGGAGCATGTTATGCAAAGGTTAGAAATCATTGAAAACAAAGTTGCTACGGTAGAACTGGTAGAGAACCTGGATAGTAAAATCCATAATAAAATTACCCAATATGGATCCAAGGTAGGAGTTGTTCTGAAAAATCTTAAGGAAAAGGAGCCCATAGTTAAAGAAAAGCTAGATCAAGATTCTACTAGAATCAATAAGCTTGAGGATATTATTGCTAATGTGGGTTCTGCTCTTTCTGCTATAAAAACTACTCAAAATACCTCTACCACTAAATTATCTAAGTTCATGTATGTCCCTAAAGACAAGGGTGAAACATCTAGTAAAGAAATTGTGGATCTCAAATCCATAAGTGTTC
Source organism: Secale cereale (assembly GCA_902687465.1). Classification (NCBI taxonomy): domain Eukaryota; kingdom Viridiplantae; phylum Streptophyta; class Magnoliopsida; order Poales; family Poaceae; genus Secale; species Secale cereale. The sequence goes on along the minus strand of LR738713.1, from coordinate 279,992,264 downwards.
ACCCTAATTTTCTTACTTTTGCAAGAGACCCTTTTGACACTTTAGAACTTCTTGATTTCTTGCCCAAGAGTTTGATTATTAACAGGGATAAAGAAGTGCCTAAGAATCATAAGTGCTTAATTAAAGAATTGCCTTCCAAAGACGGCAATACCTAGAACTATCCATGTATCGTGCCTAGCTAGGGGCGTAAAACGATAGCGCTTGTTGGGAGGCAAGCGAATTTTGTATATATTTTTTTGTTTTTGCTTCTGTTTATGCATCTAGCTTCTTTTTAGATGTGGTTTTGTGTTTTGTTTACTGTTTGTGCCAAGTAGAACCTTTGGGAAGACTTGTGTGAAGTTTATGTGATCTTGCTGTGAAAAACAGAATCGTTAGCGCTAGCTAGAATGGTCATCAGATTTTACGGGAGCGTGCTATTTAGCTGATTCTTTTTGCAGATGATTAATAGACAAATTCCTCACGTTTACCAATTTAGTTTGAATTTTTTGGGCTTACAGAAGTATACAAAACCTGCAGATTACTACAGACTGTTCCGTCTTTGACAGATTCTGTTTTTCGTGTGTTGTTTGCTTATTTCAATGCATCTATGAGTAATATTGGGAAGTATGAACCATAGAGAAGTTGGAATACAATAGGTTTAACACCAATATAAACAAAGAATGAATTCATTGCAGTACCTTTGAGTAGTGGTTTGCTTTCTTATACTAACGGAGCCCACGAGATTTTTGTCTAAGTTTTGTGTTGTGAAGTTTTCAAGTTTTGAGTACTGCTTTGATGGACTATGGAACAAAGAGTAGCAAGGGCCTAAGCTTGGGGATTCCCAAGGCACCCCAAGTAAAATTCAAGGATAAACAAAAGCCTAAGCTTGGGGATGCCCCAGGAAGGCATCCCCTCTTTCGTCTTCATCCATCGGTAACTATACTTGGAGCTATATTTTTATTCACCACATGATATGTGTTTTGCTTGGAGCGTCTTGTATAATTTGAGTCTTTGCTTGTTAGTTTGCCACAATTATCCTTGCTGGACACACCTATTTGAGAGAGTTAAATATGGCCTGGTAATTGATAGAACACTCTATGTGCTTCACTTATATCTTTTGAGTTGAATTGTTTTTGCTCTAGTGCTTCACTTATATCTTTTAGAGCACGGTGGTGATAATATTTTGAAGAAATTGTTGAACTCTCATGCTTCACTTATATCCTTTTGTGAGTCTATTAAAACAGCATGATAATGTGCTTAGGCTATAAAACTAGTCTTCACATGATAGACATCCAATATCAATGTAGTAAAAACTTTCACACTAAGTGCATTGAATATGATGAGAAGTTGGATGCTTGATAATTGTTTTGAGATATGAGGATAGTGATATTAGGGTCATGCTAGTGGAGTTACTATGAAGTTGAGAAATACTTGTGTTAAGGTTAGTGATTCTCGTAGCATGCACGTATGGTGAACCGCTATGTGACGAAGTTAGAGCATGAGGTATTTGTAAAGTGTCAACCTTTGTGTGGAGGTCGGGGGCGCGCGATGGTTAACTCCTACCAACCTCCCCCTAGGAGCATGCGTTGATTGCTTTGTTTTGATGACTCATAGATTTTTGCAATAAGTATATGAGTTCTTATGACTAATGTTGAGTCCATGTATTATACGCACTCTCACCCTTCCACCATTGCTAGCCTCTCTTGTACCGCGCAACTTTCGCCGGTACCACACACCCACTATATATCCTTCCTCAAAACAGCCACCATATATATATTCTCAAAACAGCCACCATACCTACCTATAATGGCATTTCCATAGCCATTCCGAGATATATCGCCATGCAACTTTCCACCGTTCCGGTCATATGACACGCTTGTCATATTGCCATGCATGATCATGTAGTTGACATCGTATTTATGGCAAAGCCACCATGCATAATTTTTCATACATGTCACTCTTGTTTCATTGCACATCCCGGTACACCGCCGGAGGCATTCATATAGAGTCATACTTTGTTGTAGTATCGAGTTGTAATATCGAGTTGTAATGAAAGTGTGATGATCATCATTATTAGAGCATTGTCCCATGGGAGGAAAGGCTAAATCAATAAAGCCCCTCCACAAAAAAAGGCCAAAGAAAAAAAAAGGCCCCAAAAAAGGGTAAAGAAAAGAAAAAGGGACAACTGCTACTATCTTTTTTTCCACACTTGTGCTTCAAAGTAGCACCATGTTCTTCATGATAGAGAGTCTCATGTTTAGTCACTTTTATATACTAGTGGGAATTTTCATTATAGAACTTGGCTTGTATATTCCAACGATGGGCTTCCTGAAATGCCCTAGGTCTTAGTGAGCAAGCAAGTTGGATGCACACCCACTAGTTTCTTTTATTGAGCTTTCATACATATTTAGCTCTAGTGCATCCGTTGCATGGCAATAGCTACTCACTCACATTGATATCTATTGATGAGCATCTCCATAGCCCGTTGATACGCTTAGTCGATGTGAGACTATCTCCCTCCTTTTTGTCTTCTCCACTACCACCTCTCTATTCCACCCATAGTGCTATGTCCATGGCTCACGCTCATGTATTGCGTGAAAGTTGAAAGGTTTGAATGAATAGAGTATGAAAACAAGTGCTTGGCTGAAATCGGGATAGTGCATGAAATGAATATTTTGTGTGATGAAGAGGGAGCATAGCCAGACTATATGATTTTGTAGGGATAACTTTCTTTAGCCATAGTATTTTGAGAAGACATGATTGCATTGTTAGTATGCTTGAAGTATTATTATTTCTTATGTCAATATAGACTTTTGACTTGAATCTTTCAGATCTGAACATTAATGCCACAATTAAGAGATTTACATTGAAAAGCTATGTTGGTTAGCATTACACATCAAATTCTGTTTTTATCATTTACCTACTCGAGGACGAGCAGGAATTAAGCTTGGGGATGCTTGATACGTCTCCAACGTATCTGTAATTTTTTATTGTTCCAAGCTATTATTTATGATGTTTTGGATGTTTAATGGGCTTTGGCATACACTTTTATATTATTTTTGGGACTAACCAACTAACCCAAAGGCCCAGTCCAGATTGTTGTTTTTTGCCTGTTTTAGGGTTTTATAGAAAAGGGATATCAAACGGAGTCCAAATGGAATGAAACCTTCGGGAGAGATATTTTTGGAGAAAATCGCGCACGGGAGACTTGAGAACCACGGAGCAGGGGCCACGAGGTGCCCACGAGGGTGGGGGCGCGCCCCCTGCCTCGTGGGTCCCTCGTAAGGCCCCCGGTGCCCTCCTTCCTCCTACATAAGCCTACGTACCCCGAAACCATCAAAGGAGAAGAGAAAACCCTAGTTCCACCGTCGTAACCTTCTATTCCCGTGAGATCCCAAATTGGGGCCTGTTCCGGAGCTCCGTCGGAGGGGGGATCCATCACGGAGTGCTTCTACATCATCATCATCGCCTCACCATGAGTTGTGAGTAGTTTACTACAGACCTTCGGGTCCATAGCTAGTATCTAGATGGCTTTTTCTCTCTCTGGATCTCAATACAAAGTTCTCTTCAGTCTTCGAGGAGATCCATTCGATGTAATCTCTTTTTGCGGTGTGTTTGTCGAGATCCGATGAATTGTGGGTTCATGATCAAGATTATCTATGAGAAATATTTGGTTCTTTTCTGAAATCTTTATGTGTGCTCATAATATCCTTGCAAATCTCTTCGAATTATTGGTTTGGTTTGGCCTACTAGATCTACAGTTCTTGCAATGGGAGAAGTGCTTGGCTTTGGGTTCAATCTTGCGGTGTCCTTTCCCAGTGACACTAGGGGCAGCAACGCACATATTGTATTGTTGCCATCGAGGATAAAAATATGGGGTTTATATCATATTGCTTGAGTTTATCCCTATACATCATGTCATCTTGCTTAAGGCGTTACTCTATTCTTATGAATTCAATATACTAGATGCATGCTGGATAGCGGTCGATGTGTGGAGTAACAGTAGTAGATGTAGGCCGGAGTCGGTCTACTTGTCTCGGACGTGATGCCTATATACAATGATCATGCCTAGATAGTCTCATAATTATTTGCTTTTATATCAATTGCTCGACAGTAATTTGTTTACCCGCCGTAGACTATCACTATCATGAGAGAAGCCACTAGAGAACACTATGGCCCCCGGGTCTATTCTCAATATATCAATCTACACTTACTTTACTTTTTCCGCTTTTACTTTCTGTTCTTATAATAAAAAATACCAAAAATATAAACTATCAGATCTCACTTTCGTAAGTGACCGTAAAGGGATTGACAACCCCTTATCGTGTTGGCTGCGGAGTTCTTATTTGTTTGTGCAGGTGTGAGGGACTCGCGCGTGTTCTCCTACTGGATTGATATCTTGGTTCTCAAAAACTGAGGGAAATACTTATGCTACTATGCTGCATCACCCTTTCCTCTTCGAGGGAATACAACGCAAGCTCGAGAAGTAGCAGTCGCGTGCCTCATCTCCTGCCTGAGGTTGTGGAGGAGGCAGCGAACGGGGCGATGCTGGAGCCTCTCCCGCGGCGCTGACGAGCTCGGCGATGCGGTCCAGCCAATCTTCATAGAGGTCGTCGGCCGGGCGGTAGCGCAAGAGCTCGCGTGCCATGAGCAATGCGGCCTACGAATTCGCCGGTCCACGACGAGCGTGGGAGGACGAAGCAGCCGCTGGAGTCAGCGACGGGGTTGTAGTGCGGCCGTCACGCCGCGCGGAGCACGGGAACGATGAATCATGCTGCTCGCGGGCAGTGAGGCCGGTGGCAGCATTTGCCGCCGGTGATGGAGAGCGACGGGGGATGCCGTCGCCTGGGGGTGCCGTCTGGGCCACGCGAGCGGCGAGAGCGGCCTGGGCGCTTAGCACAGACACGACGAGCGTCAGCCATGGGGCGGTGAGATGACGATGAACCGAACGGACGAAGAGGAGTTTCGACGCACCTCTACGTGGATCACCAAATGTCGGATTTAGGGCTCCGCAAAGCCCTTCTAGGTTCAAACTCCGGGGTCGGGGCGAAGAACTCAACCTCGCCTATCTACCTACTCGCCATCCCACGAACTAGCTCGATGAACAGGAATGTAAAGGAGGCACGAGGCAGTTTATCCTGGTTCAGGCCACCTAGCGATGAGTGGCCCTACTCCAGCAGTATGGCGGATTAGCCTCTAGACGGGCTGAGGATGAACTAGTACAATGGGTGAACAACCTCCGGAGGTGTGTTCTTGCTTTGTGGTGGAGAGGAGGGTCTGAATGATCCGTCCCCTACTGGGTGGTGGTTATCCTACTTATATAGTCGCCTTGGTCCTTTTCCCCCGAAATGTTGGCGGGAAGGGATCCCACAACGGCCAATCTGGAAGGGAGAAAACTAGTACATCTTATCCTGACTAATGGTGGTCTTCGCCTGCAAAGCCTCTGATCCTAACGCCATGGTGGGCTCGGCGATGACCTCCATCCTGCCGTCCTGGCGGTCTTGGTCTCGTTGCATGGAAATGCAAACCTTTGGCAGATTCCTTGGGACTCTGCATTTGAGCCCGCTTCCTTTGCACCAAAGGGGAAACTGTTGTACTGCGCCCGCTGGCGCCCGCCTGGCCTTGGTCGTCACGGCTTGCATCATGCAAACCTCGCGAGGTGGGGGTTGCATAGAGTTCTCCGCTCCTCAGGAACCAGCCAGACGAGGCTGCCCCTTCCGGAGGTCTTGGTGGCCTTCTCCCCGCGAGGCTTGGCCTCTCACGAGGGTCTTGAGTATCGATGTAGCGACCACGATCCGAATGGATCGAAGTCTCTGTGTTCTGTGTCATCCCTGGATCGGTATGCTGACACACACAGTACTCGAGGATTTATAACAAAGGTAAATCACATGTATGAAGTAACATAAATACTATTACCTCAATCGATCATAGCGGAAGCAACAAAGGTTGTGGATTCCCATCAACACCAACGGCAAAGTTGAGTGTAGAAATCGTAACCCCTAACGTATCACGTACTCATCGTAAGATAATCCTGCAACATGAGACGTTGCAGCCACAGAGGGTCAGTACATTGAATGTACTGGCAAATTCACACTGTAATGATAATGATGAACAAAGCCTACAACTACATGCATATTTGGCTGGTGGAGGCTGTAAGGTTAAAGTTTTTGCGTAAAGCCAATTTTTCCCTACTGCAAAGGAATGCATTTTAATTAACTATCATGGTAGTTGAAACAGTGTTGAGAAGATAGGCATCCTCTCAACCCCAATTAAAAAAATCATCAAACCCAACAATATTAAATTAGAGTAACATGATGAGATTCACATGAAAATCCAAGTACTAGATACTCAAGACGTCCATAACCGGGGACACGGCTAATCATGATCAGTTTGTACACTCTGCAGAGGTTTGTGCACTTTTCCCACAAGACTCGATCGCCTCCGTTTGGTTTCTCGCACTACATGGTGTTTGAGAAACGAATGACCGAGACATAGTCCTTCAAAAGCGCTAGCACCTTACGATCGGGCGGACCGTACCAACCTACATCCCCTACATCTGCTAGTCCACCACTGTAAGAGTTCGCACGACTTACTCATACTATGCTAGAGCCCATAATAGCATTGTGGCTGCACACGGAAGTTTCTAGTATGAATAATCTCATGATCCCTTTGAGCCTGGGTGGCGGTCCATAAAAAAAAACAGGCAATCGCTGGAATACCCAGGTGCCTCAGTCCACCCAGATGTGTATTAATGTTGCCACCTTAAGTTGAACCATTAATTCACAAACTCACATCTGTCATGGATTTCACTCACCCAATCCACGTCTACGAGCATAGCATGTCCTAACAGCAAACGTAGAAGTAACTCCCAAAGGTTTGAATGTAATGCAGGTAATAGGTACTACCTCAATCTACTTCCCAATCCCACAAGTTAATTGATCCTACTGATGCAATGTGTTTGAGGATATAACTAATGCAATGAAAACTGGGTATTGGAAAAAGTATGATCAAAGTGTGAACTTGCCTGCAATGTTGATGAAGATGATTCGCACACAAAACTCTGGATAGATCTACTCGTCATACTCCGGTCAGTCTATCGTAAGCAAGCAATAGTAACCACACATAAGCAATTACTCAGAAAAATAAGACATACCGAATAAACTCTTCGGAAAACTTCGAAAACAAACGAATGTCTCTTGAAACATGAAACAATTTCTAACATTACCAAAATTATGTGAATTTGGCCTTATCAGAAAGTTTAGGTCAAGAGCTTCGATTTGCAAAAAGAATCAACTCAAACGGAGTTACGAAACTCAAGTTATGATGAAACGAAGTTTGACTCTAAAACTAGTTAAATTAAAATTTTAAAATTTTCAAAAACATGTTTGAGTTGTATTACTGGAAAGAGGGGATCGTAACGAAGATGTGGGCGTTGGTTTCGTTGAATTTGGACCAACTGGCAAAAAGTTAAGGCCGTTTGAAGTTTAGGGGCTAATCTGTAAAAATAATAATTACAGACAGGTCCCTGGCCAGAATCTAAAAGAACAAGAAAAAAACTATCGAGCGAACGCTCGTTTTCTAACTCTAACTAAAGAACGTTCACTGAATAGATAAAACCTAAAAATAATTAACCGATCAAAAGGGAAAACCAATCTACCAAAAAAAAACGGGGCGGTTCGGCGGGTTTTACCGTCTCGACGGTTTTCGCCAAAAAACCGGCAGTGGATCGGGTCCGACGCGGATCGGGGTGGATCGGGGCTCCGGCGAGATGTCGACCGGTGGTGAACTCCGGTCAGCGAGGGGCTCGGCGGGGTGGCGCGGTTGGCAGGTGGTGCGGCGTGGCGCGCGGCTGAGTGAGGGGGGGGCGAAGGCGGCGGCTCAGCTGCGCAGCGGCGGTGGCGGCAACGTCAACCGGCGACAGCAGCGGGAAGTGTGCGGCGCCGGCGGCGGAAAGTGCGTGGCGGCGGGGCGAGTAGAGGGGGGGCCGGGGCGGCGCCCTTTATAGGGGAGGGGTGGCGGCGATTGCTTGGAGAAGGGGCAGGGAGGAGGCGGCAACGGAGGAGTCCGGGGCGGACACGCGCGGCGGCGGCGGTGCCGTGGTGGCGACGGCCTCTGGCCGGAGGTCGAGGGCGACGGGGCGCTGGGCCGCGGCCTGGCGGAAGCTGGGCGGCCCAGTTCGGCGGAGGGTATTTTTTTCTTTAAACATTTTTTTAACAGACCGAAAAACGAATAAAAGCAAAATAAATAAAAATAACCTATAGGCATATTATATAACAAAATTTGTAGAAAAAGAATTCCTACAACATGAACATTTTTCTACTGTCAAATAAAATGCCCACAAAATCTAATAAATCAAAAGGTCCTACTGCTGCAATAAAAACCAATAAAAATCATTCTTAAAATACCAAAAAGAATTCAAATTCATTCATCTCCAATTTTCTGCTGTAGGGAATCATGTTACCCTATTTTCCATGTAATTTCTTTTTGGAGAAAAAATAATTTGAATAAAACCCAAATAACTCAATATTTGAAATTGAGTTGCAGAAAATTTCAGAAAACTTCCAACTCATATTTCCTATAATTTGAAGAAGTCATTTTATCTTCTCTCGGGAAAATCATTGAGTTGCTTAAAGTTTCTGAATTTGAAAAATATCTCGAGAGTGAAATTCAAAATCCTTGCAAAACCCTTAATCATTTAAAATAAATGGAAGAAGTCATATTATCTTCACTCTAGGGTTTTGTGTTGAAAAGAAATTGAATTCCCGAAGATCAAAAAGCAAAGTGAAAGTTTTGGGAAAGTCATTTTATTCCCTCTCATTTAACTTTCAAAAGTTTCAAATTTCACTCAATTTCACTCAGCACAATCAGCAAGCAATCAAATCTATCTATTTATTATAACATTCCGAAATTTAGAATTTTGGGATGTTATAAACCTACCACACTTAAAATGAATCTCGTCCTCGAGATTCGAAGAGGCTAGCAAGAAATAGGTTAGGGTTTGGGGGTCTCCTAACAAATCCAAGATTGGTGTGGCCTAGTGTGCTACCACACTTAGGAACAGGGATACGGTTCCATCAAAACTCGGGTTCACCATCCTTTGGGTTGACGGCGTCGGTCTTCTCAAATCTTCAGGGTAACTCCTTCTCTGGGGCTCTTTTGGTAGTGGCAAAATTGCCGTCCTCAATCCTTGTATCCTTTCATCCTGGTAAGGCTCTTTCTGTGTCTAGCTCTTCTTAGCTGACAGGTCTGGCGCCAATACTAAACAAATATCGGTCTCTCATGGGGGTCATCAAACAATTTGCTGGGTCCCTGCAGAAAATGGGTCTGGGCTTCATCCTCACCGTATATCCTACGGTTGGCAATAGCATGCCGTGTACAAGGGAAAAACTTCTATTCCATTGTAAGGTTTGAACAAGGTTTTGACATCGTCGTCTCTCTACTATAGGTAAGTCACTCAGATTTACCATCCCGTATAACATAGGCGAATAATAAGAGTAAGTCGGTATGGTGATCAATCCATCCCGCACCCAAATCATTACCTTGTATATGGTTTAGTGAATCTCGTATTCTAACACTCGGTCATCCTCACAAGCATTGCAGAATTTCTCTTGTCGACGAACTGAGTTCGGATAAATCCATTGATTCTGCAAGCCAAACAACCATCTAGCGTTTCACAACCCTCGGGTTTAACGTAACCACCTATAAAATCGTGTGTTGGCAAGGTCGTAACTTCTTCCAGGGTATACCTTCACCAAGAATGTGCTTGCTTCCTTGACAGGTTCTGGGGCCTGTGGGTTATGGCTCATCTCACCACTAGCAACACTTGGTCTCATCCTCGGGTTGCAAATGCTCATACTTCCAACATCCCACTTCATTGGCTCTCTTAAATCCATCCAATTATATCTTACTTCTCTATGGGTAAAACTATGATGTAATTACTCAGACTCACCTTTGGGCAATCCACTCCAAGTCTTATGTAACTAACCACTAGCTAGTGTATTCGGGTAACGGTGTTGGATTCTACCACACTTAAAATGAATAACACTAGTTTCTTCAAAATCTCCTTCCATGCATCATGTCTTCACCCATCACTATAGAGTAACAACTCATAAAATCCAAAATCACTACCAGGCTGCTAACTTCACCGATTCTCAACTTACTATCGTCTACTGCATTTCCATTGCAGGCTTCAACTCAACCACTTAGCACAAATCACCTTCTTCTTGGTACAATCTATAGCAAAAATGCACTGCTTTACTACAACAGATACACATAAATATAGACAAGTCTCGTGGTTCCCTTGTGATTATGTAGCCTCCTTAGGTCCTCGGCTAAGGGGTCCACGTCAGAACTTGTGTATCCATAACTCAATCCTTGGGGTCACTGTAGTTCCATACTCCAGCCTTACACCCTCTAAAAAATCCAATTGTACTTCTTTCCTTCATACTCTTGGGGTAAGCCTCATATCAGAATTAAACTCCAACTTATTTGTGCAAACTCTACTCCTTGGAGCAACACTTTCTTTTCCTATGGGTCCAGGGTTCACTCAGTAAGGTTCAACTAAACAAAAGGCACTGGTTCATCCAAAAATTCATATTCTCCTCATATCAAATCTTGTATTACTACTTGAACCAGTATTCAACACTCCAGCTACAAAGGTGCTTCACTACAAATGTTGCCATCCACATAGTGGGGTATGGTCAAACATTCCTCCCATCTTTATTCCTTTGTCCTAGTTAAGGACGCTTCAATCCCACTGAAATTGTGCAATGTGATTTTTAAAATAATCAATCTTTTGCTTCGTCCTATTGGTCGTGTGTTTCATCTCCACCATCTCTGCATGCATCATACTCAGGCATCCCTGAGTAAAACGAAGTCTTGCTTCAAGTATTTCTCCAATCTGACGTATGGCCTCCGTGGCAGCTTCACGAACAGAGTCGAAGAATGTTGGTCGTGGTACTCGGGAGATGAAAAAGTATTGACCCATAGTCTTTGGGCAAACTCCTTTCACACGGTGGAGGTGGACCTCCACGTACCAAAGTTCAACTCCATTCTCCATGAAGGGATAACCCTTGTAAACTGCATCTCCTTCCAGTTGAATATGCTTCATCATGTCCTTCAGGATCTTTGGATAATCCTGGTCGCTAGTCAGGGTCATGATGGTTTCTGGGCCTTTGAGAAAAGAATCGTAAAGGGTTGTCATATGTGGGTATAAGACAAAAGGGGTTCTTAGGACAACATACAGACATCCTTGGGTAAAACAGGGTCTTTTGTCCGAGAAAGGTTTGGGTCAACTTCTCCATGGGTTCTAGGTTTTAGTCTGGGTGAGATCACAACAGAGGCACTCACAATCATCCAACAACTCATAACTTTTCCTCCTTAGATTTCAAAATATCAACTTCTATTACTTCACGGACAATTACAATGTTCTTTCCATAACTCAACTCAACATTGTAATAAAGGGTATTCCATATCTAGCTACATCCTTCATTCTAATTTCCAGATCTCAACTACTCTGATCATCCTTCCTGCGGTCTGAAACTTCTCTTAGAAAAATGCTCTATTTCCTTGTAGTGCAAACTAATATCATAAGACAGATCTAGGGGCTTCATGGTGACTATCCTGGTTCACTGGATTCTCCGCTTCCTGGTTGGGCAGTTGCTAGCATAATGACCTAAATCCTTGCACCGATAACATGTGATGTGACTTAGGTCCTTTTCCGCAGAAATTGGGTTCTTCTGGAGACACATGCTCTTTCAATTCCTCGACTTATTCGTTCCTATCAATTCTTCTATCTTCTGTGGATCAAACTCCACTTCTTCTGTCGGGAAGTCTCCCAGATACTTTTGATTTTCCCTCGTGCATTGATGTGAAAGATGTCCTTTCTCTCCACATGAGTAACAAGCACGGGAGTAATATCTGTCTAGTCCTTCTCCATCAGGGTCGTCAATATCTTCTTCCATCGCGGATTCCCTTAAGTTTTCCTTGAGGACTTCTTTCATTGCTTCTTTCTTCTGCTGGACAGTTCGTTGCACCATGGGGTAAATGTGACAGTGAGCAGGGTAATGGGTAGTCCCTTCACACAAGAAACAAGTAATCTGCCTAGTTGGGCATTCTTCAGCTAGGTGACTTCCTTCACAATTAGGGCATTCATCCTTATGCTCCTCCTGGGTGTGTCCTATTTCTCCACAAATCCTACAGGCACAATGTTTCTTCTTCGGGTTGTCACCATGCTTTCTGATGAGACGGGATCCTAACAGAGTCTTCTTGAATTCTTCCCAATTTTTTGCTCTATTACATCCTTGTATGTCTTGATGCATCTTCCACCATGTTGCAACACTTTTTGTAAAGTACTGGAGAACATATTGAACTGCATACTTCCTTTCAACTAAATTCTTCCTGAAGTGATCCTCCATGTTTTGTATCCATAACTCTGCCTCCGGTTGGGCCATTGGTCCAGAGACTTCAAGTCTATCTTCAGTCATCCTCTATTGGGTACAAGGGTTTTGGGATGAGATTAGGAAGGTGGGGAGAGATACACTCAATACAAACAAAAAGTTTTTGAAAAGACGGTTTTAGTTTGTGGCCGTCAGAAAACGTCAAACAAATGACGGCTCACAATCGTCGCAGCTAACGTAAGCACATAACAGGGGTTTGGTCTTCTAAAGGTCATCATCTCTTCAAAGTTGTCAACTCTTCACATCTTCGGAGTATCCATTGTTGTAGCTTCAACACTTCCAATGCATGATAAAATCCTCTTTACTCTGAAGTGGTCCAAATGGTAAAAGGGTATTGTCTAACTATTTAAGGTCAAAGGGAAGATTTGACAAATCTCAGAAAAGAAGAGAGATAAGAATCTTTTTGAGAAAGATAGTTTTAGAGAAAACTTTTCCTATGGTCCGGCTAGTTTCTAGGGTCACGTCCTACAGTCAACATGTGCACTGATACCATCCTGTAGCGACCACGATCCGAATGGACCGAAGTCTCTGCGTTCGGTGTCATCCCTGGATCGGTATGCTGACACACACAGTACTCGAGGATTTATAACAGAGGTAAATCACATGTATGAAGTAACATAAATACTATTACCTCAATCGATCATAGCGGAAGCAACAAAGGTTGTGGATTCCCATCAACACCAACGGCAAAGTTGAGTGTAAAAATCGTAACCCCTACCGTATCACGTACTCGTCGTAAGATAATCCTGCAACATGAGACGTTGCAGCCACAGAGGGTCAGTACATTGAATGTATTGGCAAATTCACACTAAAATGATAATGATGAACAAAGCCTACAACTACATGCATATTTGGCTGGTGGAGGCTATAAGGTTAAAGTTTTTGCGTAAAGCCAATTTTTCCCTACGGCAAAGGAATGCATTTTAATTAACTATCATGGTAGTTGAAACATTGTTGAGAAGATAGACATCCTCTCAACCCCAATTAAAATAATCATTAAACCCAACAATATTAAATTAGAGTAACATGATGAGATTCACATGAAAATCCAAGTACTAGATACTCAAGACGTCCATAACCTGGGACGCGGCTAATCATGATCAGTTTGTACACTCTGCAGAGGTTTGTGCACTTTTCCCACAAGACTCGATCGCCTCCGTTTGGTTTCTCGCACTGCATGGTGTTTGAGAAACGGATGACCGAGACATAGTCTTTCAGAAGCGCTAGCACCTTACGATCGGGCGGACCGTACCAACCTACATCCCCTACATCTACTAGTCCACCACTATAAGAGTTCGCACGACTTACTCATACTATGCTAGAGCCCATAATAGCATTGTGGCTGCACACGGAAGTTTCTAGTATGAATAATCTCATGACCCCTTTGAGCATGGGTGGCGGTCCATAAAAAAACAGGCAATCGCTGGAATACCCAGGTGCCTCAATCCACCCAGATGTGTATTAATGTTGCCACCTTAAGTTGAACAATTAATTAACAAACTCACATCTGTCATGGATTTCACTCACCCAATCCACGTCTATGAGCATAGCATGTCCTAACAGCAAACGTAGAAGTAATTCCCAAAGGTTTGAATGTAATGCAGGTAATAGGTACTACCTCAATCTTCTTCCCAATCCCATAAGTTAATTGATCCTACTAATGCAATGTGTTTCAGGATATAACTAATGCAATGAAAACTAGGTATTGGAAAAAGTATGGTCAAAGTGTGAACTTGCCTGCAATGTTGATGAAGATGATTCGCACTCAAAACTCTGGATAGATCTACTCGTCATACTCCGGTTAGTCTATCGTAAGCAAGCAATAGTAACCACACATAAGCAATCACTCAGAAATATCGGACATAACGAATAAACTCTTCGGAAAACTTCGAAAACAAACGAATGTCTCTTGAAACATAAAACAATTTCTAACAGTACCAAAATTATGTGAATTTGGCCTTATCAGAAAGTTTAGGTCAAGAGCTTCGATTTGCAAAAAGAATCAACTCAAACGGAGTTACGAAACTCAAGTTATGATCAAACGAAGTTTGACTCTAAAACTAGTTAAATTCAAATTTTAAAATTTTCAAAAACATGTTTGAGTTGTATTACTGGAAAGAGGGGAACGAAGATGTGGGCATTGTTTTCGTTGAATTTGGACCAACTGGCAAAAAGTTAAGGCCGTTTAAAGTTTAGGGGCTAATCTGTAAAAATAATAATTACAGACAGGTCCCTGGCCAGAATCTAAAAGAACAAGAAAAAAACTATCGAGCGAACGCTCGTTTTCTAACTCTAACTAAAGAACGTTCACTGAATAGATAAAACCTAAAAAAAATTAACCGATCAAAAGGGAAAACCAATCTACCGAAAAAAAACCGGGGCGGTTCGGCGGGTTTTACCGTCTCGACGGTTTTCGCCGAAAAACCGGCAGTGGATTGAGTCCGACGCGGGTCGGGGTGGATCGGGGCTCCAGCGAGATGTCGACCGGCGGTGAACTCCGGTCGGTGAGGGGCTTGGCGGGGTGGTGCGGGTGGCAGGCGGTGCAGCATGGCGCGCGGCTGAGTGAG
>LR738713.1:279958840-279971279 GCA_902687465.1 Secale cereale | reverse complement strand
GAGGAGACACTCCTTCTGTTCCAGAGAGAAAGGCAAAGGAGGAGAAAATACAAGTATGGAGCCTTGCGGCTTGTTACTGCTTACCAGGAGTTTGTGCTGCACGAGATGTCAGATGATATATGCAAATACAAGGAAAAGCACGAAATGACAAATGGTGCGAAGCACAAAAGTTTTACTGATGCACGGGGTCTGCGCCCGGCTTTGTACATTGGTTTACATGCAACAGCGGCAATACTTGTACAAAAGGTGGTTGCCGGAGCGGATCACGGCAACCGCGCCTTATGGGTGAAACTTGCGAAGATGCTCTATGTTCCAGGAGTTGCTCACCGGTAAGCCTTCTTCGGTCTCAAGGCGGACAGCGCCGGGCCTTGTGACTTGTCTCACCCGATAAGGGCCTTCCCACTTCGGCGTCAACTTGTTGGAATTCTTGGCGAACTGAACACGCCGAAGAACAAGGTCGCCTTCCTCGAGACTCCTCGCCTTGACCTTGCGGTTATGATAGCGACGCAAGGCCTGCTGGTATCGAGCAGCTCGTACAGCAGCCTGGAGACGTTCCTCCTCGAGGAGCAATGCATCATCTTGCCGCAGTTGCTCTTGCTCGAGCTCGTCGTAAGCGAGTACTCGAGGAGATCCGTATACGAGTTCCGTGGGGAGAACTGCCTCTGCTCCATAGACAAGAGCAAAGGGTGTCTGTCCGGTGGCTCGATTCGGTGTCGTCCTGATTGACCAAAGAGCCGCCGGCAACTCCTCTATCCAGTTTCTTCCACACTTGTGCAGCCTGTCGAAGGTTCTTGTCTTGAGCCCGCGCAGCACTTCAGCATTGGCCCTCTCTGCTTGACCATTGCTCCTTGGGTGAGCAACGGAAGCAAAGCAGACCTTGGCGCCAAGATCTTGGGCGTACTGCATGAAGGTGCGGCTTGTGAACTGTGTGCCGTTGTCGGTGATAATCCTGTTAGGGATTCCGAAACGGCAAACTATTGATCTGAAGAACCTGACTGCTGACTGTGCTATCACCTTTCTCACTGGTTCCACTTCTGGCCATTTTGTGAACTTGTCGATCGCGACGTACAAGTACTCAAAGCCCCCGACACCGCGGGGAAAGGGGCCGAGGATGTCGAGCCCCCAGACCGAGAAGGGCCAGGACAAAGGGATCGTCTGGAGAGCTTGAGCTGGCTGGTGAATTTGCTTGGCGTGGAACTGGCACGCTTCACACTTGGTTACTTGTGCAGTTGCATCTTGGAGGGCTTCTGGCCAAAAGAAACCTTGCCAGAACGTCTTCCCGGCAAGTGCTCTTGCGCCTATGTGGTGACCACATATACCTCCGTGTATCTCTGCCAACAGCTTCTGTCCATCTTCCCGGGAAATGCACTTTAATCTGACACCATTGAGTCTTCTTCTGTATAGTTCGTTGTCGACGAACTGGTACATACTTGACTGCCTGGTTATCTTCTCTATCTCTTCTGGTTCCTCGGGAAGTTCTCCGGTCTGAAGAAAACAGACGATTTGATGTGCCCATGCTGGAGCTTGCGGCTCAACAACAAGGACTAAAGGCATCAGTGCTGCTACGGGAACCTCAGCTTCTACGGCAAGAACCTGCGGTTCTGCCGGGGCTGAGGGTTCCCCGTCAAGCCTGCCGGGGGAAGGCTTGTCGGGAACGCCTGCTTCAACTGTACAGACCCTTGGGTCAGCAGGAGCAGACTGTTCCTCAGCATCTTGGTTGTTGATCTTGGGGACCTTGGCGGCGGCTTCAGGAAGATCCGCCGGCAAGTAGTCGCCGGAGACCAACTTCCTTTTCTTGCTCTGCCCAACTGATGGTGTGACGGATGGCTGAGTTAGCTTGAGCACGAAGATCCCTGGTTCCACAGGTAACTTCATTGCAGCACACTTTGAAAGGCCATCTGTGATATCATTCTGAGCCCTTGGGACGTGCTCCATCTGCAAGCCCTCAAAGTGTCCTTCAAGCTTCCTCACTTCATCGACATAAGCTTCCATCAGGGGACTCTGGTAACTCTTGTTCACTTGTCGGACCACCAAGTGTGAGTCTCCCCGTACAATCAACTTCTTGATCCCAAGTTCGGCCGCAATCCTGAGGCCGGCAAGCAGTCCTTCATACTCAGCAGTATTTTTTGTCGCTTGCTCCTTGGGAAAGTGCATTTGAACAACATACTTGAGGTGCTCTCCGGTGGGCGCTATGAGCAACACGCCGGCATCGGCGCCTTGCAGCGAGAAGGCACCATCAAAGTACATTATCCACTCCTTGCTTGCTTCTTTGACGGGGGTGCTTGTCTCTGGAACTTCTTCATCCGGTGTTGGGGTCCATTCCGCTATGAATTCTGCCAAAGCTCTGCTCTGTATGGTTGAAGTACTCTCAAACTTGAGACCAAAACTTGACAGCCCCAGTGCCCACACGACGATTCTGCCTGTTGCTTCTGGATTTTGCAATATCCTCTTCAACGGAAAGCGAGTGACCACTGTTATCTCGTGTGCTTGGAAGTAATGGTGCAGCTTTCTTGAGGCCATGAGGAGGGCAAAAAGCAACTTCTGCACCCCAGAGTATCTTGATCTAGCCCCCTGCAAGAGGGAACTTACAAAATAAACTGGGCACTGCACCATCTTCTTTCGAACTTCTTCTCGTTCCTGCGCAGACTTGTCCTTGTCGGGGCCAGAACTTGTCGGGGAAGCCCCCTGCTTGCC
Organism: Secale cereale; assembly: GCA_902687465.1. Lineage (NCBI taxonomy): Eukaryota > Viridiplantae > Streptophyta > Magnoliopsida > Poales > Poaceae > Secale > Secale cereale. The sequence continues at coordinate 279,968,585 of LR738713.1, read as the reverse complement.
GCTGGATGCGCTTGCCGGGGATGTGGGTTCCTCATCCGCCTCCCTCTCCGCTACTAACGCAGCACTAACCACTTGATTGGTCGCCGCTAAGTACAGCAGCAACCTCTCTTGTGGTTTAGGTGCGACAAGTATTGGGGTGGAGGATAGGTATCCTTTCAAGTCTTGCAGCGCAGCCTCCGCTTCCGGAGTCCATTTCATAGGACCTGCCTTTTTCAAGATTTTGAAGAAAGGCAGGGCGCGTTCTGCAGATTTTGAAATGAACCTACTGAGGGCAGCCACACAACCAGCAAGCCTCCTTACGTCCTTGACGGGCTTCGGGGCTTCAATCTGCTCGATGGCTTTAATCTTGTCGGGATTGGCTTCAATCCCCCTCTGGGACACGAAGAACCCGAGAAGCTTGCCGGAGGGAACTCCGAAGACGCACTTCTCGGGGTTCAACTTGAGCTGTATCTTGCGCAGATTCTCAAAGGTTTCCTCTAAGTCTTGGATCAGGGTATCCTTGCTCTTGCTCTTGACCACTATGTCATCCATGTAGGCCTCTACATTTCTGTGTATCTGTGGCTCAAAAGCAGTGTGCACCACCCTTGCAAATGTCGAGCCTGCATTCTTCAATCCAAAGGGCATGCATATGAAGCAGTATGTGCCGCATGGAGTAATGAACGCAGTCTTTTCTTCATCTTCCTTGGCCATGAATATCTGGTGGTAACCTGAGTATACATCAAGAAATGAAAGCAACTCACATCCGGCGGTGGAGTCAACAATCTGGTCTATACGCGGCAAGAGAAATGGATCCTTGGGACATGCTTTATTCACATCAGTGAAGTCTATACAAAGTCTCCACTTCCCATTGGCCTTGCGCACAACAACTGGATTGGCCAACCACGTAGGATGGATTACGCCTCTAACCAGGCCTGCTGCTTCCAACTTCTTTATCTCTTCGGCAATGAACTCTTGGCGCTCCACGGCTTGCTTCCTGATCTTCTGCTTGACGGGCCGCGCATGAAGACAAATAGCAAGCTTGTGCTCAATTACCTTCCTGGGAACGCCGGGGATGTCAGACGGTTGCCATGCGAACACGTCGACATTCGCCCGCAGGAAGGCAACGAGCGCGCTTTCCTATTTGGGGTCGAGTGTAGCACTGATGGTGAAGGTACCACCAGTGCCGTCCTCCTTTGCGGACACCTTCTTGGTTGCCGGTGGAGCTGCCATTGCTTTCTTACACTTGCCGGTGGAGCTCGATGGCGCGTCCTCGACGGCAGCGCAGCACTCCGAAGAGGTGCGTTTGCCGGAGTGGGCCCTAGAGCTCTTGCCGGACTTGGTCTTGGTCTTCCCCCCGGGAGCTTCAGCGGCAAGTGTTTTGCTGTCTGCCGCGGCTGCTGCATCCCGGTAGATCTTGTCGGCGCAAATAAGCGCATCTTTCTTGTCGCCGGGGACAGAGATGACGCTTATCGGCCCTGGCATCTTGAGCATATTGTACGCGTAGTGGGAAGCTGCCATAAACTTGGCGAGCGCAGGACGGCCAAGTATCCCATTATAAGGTAATGGGATATCGGCGACGTCGAACGTGATCCTCTCTGTTCTGAAGTTGAGCTCCCCACCAAAGGTCACTGGCAATGCAACCTTCCCCTTCGGCTTGCTCCTTCCCGGGTTGATTCCTTGGAACGTCCCGGTTTCTTTGAGCTCGCTGTCGGGGATCTGCAGTTTCTTGATCACAGCGGAGGAGATCAAGTTGAGGCCGGCCCCGCCGTCAACCAACATCTTGGTGACCTTGAGGTTGCGGATGGTTGGTGAAACCAACATCGGCAAGCACCCGACCGCGGTTGTGCGGTCAGGGTGATCCTCAAGGTCGAAGATGATGGGCGTGCCGGACCATTTCAGGAGCCTGCGCGACTCGACGGGTGGCTCAGCTGTATTCACTTCCCGCACCCATTGCTTGAGTTGGCGGTGGGAAGTGTGCAGAAAGGCACCTCCATCGACGCACAGAACTTCTGTGGCCTTCTGGAACTCCTGCTCGCTGTTGTCTCCATCATCCATATCTTCATCATCGTCCTCCTCTTCATCCTTGTCGCGGCCCCGGGGAGGTCTGTCTCCTTGCCGCTGCTTGGCCTTGCCGCGGCGTCCTCCCCGGCCATTGAGCGGCCGCTTCTTGCTGGGCTCTCCTCCGCCTCCTTGGGCCTTCTCCTTGTCGCGACGCTCGTATTTGCAGTTTTGGAGGTCGTGGCCCTTGGTGCGGTGGATCTTGCAGTACTGCTTGTCGGAGCCGTCCTGCTTGTCGGCTGTCGCTACAGGGGCGGGCTCCTTGCCGGAGCCGCCAGCCTGTGTCTTCTTGGCGGGAGCCTCCTTGCCGGACTGCTCGACAACCAGCACTTCCTTGTTCTTCTTCTTTCTGTTGTTCCGCCGCCGGCCTTTCCTTGCCGGGGCGGCATCCTCACTGTCGCTTCCTCCTACGCCAGTATCCTCTCCGGGGAGCCTCCTCCCCTCCTCAGCATGTGCACATTTGTCAGCCAGAGCGTAAAGCTCGCTGACGTCCCGGATCTTGGTCATGGCCATCTCCTCCCTCATCCGGCGGTTACGCACGTTCTGGTGGAACGCGCTGATAACCGCGGCAGGGTGGACATCGGGAATGTTATGTTGCACACGACTGAACCTTTGGATGTATTTGCGCAGGGACTCTCCCTCCTTCTGGGCTAAGATGTGGAGATCGCTCTCCTGCCGTGGGGTTTGTGGCCGCCTGTGAAGGCGCCGACAAACTGGTGGCACAGATCCACCCATGAAGAGATGGAGTTCTCCGGCAAGTGCATAAGCTAAGACCTGACAGTTGGCTTAAGCACGAGCGGGAAGTAGTTGGCTAGGAACTTCTCGTCGCGTCCCCCGGCAGCCTGCACCGCAATGGTGTAGATGCTGAGGAACTCCGAGGGGTGTGTCTTGCCGTCGTACTTCTCGGGTACGTCGGGCTTGAAATTCTTCATGCTGGGCCACTGGACTTGCCGCAGCTCTCGGGCGAACGCAGGGCAGCCTGCCGCGTACGGCAAGTCGCCTGGTTCAGCGGGCGCGTGCATGTCAACAGCGGTCCCAGCGCGCTGATCAGATTGTCTTCTGGCTTCTCGTCGATGCTCGATACGGGTCCGAGCGTCCTCCTGTCGCCTGTCGTCGAGGACTTGGCGCTGATCGCGGCGAGCCCGCGGATCCGACGACGCCGTGGAGTCGTCGTCGACGTTGATCCGGCGGGGCGGCGTTTTCTGCTTCCGTGGCGGGGAGTGCACGGTAGTTGCACCCCCGGCGGTCTTGTCGCCATCGGCCTTCGCCTGGTCAACTTGCCGCGGCCGTGAAGTTGCCGGCTGCTGCGGCGCGTCGTTGTTGGCGAAGGCGATGAGGCTCTGGATCGTCGCCCTCCAGTCTTCGGCCTTGTCCGCCGCTGGAGGGAAGTCGAGGAGCAGCTGAGCCCTGACCAGGGCTTCTGCTGGAGAGGAGGTAAATGGTGGCGAACGGTGCGAGGAGCGGGACACACTCGGACTCCTAACCGCGTTAGAAGGAGCATGTTCCCGTCCCGGCGACCGCGCCTTGCTCGTGTCGGGGCGGTGGCCTTGAGCGTCACGTGACTCGCCGGCCTGGCCACGTCCCAGCAAGCGTATGGTACCTCCGGTACCACGTCGCTGCTGGTCTGGCACCTCCTGAGAGGGACGTGGTGCGTGCACGGACACCGAGGCCTTGGAGTTCGCCCGGTCGTCCGTCTTGTCCTTGGACTTGGTGGCGCCGTGGGTGTCCCCACCGGCGTCCACCCTTTCGCCGGCGCCTCCCCCACCAACCGTCGGCTCTGGTGGTGGTGGGATTGACGCAGACGGGCCTCCAACCTCCGAAACCTTCTTCTCCGGAGGCATGTTGATGTAGGCGATGAAGTTGGAGAGGTTGATGATAAATGCGCCCGCGTGAGCGCCGGATCAGGTTCGCACAACCTCGACGCCCCCTACCTGGCGCGCCAAAGATGTCGGGGGAAACTGTCCTCCCACGAGCACCTATGGGACCGGAGCCCCTTCTACGTTGCGGTAAGGGAGCGGAGGGAGCACGGAGAGCAGATCGAGGGGCACACGCGGGCAGTTTACGCTGGTTCGGGCCACGATGATGCGTAAAACCCTACTCCTGCCTTGGTTGTATTTAGTTTTCGGAGCTCGGGAGCTTGAAGATCTACAGTACCAGCTACACCGAGCGTGAAGTGAGCAAGTTTCTGGGATTGAACCTCCTCTACGTTGTGCATGGGCCTCCTTTTATAGCTCAAGGGGTCACCGACAAGTGCCAACGTAGAGGAGGGTAAAAGTGTAAATTTGGTGGTAGTTGTAACAGTGCATGAACAGTGTATGAACAGTGGTCTTCACCTAACCTTGACGGTGGGGGACAAGGGCATTTAATGCCCGTCGCCGTCGACCCCAAAAGCGTCTGTCCATGCGTCTCCGTTCGCCACGGCGGTAGCCTCGTCACCGCAGCTCGCCAGCGTGTCCCTCAGGCTGCACAGCCATCTGCCACGCGTCCCTGGAAGGGCCCCAGGGCGATGCGTGGCCGAGTGAGCTGGAGCGCAGGCACACAGTGTGAACTTCCCCCGGCAAACACCTTGTCGGGGCTGCTATCTTGCCGGGCCCGGAAGCTTGCCGCTTCCCGGGTCCTGCTGGGGCGCACGATGCGCCGCGATGTATCTTTTGCGGTGTTATCCTTTGGCCTTCCTGGCAAGCGCCTCTTGCCAGGGTCTTGTGCTGGAAAGATGTTCTTAAGCCTGGTGCGACCTTCCCGGCAAGCTCCTCTTGCCGGGGTCTTGTCTTCTAACTTGAATACTTTGTTCTTGAATGGCTTGAAGGAGTCTGGAGCGGGCCTCGGCAAGCGCGTGGTAAGCCCTGCCGCGGGAAGCTGCTACTGCCCGTGCACAAGTTGGGGTACTAAGGCACCCCTATCTTAGTACACCGACAGGGGGCCGGGGCAGCGCCCTTTATAGGGGAGGGGTGGCGGCGATTGCTTGGAGAAGGGGCAGGGAGGAGACGACAACGGAGGAGTCCGGGGTGGACACGCGCGGCGGCGGCGGTGCCGTGGTGGCGACGGCCTCTGGCCAGAGGTCGAGGGCGACGGGGCGCTGGGCCGCGGCCTGGCGGAAGCTGGGCCGGCCCAGTTCGGCGGAGGTTTTTTTTTCTTTTCTTTAAGCATTTTTCTAACAGACAGAAAAACGAATAAAAGCAAAATAAATAAAAATAACCTATAGGTATATTATATATCAAAATTTACAGAAAAAGAATTCCTACAACATGAACATTTTTCTACTATCAAATAAAATGCCCACAAAATCTAATAAATCAAAAGGTCCTACTGCTGCAATAAAAACCAATAAAAATCATTCTTAAAATACCAAAAAGAATTCAAATTCATTCATCTCCAATTTTCTGCTGTAGGGAATCATGTTACCCTATTTTCCATGTAATTTCTTTTTGGAGAAAAAATAATTTGAATAAAACCCAAATAACTCCATATTTGAAATTGAGTTGCAGAAAATTTCAGAAAACTTCCAACTCATATTTCCTATAATTTGAAGAAGTCATTTTATCTTCTCTCGGGAAAATCATTGAGTTGCCTAAAGTTTCTGAATTTGAAAAATATCTCGAGAGTGAAATTCAAAATCCTTGCAAAACCCTTAATCATTTAAAATAAATGGAAGAAGTCATATTATCTTCACTCTAGGGTTTTGTGTTGAAAAGAAATTGAATTCCCGAAGATCAAAAAGCAAAGTGAAAGTTTTGGGAAAGTCATTTTATTCCCTCTCATTTAACTTTCAAAAGTTTCAAATTTCACTCAATTTCACTCGGCACAATCTGCAAGCGATCAAATCTATCTATTTATTATAACATTCCAAAATTTAGAATTTTGGGATGTTACAGTCGATGCTGAACATCGGCCGTACCAGGACTTGAAAGGAGCCTCGTCGTGGGCCGCAGGTAGGCAAGTCTGGGTAGCTTGGTTCCGGGAATGCCGGCAATATGGGAGTCCTATCCGGATACGAGGGATAGTCTTCAGCGATAATCTTCACGGCCCACCAATCCGGCCCATAACGAGTAATCCGGACACCCGAGGACCCCTTAATCCAGGACTCCCTCAGTAGCCCCTGAACCAGTCTTCGATGATGTTGAGTCCGACACATGTACTATCTTCGGCATTGCAAGGTGGGTCCCTTCTTCCGAACATATGAAGCATTATTTCGTGCACAAAGGAACTTTGTCCGGCTTTGCATGATTAGTACAACCCTTAGCCTCGAAGGCAAGGTATAAAAAAAGGACACTGTGTCTTTACTGACAACCTTTCAGTGAAGTGTCACGTTCAAGCCTTTAATATTTCGAACCATTTTCTTGGCTCTAGTTTCGCGTTTCGAGGCATGGCCCCATTGGCACGTCTTGTCGAAGCAGAGATTGTGCCCGCTTATCATGGGATCCCTATCAATATGACATGGGTAACCCAACCGTGCCTTACGCACGATTGCATTGGGAAGAAGGGAGTTTTACGACAGGAGTGGGGGGACATTTGATATTCACCGTCCATAAAAGGATACTGATCCTTCCGCTTTCACCTCACGCTCTCCTCAAGCCCTAGCCTCCCAATCTCATTAGCCCCAATGCCCACAGCTCTAGCGCCTGCATCTCTCAACTCCTCCACCACCGCCTCGCTCCCAAGCAATGGATGGAACCGGCTCCATGGGCAAGTGGGAGGCCTCCACGGTCACGTAGAAGACCGTGAAGAATCTCCGAAGTGCAGGCTACCTCACCGATGAGATAGAGCACCGGTTTCCTGACAAGAACCAGGTGATCCCCATCTGTGAGCCGGGTGAGAGGGTGGTTTTCATCGCTCACTTTATTCGGGGGCTGGGCTTTCCGCTTCAGCCCTTTGTCCGGGGCCTCCTATTTTCTACGGGCTGGATTTCCACGATCTGGCCCCGAACTCTATCCTCCACATATTAGCTTTTCATAGTTGTATGTGAGGCATTCCTCTGCCCCCCCCCCACACACACTTCGGCTTGTGGCTCAAGATCTTCAATTTGAAGCCGAAGGTGGTCGATGGGCAACATGCGGATAGCGGGGGAGCCATGGTGAGCAAGCTCCCGAACGCCACTTCGCCATAAGGGGCCTTTGTAGAGATGAACAAGATTTGGCAGCAGGAGTGGTGCTATATCACCGAACCCTGCGATGCCAAGTGGGCGGCCGCGCTCGGATTCAGATCTGGACCCCCAGAGAGGCTAAACTCATGGACCTCCAAGGGCCTTGATTGGGGGTCTCAGTCGGAGGTGCAGACACTCCAAAATCGCATCTCTGGCATGATGGCGAAGGGCACCCTCCTCACTAACGTGATTCAGGTGATGCTCTTCTGCCGCATTCTCCCCTACCAACGCCGGAACTCCCACCTATGGGAGTTCAATCCGGATGAGCCCCAGACCCTGAAGCACCTCTTCGGCACCACGCACGAAGACATCTGGAAGCAGCTCTTCAAGGCCCAAAAGGGATGGCCGAAGGAGACAGAGGACAAGGGCTTCAACAACGTGTTTTTGAACTCGGAGGTAATCAGAATTTCGCCGAATACATACCCTGTCCATATTTCAATTATAACAGGAATAAGAACTTTTATGTTCCATTCAGGCCTGGACAAACAAAACACAGCGGCTCAAGTGTCCGGCTCCGCTACCTGAAGACCCAGTCACACCACAGCTAACGGCGATGCTGGTTCCGGCGCCATACAAGGCGCCGGAGAAGAAGGCCAAGGCGGTCAAGAGCAACCCCCACCCTAAGGGTCCCGTGGACACAGTGTCCGGGGAGACCGATGCCTGCTCCTCCCCCGACGAAAAAGAAGAGGAGGAGGAGGAAGAGGAAAGGAGCGAGTCCCCCATAAAGGCAAAGGGGAGGAAGAGGGCGGCCCCTGCAGATGCGGGCAAGGCGGCGCCCTGGAAGAAACTGAATATCCCGGATAGTTCGGATTCAACATCCGAACATAGTTTCCGAGTATAGCCAAGGATCAAGCCCCTGGCCGAATCATAAGTACCCGTAATTTTTTCTGTTCGTGTTTGGTTTAATCAGATACCATTGTCTAAGCGACTTTTATTCGTTTATTTTGCATCCCTCCCCACACGCTCCCTGATGTTTCGTTATCATCGGGGAAGTCTCTAGCGGCGGAGATGGTGGAGAGCGACACGCCACCGCGGGGCTCGTCGCCCATCTTAGGGGACACTGGGGTGTCCTCCCTGCTGGTGTCTCCTGCACAAGGAGGTGGAGATAGGGCGGACAAAAGGTGCCCGAGGTGGACACCTCTGCTGCCATTGGCCAAGGGGAAGCAGTGCCCATGGCAACTGACGGCGGGGAGCCAAAGCAATTCGGGACCCCGCCGAACACCGTTCCGGAGTCCAGTGCGGCTCCAAAATTGGGAAGTTAACTCCCCATGATGGGGGGAGGAGCAACCGCTCCAACGGCGCCCCCCGTCAATCTGGAGGCGCCGAACACGCTGGAGGAAGCATTGCGAGGTGCTTCCATCATAGTGGAACACCGCACCCTGACGGGTACGGTCATGGATAAGGTTTAGTCCACCAAAAGTGGACCGAATGAAGCCTTCAACGAGCTATTGACAGTCTTCGAGGCATGCGACGTAATGTTCTATAAAGAACTCTTTCATTTCATATATGTATAGGTTATAAAACATGGTATACAAACAGTAGCCCCTGATGCTTTGTTCGATTCTGAAGATAATCGGACGTAGGATCCATGTTATAGCATCTACCAGAGCAAAACTGTGTCCCGTGTTTGAACGCTTTGCTAATAGCGGCATCTGCCCAGGCTGCAGAGGTTTCCGAGCTCAATCGGAAGCTTCAACTTGCCGACGAGGAGCTCGACCGCGTCAACACGCGTTTGATGAAATGCAAGGTGTGCGGATTTTGGAAAAATGAAAATGTCAAAAGACTATATGTTTGATCTGTGTGAGTGTGAACTCATTGTGTGATATGATTTGTGCAACAATTGGCGCAACTGAGGTCGAGGCCCTTAAGGGCGAGCTCGCAAAGGCCTAGGAAGAGGCCAAGGTGAGTAGAGCAGCCGCTGACAAGGCGACTGCCGACTTGAAGGCCGAACAGGCCGTGCGTCAACAGCACGAGTCGCGGGCGGCGGAAGTCGAAGAAGAACTGCGAGATGCTATTTGCAAGTGTGAGGCATTGGAGCAGAAGACTTCGGAGCAAGCATCCGAACTCAATACGGCAGTCAATGCTGCTAAGGAGGCACACAGCGAATCGCGCAGCGCTCGTGACGATATCAAACAAGCACGGCAGATAGCGGCTGATAAGGCATGTCTTATGCAGAGTATCTTTGGAGGTCAGAGGTATCTTGCAGTGATGCGATTGTGGAGTTCTCCAGGCGCGTTTACGGATCTCCCGAAGAGCATTTCCGCCGCCCAATTCTTCTCAGCCCAGGAGGGAAACAACACGGAGAAGCTGTTCTGGTCGCAATTCCTTGCGCCAGAACTTCCAGTACCTCTGAACGACCATATGAAGCAGCTGGTCGAGCTGCACAACATGGCAGGTACAGCCATGAAGGATTTGATAGTCCGGCTATGGCCCGCCGATCCAATCCCAAGTAGCTACTTTGGTTTGGTGAAGCGGCTCGTCGATGCGAGGCCACGGGAAGACGCTGTGAAGCGTTCGGCCTGTATAGAAGGTGCACGGATGGCCTTTGCCCGCGTCAAGATGCATTGG
>LR738713.1:279938033-279958830 GCA_902687465.1 Secale cereale | reverse complement strand
GAGGTCAGAGGTATCTTGCAGTGATGCGATTGTGGAGTTCTCCAGGCGCGTTTACGGATCTCCCGAAGAGCATTTCCGCCGCCCAATTCTTCTCAGCCCAGGAGGGAAACAACACGGAGAAGCTGTTCTGGTCGCAATTCCTTGCGCCAGAACTTCCAGTACCTCTGAACGACCATATGAAGCAGCTGGTCAAGCTGCACAACATGGCAGGTACAGCCATGAAGGATTTGATAGTCCGGCTATGGCCCGCCGATCCAATCCCAAGTAGCTACTTTGGTTTGGTGAAGCGGCTCGTCGATGCGAGGCCACGGGAAGACGCTGTGAAGCGTTCGGCCTGTATAGAAGGTGCACGGATGGCCTTTGCCCGCGTCAAGATGCATTGGGTGAAGATGAAGGCCGCTGAAATAGGGACTGCTGGCCCGCCGAAGGGCAAGGATCATCGAAGGTCGGAAACATACTTCGGTGATGTCCTAGAAGGAGCCTGCATTGTAGAGGGCCAGTGCTCAAAGGATGTAATCTTTGAGTAATTGTATTCGGATTGTAAAGACTAAGCTTATGAATCGATGTCTATACAATTTTGCGCTTTTGTATTGCAAGCGACTTTTCCTCCTGTGCAGCCGTTTGTTTATATCTGAAAGTTTCCAGTCGTCGGCTTCAGCCCCCATGTAGATACTACAAGGGTGTTTGGTAGTGCACGTGAACACTCTTTATCCAACATCTTGGTCCATAAAGGAGGTGTCTGTGGATTGAACCAGGCAATCAGACTATGTGGCTTTAATGCTTTCACTTAGCCATAGGAGCTTGACTTGTGGGGCTAAGTACTAGCCCCTAGTGTGTGTGCTGCTTTCCGAACTATGGTGCCCACTTTATGCAGCTGGACGAAGACCAGCCCCTTGTATAACATGAAGTAGATTGCTATCGATCGTAGTATAACACTAGGTCACTGGATCGCTGACCAGCTCTAGCTTATCATGACAGTCAGTTTTCGGCTTTGTCTACTGAGGTACTTGACCGGATGAACCAGAGTACAATCGCGGTAGTTCTCCCTTTACTACCTTAGCCGAACAATGCGGAACGGAAGGTGGTAAGCACAAGAGTCGGGCAACCCAAATATAGACCCAAGACATGATTCGGAGCCGATGCATATAATGCAATATCCGGGGCGCCGAACAGTTCCCTATAGGTGTTCGGACTAGAAAGTGTGCCAGGCCAAGTACAACCCCTAGTATTTTGTGCAGATTAAAGGCACATGTGGCAATCTTATGCAGGGAGAGAACTGATGTCTACTACACACTTGTTCTTGTAGACTCGTGTTGGGCCTCCAAGCGTAGAGTTGTGTAGGATAATAGCAAATTTCCCTCAAGTGGATGACCTAAGGTTTATCAATCTGTGGGAGGTGTAGGATGAAGATGGTCTCTCTCAAACAACCCTGCAACCAAATAATTAAAAGTCTCTTGTGTCTCCAACACACCAAATACAATGGGAAATTGTTTAGGTGCACTAGTTCGGCGAAGAGATGGTGATACAAGTGTAATATGGATAGTAGATATTGATTTTTGTAATAGTAACAACAAAAAACAGCAAGGTAGCAAGTGATAAAACGGAGCACAACCGATATTGAAATGCTTGAAAATGGGGCCTAGGGTCCATACTTTTGCTAGTGCAATCTCTCAACAATGCAAATATAATTGGATCAGATAACCATCCCTCAACGTGCGATGGAGAATCACTCCAAAGTTCCTATCTAGCGGAGAAAATAAGAAGGAATTGTTTGTTGCTATTCTTTTCGATTGATCTATCCAAGAGTTCGTACTAAAATAACACAAGATATTCTTTCCAATCGATCTATCAAGAGCTCGTACTAAAATAATACAAATTATTCTTTCTGATCAATCTATCAAGAGTTTGTACTAAAATAATCACCAAAACAAATTCAGAATCATAATACTCAATCCAACACAAAGAACCTCAAAGAGTGCCCAAAGATTTCTACCGGAGAAACAAAGACAAGAACATGCATCAACCCCTATGCATAGAATACCCCAAAGTCACCGCGGGAATCCGCAAGTTGAGTGCCAAAACACATATGAAGTGAATCAATATGATACCCCATTTTCACCACGGGTATTCATAGCAAGACATGCATCAAGTGTTCTCAAATCAATAAAAGTATTCAAACCAAGGGAATCTCAAAGGGAAAACTCAATTCATCGCAACAAGATAGAGAGGGGAAAACACCATATGGTCCAAGTATATTATCAAAGCCGCAATACATCAAGATTGTGCATCTCAAGAACACGAGATAGAGAGAGAGAGATTAAACAGATAGCTACTGGTACAAACCCTCAGCCCCGAGGGTGGACTACTCCGTCTCATCACGGTGGCCGCCGGGATGATGAAGATGGCCACTGGTGATGATTTCCCCCTCCGGCAGGGTGATGAAAAGGGTCTAGATTGGTTTTTCGTGGACTATAGAGGCTTGCGGCAGCAGAACTTCTGATCTAGGGTCACCCCGAGGGTTTTCGGAATATTTGTGAATTTATAGGGTAAAGAGGGGTTGCGGGAGGCCACCGAGGTGGGCACAACCCACCTGGGCGCGCCAAGGGTCCTGGCGGGCCCTGGTGGGTTGTGCCCCCCTCAGGGCACCCCCCCCTAGGTGCAGCTCTTGCCCATTGGGTGTCTTCTGGCCCATAAAAAATCCCCAAAAGTTTCGCGGTGTTTGGACTCCATTTGATATTAATTTCCTGCGATGTAAAACACATGCAGAAAACATCAATTGGCACTTGGCACTATGTCAATAGGTTAGTACTAAAAAGATATAAATGACTATAAAATGATTGTGAAACATCCAAGAATGATAATATAACAACATGGAACTATCATAAATTATAGATACATTAGAGACGTATCAGCATCCCCAAGCTTAATTCATGCTCGTCCTCGAGTAGGAAAATGATAAACACATAATTTTTGGTGTGGAATGCTGCCTATCATGTCATATCATTATCTTTTCTTTGTAGCATGGACATTTGGACTTGTATATGGTTCAAAGAAATAGTCTAGTTTTGATATGAGATTTAAATACTCAAACATATCAACAAGCAACCATGTCTTTCAAAGTATCAATGCTAAAATAAGTTATCTCTAGCCCATCATGCTCAACCATTGATCCATTCATGAAGCACACTCGCATATTAGTTACACCCAATGCTCAAGTACGATCATAGTGTTTCCTAGTTGGTGCTTCATAAGAGAAGATGGAGACTCAAATTCAAAAATAAAAATTGCATAAGTAAAAGAACGGCCCTTCGTAGAGGGAAGTAGGGATTTGTAGAGGTGCTAGAGCTCAAAGCTTAAATTGAGAAATAAATTATTTTGGGCGGTATAATTTTCCCACCAACGAAAATGACTTAAGGTTCCCAACACTTTCCATGCTAGATATATCATAGGCGATTCCCAAACATAAAATAAAGTTTATTCCTTTTCCACCAAACTTTCACAAGCTATGGCTAGCTGAATACACGGTTGCCTTCCATACCAACACCTTCCAAGGAACTTATTATTTTACAACATAAAGTAAATTTGTTTTTCATTTCGGGACTGAGCATCACTAATACCTTTGCCTTACTCTCATGCAATGACAAGTGAATAAACAGTCATCATGAGAATAACACATCTAGCATGGAAAATATTGGCCACCCCTCACCGCCTCGCAAGCGGTACGGGCACACAAAAGGGAATTTATTTTGAAAACTAGAGATGGCACATACAAATTTTCTTAGAACGGCAAGGGAATACCGCATATAGGTAGGTATGGTGGACTCATGTGGAAAAACCGGGATAAAGGATTGGATGCAGAAGTAGTGATCATACTTAGTGCAAAATGAAGGCTAGCAAAAGACTGGGAAGCGACCAACCATGAAACGAATAATCTCATAAGCAAGCATTAAGCATAAATAACACTGAATAATGCACCACAAGTAGGATGTAATTTCATTGCATGATTATTGACTTTCGTGCTTGCATAAGGAATCACAAACGTTAACACCAATATTCTTACTAAAGCACAATTACTCATCGACATGACTCACATATCACATCATCATATCTCAAAACTATTACACTGAATCAAGTTTATTTTTTCCAATGATATTCATGAAAGTTTTTATTATATCCTTCTTGGATATCTATCACTTTGGAACTAATTTTCATGTGTTGCTTTTGATAAGCTCAAATAGATATAAGTGAAGAACATGAGCATAATATTTTCTTCTCTCAAATTAAGCTAAGTGAAGCAAGAGAGAATTTCTTCAAAAATACTAAAGCACACCGAGCTCAAAAAGATATAAGTGAAGCACTAGAGCGACTGCGCCAAAAAAAGAGCTTCCTTGACGGGATGTGAATGCCGCTTACCTAGCCTCCCTGGCAACTATTTGGGGGCTCTATTTTATTTTTTACAAACTTTTGGATCTAAGTATTTTATTAAAACAGCAAGCAAACAAAATAAAATGACATTTCAAGAATAGCACATTTCATGTGAAGAAGCAAAAACTTAGGGTCAACCGATACTAACCGATAATCGTTGATGAAGAAAGGTGGGATGCCTATCGGGGCATTCCCAAGCCTAGATGCTTGAGACTTCTTGAAATATTATCTTGGGGTGCCTTGGGCATCCCCAAGCTTGAGCTTTTGTGTCTCCTTAATTCTTCTCATATCACGGTTTTCCTAAGTCTCTAAAGCTTCATCCACACAAAACTCAACAAGAACTCGTGAGATAAGTTAGTATAATTCAATGCAAAACCTTATCATTCTCTACTGTAGCAAATCACTAAAATTATTATTCAACATTGCATACTAAATGCCTCTGCATATTTAATACTCCTATCCTCAAATAGAATCATTAAACACGCAAACATATGCAAACAATGCAAACATAACAGCAATCTGTCAAAACAGTACGTTCTGTAAAGAGTGGAATTGTTCTCATACTTCCCTAGCTCTAAAAATTCTGAAACATTACCACATTACAGAGAACTTATTCATTCTAACTTTGTAAAAACTTCAAGAATTTATCTCGTTCTGACTATCTAGAAGAATTCAGACAATGATAGAAAACTTTCTGTTTTCAAACAGCAACGTATATACTTGCAAAATAAACATGGTAAAGGCTATCCTTGACACTTTTATTGAAATAAAAGATGGAAAACATTATTCTAAATACCAGCAAGCAAATCCTAGCAAAAGAAAATGAAGCTCCAAGCAAAACACATATCACGTGACGAATGAAAACATAGCTTCAAGTGAGGTTACCGATAATGTTGGAGACGAAAGAAGTTCTGCCAATGATCTGAAACTGAAGTTGGACGCCTCGGAAGAGACGCTCTTGGAGGTCAGGGATCGTGAGGAGACCCTGACCAAGGCCCTTGAGAGCAAGAAGCACCAGCGGCAGGATGACGCCACCGCCCGCAATGACTTTGTGGACAGGGTACAGCTCTAGACCGACGGCCTCATCGACATCGTGGAGAAGCTCAGTGGGCAGTTGTCCGTCATGGGTATGTCGGGCTTCAAGTACTCTCAAGAGGTGAGCATGACCTCCAGCGTCGTGCTGACCTTGTTCTTCGAGCGCGTCCTCGAGGCCATGGAGTAGCTTCGCCCCAATCGAGCAACTCATCTGGCCAGCGAGGCTCGGAAGCTCTGCCCGGGCGCCCTGACCAAGGTGCTTACCAAGGTGGCATTCTGGAACCCCGATGTCAACTTCACCAACGCGCTTGAGAGCTTGCCGAAGGATGCGGACCTCGCGGCGCTCGAGGAGCGTATCGAGCCCATCATCAGCTGCATCGACGGAGTTAAGAGGGTGGAAGGCCAGCGTCGGGACTAGCCACCCCACTTCTTATTGCCGCTGCGAGTTCATGCCCAAGACAAATTTATCTTAAGTTAGAACCGCGGCAACCAATGATGTAATATAACTCCGCAGTATTTTGTAACAGTGCATGTTATCTCCCTGTTTCATCTTCCCTTGTATGTATGCACTGCGAGGTGCTTCCATCGTAGTGGAACACCGCACCCTGATGGGTACGGTCATGGAGAAGGTTTAGTCCACCAAAAGCGGACCGAATGAAGCCTTCAACGAGCTATTGACAGTCTTCGAGGTATGCGACGTAATGTTCTAAAAAGAACTCTTTCATTTCATATATGTATATGTTATAAAACATGCTATACAGACAGTAGCCCCTGATGCTTTGTTCGATAATAGCGACATCTACCCAGGCCGGAGAGGTTTCCGAGCTCAGTCGGAAGCTTCAACTTGCCGACGAGGAGCTCGACCACGTCAACAAGCGTTTGATGAAATGCAAGGTGTGCGGATTTTTGAAAAATTAAAATGTCAAAAGAATATATGTTTGATCTGTGTGAGTGTGAACTCATTGTGTGATATGATTTGGGCAACAATTGGCGCAGCTGAGGTCGAGGCCCTTAAGGGCGAGCTCGCAAAGGCCAAGGAAGAGGCCAAGGTGAGTAGAGCAGCCGCTGACAAGGCGGCTGCCGACTTGAAAGCCGAACAGGCCGTGCGTCAACAGCACGAGTCGCGGGCGGCGGAAGTCGAAGAAGAACTATGAGATGCTATTTGCAAGTGCGAGGCATTGGAGCAGAAGACTTCAAAGCAAGCATCCGAACTCAATACGGCAGTCAATGTTGCTAAGGAGGCACGCAGCGAATCGCGCAGCGCTCGTAACGATATCAAACAAGCACGGCAGATAGCGGCTGATAAGGCGTGTCTTATGCAGAGTATCTTTGGAGGTCAGAGGTATCTTGTGCTGACGCGATTGTGGAGTTCTCCAGGCGCGTTTACGGATCTCCCGAAGAGCATTGCCACCGCCCAATTCTTCTGAGCCCAGGAGAGGAACAACATGGAGAAGTTGTTCTGGTCGAAATTCCTTGAGCCAGAACTTCCAGTACCTCTGAACGACTATATGAAGCAGCTGGTCGAGCTACACAACATGGCAGGTACAGCCATGAAGGACTTGATAGTCCGGCTATGGCCTGCCGATCCAATCCCAAGTAGCTACTTTGGTTTGGTGAAGCTGCTCGTCGATGTGAGACCACGGGAAGACGCTGTGAAGCGTTCGGCCTGTATAGAAGGTGCACGGATGGCCTTTGCCCGCGTCAACATGCATTGGGCGAAGATGAAGGTCGCTGAAATAGGGACAGCTGGCCCGTCGGAGGGCAAGGATCATTGAAGGTCAGAAACGTACTTCGGTGATGTCCTAGCGGAGCCCGCATTGTAGAGGGCCAGTGCTCAAAGGATGTAATGTTTGAGTAATTGTATTCGGATTGTAAAGACTAAGCTTATGAATCGATGTCTATATAATTTTGCGCTTTTGTATTGCAAGCGACTTTTCCTCATGTGCAGCCGTTTTTTTATATCTGGAAGTTTCCAGCCGTCGGCTTCAGCCCCCATGTAGATACTACAAGGGTGTTCGGTAGTGCACGTGAACACTCTTTATCCAACGTCTTGGTCCATAAAGGAGGTTTCCGTGGATTGAACCAGGCAATCAGACTATGTGGCTTTAATGCTTTCACTTAGCCATAGGAGCTTGACTTGTGGGGCTAAGTAGTAGCCCCTAGTGTGTGTGCTGCTTTCCGCACTATGGTGCCCACTTTACGCGGCTGGACGAAGACCAGCCCCTTGTATAACATGAAGTAGATTGCTATCGATCGTAGTATAACACTAGGTCACTGGATCGCTGACCAGCTCTAGCTTATCATGACAGTCAGTTTTCGGCTTTGTCTACTGAGGTACTTGACCGGATGAACCAAAAGTACAATCGCAGTAGTTCTCCCTTTACTACCTTAGCCGAACAATGCCGAACCTAAGGTGGTAAGCACAGGAGTCGGGCTACCCAAATATAGACCCAAGACATGATTCGGAGCCGATGCATATAATGCAATATCCGGGACGCCGAACAGTTCCCTATAGGTGTTCGGACTAGAAAGTGTGCCAGGCCAAGTACAACCCCTAGTATTTAGTCTAGATTAAAGGCACATGTGGCAATCTGATGCAGGGAGAGAACTGATGTCTACTACACAATTTGTTCTTGTAGATTCGTGTTGGGCCTCCAAGCGTAGAGTTTTGTAGGACAGTAGAAAATTTCCCTTAAGTGGATGACCTAAGGTTTATCAATCTATGGGAGGTGTAGGATGAAGATGGTCTCTCTCAAACAACCCTGCAACCAAATAATTAAAAGTCTCTAGTGTCCCCAACACACCAAATACAATGGGAAATTGTATAGGTGCACTAGTTCGGCGAAGAGATGGTGATACAAGTGTAATATGGATAGTATATATTGATTTTTGTAATAGTAACAACAAAAACAGCAAGGTAGCAAGTGATAAAATGGAGCACAACCGATATTGCAATGCTTGAAAATGGGGCCTAGGGTCCGTACTTTCGCTACTGCAATCTCTCAACAATGCTAATATAATTTGATCACATAAGCATCCCTCAACGTGCGATGGAGAATCACTCCAAAGTTCCTGTCTAGCGGAGAACATAAGAAGGAATTGTTTGTTGCTATTCTTTTCGATCGATCTATCCAAGAGTTTTGTCGGTGTACTAGAGTAGGGGTACCCTAGTATCCCGAACTTGTGCACGGACAGTCGCAGCGTCCCGCGGCAAGGCTTGCCGGGTGACCGCCAAGGTCTTTTGTGGTTCCTTTGGAGCCATTCAAGAACAAAGTATTTAAGCCAAGGAGACAAGGCCCCGGCAAGAGGAGCTTGCCGGGAAGGCCAACCAAGGCACCTCAAGTAACTTGCCGCAACGCGCCACGCGTCCCGGCAAGGCCCGGTGAGCGGCAAGCTCCCGGACGCGACAAGACGACGACGACCGCGGCAAGGCACTTGCCGCGGCAAGCTACCACTCTGTACCTGCGCTCCAGCACATCCGCCAATGTGTCACTCTGGGACCCTTCCAGGCGTACGTGGCGTGAGGCTGTGCAGCCAGAGGTGCGCGGTGGCAAGCGGCGCTGACAAGATCGCCATCGTGGCGAGCGGTGGCGCCCCTGACGGTCCCTTTTTGCACTGTTTGGGCGACGCAGACGGGCATTTAATGCCCTTGTCCCCTGCCGTCAGGGTTAGGTGCGATGCACTGTACAAGTAGGTGTACCAACTACAACACCTTTCCATTTTTACCCTCATCTGCGTTGCCACCTGTCGGTGACCCCTTGAGCATATAAAAGGAGGCCCATGAGCAACGTAGAGGGGGGGTTCGAAGCCAGAGAACTATCACGCTCGGTCTCGTTAGCTGCTAGAGTATATGGTAGCTCTCAGTGCTCCCGAGCAAGAACTCAATACAAACCACAAAGCAGGAGTAGGGTTTTACGCATCCGTGCGGCCCGAACCTGGGTAAACTGCTCGTGTGCTTCGCCTCAATCTGCTCTTCGCGCGATCTCCGCCCCCGCCGAATCGAAAGGGACTCGGTCCGCCGGTCCCATAGGTGTTCGTGGATCAGTTTCCCCGACATCTTTGGCGCGCCAGGTAGGGGGTGCGTCGAGGTTGTGTGAACCTGATCCGGCGTCCACACGAGCTAGATCTTGATCATCTTCATCGACATGCCGCCGTAGAAGAAGGCTTCGGAGGCGGCTGTTCCGTCCGCGTCGATCCCGCCACCGCTAGAGCCAACGGCTGGTGGGGTAGATGCCGGCGGGAGAACGGACGTCGACGAGGGAGCTCACGGTGCCGCCAAGTCCAAGGACAAAGTTGCGCTGCCCGTCGGCGGCGTAGTCGACTCCCACAACGACCGGGCGCACTCCAAGACCTCGGCGTCCGTACATGTCCCGCGCCCATCTCAGGAGGCGCGGGACCGGCAGTGTCATGGTACTCACGGTACCATACGTTTGCTGGACCAAGATCGAGCTGGTGGATCTCGGGATGCACAAGACCAGCATGCACGCCAACATGCCGGCACGAGCAAGGTACGGTCGCCTGGACGGGATACTGCTCCTTCTAACATAGTTAGAAGTCCGAGCATATCCCGCTCCTCGCACTGTTCGCCACCGCTACCCGCCACTCCAGCAGAAGCTTTGGCGCGAGCTCAACTGCTCCTAGACTTCCCTCCAACGGCAGACAAGATCGACGAATGGAGGGCCGCCATTTAGAGTCTCATCAGCTTCGCCAACGGCGACACTCCGCGACAGCCGAGCACATCGCAGCCGCGGCAAGTCACCCAGGCACGAGCCGATGGCGACAAGACCGGTGGGGGTGCAACCACCGTGCACTCTTCGCCCCGAAGGCCAAGATCGCCGAATCGCCGGATCAACCTTGACAGTGACTCCACAGCGTCATCAGATCCGCGAGCTCGTCGCTATCAGCGCCAAGTTCTTCACGAACGACAACAAGAAGACGCTTGTACTCGCATCGAGCGCCGAAGAGAAGCGCGGCGTCAATCAGACCAGCGCGCTGGGCCCACTGTCGACATGCATGCGCCAGGGGAACCAGGCGACTTGCCGTACGCGGTAGGTTTTCCTGTGTTTACTCGTGAGCTGCGGCAAGTCCAGTGGCCCAGCATGAAGAATTTCAAGCCAGACGTACCAGAGAAGTACGACGGCAAAACGCATCCGTCGGAGTTTCTCAGCATCTACACCATCGCGGTGCAGGCTGCCGGGGGGCGAGACGACAAGATCCTTGCCAACTACTTCCCGCTGGTGCTCAAGCCCAACGTCAGATCCTGGCTCATGCACTTGCCGGACAACTCCATATCCTCCTGGGCAAACCTGTGCCATCAGTTTGTGGGCGCCTTTACAGGCGGCCACAAACCTCATGGCCAAGAGAGTGACCTTCACCTGCTCGCCCAGAAGGAAGGAGAGCCCCTACGCAAGTATATCCAGAGGTTCAGCCGTGTACAGCACAACATCCCAGACGTCCACCCTGCCGCGGTTATCAGCGCGTTCCATCAGAACGTGTGTAACCGCAGGATGAGGGAGGAGATGGCGATGTGCAAGATCAGGGACGTCAGTGAGCTGTACGCCCTGGACGACAAGTGCGCACGTGCTGAGGAGGGGAGGAAACTCCCCGGAGAGGATACATGAGCAGGAGGATCTGACAGCGAGGATGCTGCCCCGGCAAAGAAAAATCGGCGGCGGAACAACAGGAAAAAGAAAGGCAAAGATGTGCTAGTCGTTGAGCAGTCCGGCAACGAAGGTACCGCCAAGAAAGCCAAAGTTGGTAGCTCCGGCAAGGAGATTGCCGCATGCACCAACTGCCAGGCTGTGGCGGCCGCCGACAAGCAGGACGGCACCGACAAGCAGTACTGCAAGATCCACCACACCAAGGGCCATGACCTCCAAAACTGCAAGAGGGTCGAGCAGCTTGTTGAGCAGCAAAAAGCTGAATACGAGCGACGCGACAAGGAGAAGGACCAAGGAGGTGCTGAAGGATCCGGCAAGAAGAGGCCATTCAACGATCGGGGAGGACGCCACGGCAAGGCCAAGCAGCAGCAAGGAGACAGACCTCCCCGCGGCCGCGACAAAGATGAAGATGACGACGACGATGAAGACATGGATGATGTCGAGAACAGTGAGCAGGAGTTCCAGAAAGCCACATAAGTCTTGTGCGTTGACGGCGGTGCTTCTCTGCATACTTCACACCGCCAACTCAAGCAGTGGGTGTGGGAAGTTAATGCGGCAGAACCACCTGTCGAATCGCGCAAACTTCTGAAATGGTCCAACACGCCTATCATCTTTGATATTGAGGACCACCCTGATCGCACAACTGCGGTCGGGTGCTTGCCGATGTTGGTCTCACCAACTATCCGCAACCTCAAGGTCACTAAGATGTTAGTTGACGGTGGGGCCGGCTTGAACCTGAACTCCTCCACTGTACTCCAGAAACTCCAGAACCCTGACAGCGAGCTCGAAGAGACCGACACGTTCCAAGGAATCAACCCGGGAAGGAGCAAGCCGAAGGAGAAGATCACGTTGCCAGTGACATTTGGCGGCGAGCTGAACTTCAGGACTGAGAGGGTCACTTTTGACGTTGCCGATTTTCCATTGCCTTACAATGGAATACTCGGCCGTCCAGCGCTCGCCAAGTTCATGGCAGCCTCTCACTACGCATACAATATGCTGAAGATGCCAGGCCCGATAAGCGTCATCTCTGTCCCTGGCGACAAGAAGGATGCTCTTATCTGCGCCGACAAGATCTACCGGGAAGCAGCAGCCGTAGCAGATAGCAAGTCACTTGCCGCTGAAGCTCCCGGAGGGAAGAAGAAGACCAAGTCCGGCAAGAGTTCTGATGCCCACTCCGGCAAGCGGACCTCTTCGGAGTGCTGCGCTACCGTCGAGGACGCACCATCGAGCTCCACCGGCAAGTGTAAGAAAACAATGGCAGCTCCACCAAAGACTAAGAAGGTGTCCGCCAAGGAGGACGGCACTTGTGGTACCTTCACCATCAGTGCCACTCTTGACCCTAAATAGGAAAGCGCGCTCGTTGCTTTCCTGCGGGCGAACGTCGACGTGTTTGCGTGGCAACCGTCTGACATCCCCGGTGTTCCCAGGAAAGTAATTGAGCACCACCTCGCCGTCTGTCCTCATGCATGGCCCGTCAAACAGAAAGTCAGGAAACAAGCAGTGGAGCGCCAAGAGTTCAGAGGGGAAGAGATCAAGAAGTTGGAAGCAGAGGCCTTGTCAGAGGAGTGCTCCATCCTACGTGGTTGGCCAATCCTGTAGTCGTGCGAAAGGCAAACGGGAAATGGAGGCTTTGTATCGACTTTACCGATGTCAATAAACCTTGTCCCAAAGACCCATTTCCCTTGCCGCGCATTGACCAGATTGTTGACTCCACGGCCGGATGTGACCTGCTTTCATTTCTTGACGCATACTCAGGATACCATCAAATCTTCATGGCATAAGAGGATGAGGAGAAGACCGCATTCATCACTCCATGTGGCACGTACTGTTTCATACGGATGCCTTTCGGTTTGAAGAATGCTGGTTCAACATTTGCAAGGGTAGTCCATACAGCTTTTGAGCCACAAATACACAGAAATGTAGAATCCTACATGGATGGCATAGTGGTCAAGAGTAAGGACAAGGCAACCCTGATTCAAGATTTAGACGAGACCTTTGCAAATCTGTGCAAGATCCAGCTCAAGCTCAACCCCGAGAAGTGTGTGTTTGGAGTCCCTTCCGGCAAGCTTCTCGGGTTCTTCGTGTCTCAGAGGGGAATTGAAGTCAATCCCGACAAGATCAAGGCCATTGAGAAGATTGAAGCACCAAAGCGCGTCAAGGATGTACGAAGACTTGCCGGTTGCGTGGCTGTTCTCAGCAGGTTTATCTCTAAGTCTGCTGAGCGCGCCCTGTCGTTTTTCAAAATATTGAAAAAGGCAGGTCCAATGAAATGGACTCCGGAGGCGGAGGCTACGCTGCAAGACTTGAAGAGATACCTGTCCTCCACTCCAATACTTGTCGCACCTAAGCCACAAGAGAAGTTGCTGCTGTACCTAGCGGCAACCAATCAAGTGGTTAGTGCTGCGTTAGTAGCGGAGAGGGAGGCAGATGATGAGCCAGGAACCACGGCAAGCGCATCCAACGACAACCAGGGGGCTTCCCCGACAAGCTCTGGTCCCGACAAGGATGGATCTGCGCAGGCATGCGAGGAGATACAGAAGAGAATGGTGCAGCGCCCAGTTTACTTTGTCAGTTCCCTTCTGCAGGGGGCTAGGTCAAGGTACTCTGTTGTGCAGAAATTGCTTTTCGGCCTTCTCATGGCCTCGAGAAAGCTGCGCCATTACTTCCAAGCACATGAGATCACAGTTGTCACTCGCTTTCCGCTGAAGAGGATACTGCAGAATCCAGAAGCAACAGGCAGGATTGTTGAGTGGGCACTGGAATTGTCAAGCTTTGGCCTCAAGTTTGAAAGCACTTCAACTATCCAAAGCAGAGCGTTGGCAGAATTCATAGCAGAATGGACGCCAACACCAGATGAAGAAATTCCAAAAACGAGCATCCCCGTCAAGGAAGCAAGCAAAGAGTGGCTGATGTACTTTGATGGTGCCTTCTCGCTGCAAGGCGCTGGTGCCGGCGTGCTGCTTGTCGCACCCACCGGAGAGCACCTCAAGTACGTAGTCCAGATGCACTTTCCCAAGGAGCAAGCAACGAACAATACTGCAGAGTATGAAGGTTTGCTTGCCGGTCTCAGGATCGCGGCAGACCTTGGGATCAAGAAGCTTATAGTCAGGGGTGACTCGCAGCTTGTCGTCCGCCAAGTGAACAAGAATTATCAGAGTCCGTTGATGGAAGCTTACGTTGATGAAGTGAGAAAGCTTGAAGAGCACTTTGACGGCCTACAGATGGAGCATGTTCCAAGAGCTCAGAACGACATCGCCGATGGCCTGTCAAAGTGCGCCGCACTTAAGTTACCTATGGAACCAGGGATCTTTGTGCTCAAGTTGACTCAACCATCCGTAACGCCATCAACTGGACAGAGAAAGAAGAGGAAGTTGGTTTCTGGTGACTATTTTCCGGCAGAGCTTCCCGAAGCCGCCGCCAAGAAGGTCCCCAAGATCAACGCCAAGAGTGTTGAGGAGCAGTCTGCTCCGGCAAGCCCTAGGGTTTGTTCCGTCGAAGCAGACGCTCCCGACAAGTTTTGCTCCGGCAAGCTTGCCGGGGAACGTTAAGCTCCGGCTGAGCCGCAGGTTCTCGCCGTAGAAGCGGATGTTCCCACAGCAGCAGATGTGCCTTTAGTCCTTGTTGTCGAGCCACAGGCTCCAGCATGGGCACAGCAGATTGTCCGTTTCCTTCAGACAGGAGAACTTCCCGAAGAGCAAGAAGAAGCGGAAAGAGTAGCCCGACAGTCGAGTATGTACCAGTTTGTCGACAACACACTGTGCAGAAGAAGACTCAACGGTGTGAAATTGAAGTGTATTCCTCGGGAAGACGGACAAAAGCTGTTGGCAGAGATACATGGAGGCATATGTGGTCACCACATTGGCGCAAGAGCACTTGCCGGCAAAGCATTCTGGCAAGGTTTCTTTTGGCCGACAGCCCTCCAGGATGGGACTGCACAAGTAACCAAGTGTGAAGCATGCCAGTTCCATTCCAAGCAGATACACCAGCCAGCTCAAGCTCTCCAGACGATCCCTTTATCCTGGCCATTTTCCGTCTGGGGGCTCGACATCCTCGGCCCCTTTCCCCGCGCAGCCGGGGGCTTTGAGTACTTGTTCGTTGCCATCGACAAGTTCACAAAGTGGCCAGAAGTGGAACCAGTGAGGAAGGTGACAGCACAGTCAGCAGTCAAGTTCTTCAGGTCGATTGTTTGCCGCTTCGGGATCCCTAACAGGATCATCACCGACAACGGTACGCAATTCACGAGCCGCACCTTCATGCAGTACGCCCAAGATATTGGCGCCAAGGTCTGCTTCGCTTCTGTTGCTCACCCGAGAAGCAACGGTCAAGCGGAGAGGGCGAATGCTGAAGTGCTGCGTGGACTCAAGACCAGAACTTTCGACAGGATGCACAAGTGCGGAAGAAACTGGATCGAGGAGCTGCCAGTGGTTCTTTGGTCGATCAGGACGATGCCAAATCGAGCCATTGGACAGACACCTTTCGCTCTAGTATATGGAGCAGAGGCAGTTCTCCCCACAGAACTCGTATACGGGTCACCCCGAGTGCTCGCTTATGATGAGCTTGAGCAAGAGCAGCTGCGACAAGATGGCGCGCTGCTCCTTGAGGAAGACCGTCTTCAGGCTGTTGTACGAGCTGCTCGCTACCAGCAAGCTTTGCGACGCTACCATAGCCGCAAAGTTAACGCCAGAAGTCTCGAGGAAGGCGACCTTGTTCTTCGGCGCGTTCAGTCCGCCAAGAATTCCAACAAGTTGACGCCGAAGTGGGAAGGCCCTTACCGGGTGAAACGAGTCACTAGGCCTGGCCCTGTCCGCCTTGAGACCGAAGATGGCTTTCCGGTGAGCAACTCCTGGAACATCGAGCATCTTCGTAAGTTTTACCCGTAAGGCGCGGTTGCCGGAACCCGTTCTGGCAACCACCTTTTGTACAAGTCTTGCCGCTGTTGCATGTAATCCTTTGTACAAAGCCGGGCGCAGACCCCGTGCATAAGTAAAGCTCATGTGCTCCGCACATCTTGTCAATTTCATGCTTTCTATTATTTTGCATGTGTTACCTGACACTTTGTGCAGCACCTACCCCCGGTAAGCCATAACGAGCCTTAAGGCTCCATATCTTTGTTTTCTCTTCTTTCTTTTTTCTCAAGGAAAGAAAGGTTCCCTCGCCCACAAGTTTGCCGAGGGGGAAGGAGAAGATAGTGGTATGGACCAGGCGTCGTTCAAGAAAGTTTCGCCTTGCCGGGAAGCAAACAACAGAAAAGCTAAGTTGCCAAAGTTTGAGCAATCAGATTTTTAAATTTTTATGTTATCTTCCTTGAATGACCGCACTTTGTATGGAAAACCTGTGCGCGGAGGAACCAATTCATAGCTAGTTGCGCCCTTACTTTGTTTCGAGTCCGCTCAGCAACTTAAGTGTGCTGCGACTAGCGTCGCGCCCTTACTTTGTTTCGAGTTCGCTCAGCAACTTAAGTGAGCTGCAACTAGTTGTGACAAGGTTTCTTTTCAGTAGCGGCACCGCCAGTAGGCTGCTGACATTCCGCACTCAGCGCTCGCGGCTAAGGTGCCTACGCCGGCAAGTTCCCTAAAAGCGTAGGGCAGAAACATACAAAGGAAAGAGTCAAGTAAAGGAAATAATGTTGCAATCACTACCCAAAATAGAGTTATATTACAATGTAGCTTGTCGCAGCTCTAATAGATTGTTTTCATAACATGACCTGCAGCGACAAGAGAAGAAGAAAACGGGCGGCCTAATCTACACGATCACCCTCAACCCTCTTGATCCCGCTCACCTTGTCCACAATGGGTGCGACAAGGGCCTTGAGCGCCTCCAGATCAGCATCTGGTGGCAGGGACTTGAGGACGTTGGTGAGATTGAGGCCCGGGTTGCGGAAGGCCACCTTCACCAACACCTTTTTAAGGGCTCCCGTGTAGAGCTTGCGCGACTCATCGGCCAGATGCTTTGGGATCCTCTCCCGGAGTCGCTGGAGGGCCGTCGCCACGCCTTTGGAGAACAGGGTGAGCTTGGCGCTGGGGTGGAGGTTCTCATCGGAGGAATACCCGAGATACTCCGCCCCCAGCTGCGCCAGCTCCCCGTCGATATCTGCGGCAGCATTGACGAGACCCTCCGTCCAGTGCTCCACAGTCTCCCTGAAGATATCGACGGGGAGCTGGCGCAGCTGGGGGCGGAGTATCTCGGGTATTCCTCCGATGAGAACCTCCACCCCAGCGCCAAGCTCACCCTGTTCTTCAAAGGCGTGACGACGGCCCTACAGCGACTCCGGGAGAGGATCCCAAAGCAGCTGGCCGACGAGTCGCGCAAGCTCTACACGGGAGCCCTTAAAAAGGTGTTGGTGAAGGTGGCCTTCCGCAACCCTGGCCTCAACCTCACCAACGTCCTCAAGTCCCTGCCACCAGATGCTGATCTGGAGGTGCTCAAGGCCCTTGTCGCACCCATTGTGGACAAGGTGAGCGGGATCAAGAGGGTTGAGGGCGATCGCGTAGATTAGGCCGCCCGTTTTCTTCTTCTCTTGGCGCTGCGGGTCATGTTATGAAAACAATCTATTAGAGCTACGACAAGCTACTTTGTAATATAAATCTATTTTGGGTAGTGATTGCAACGTTATTTCCTTTACTTGACTCTTTCCTTTGTATGTTTCTACCCTACGCTTTTAGGGAACTTGCCGGCATAGGCACCTTAGCCGCGAGCGCTGAGTGCGGAACGTCAGCAGCCTGCTGGCGGTGACGCTACCGACAAGAAACCTTGTCGCAACTAGTAGCAGCTCACTTAAGTTGCTGAGCGAACTCGAAACAAAGTAAGGGCGCGACGCTAGTCGCAGCACACTTAAGTTGATGAGTGGACTCGAAACAAAGTAAGGGCGCAACTAGCTACGAATTGGTTCCTCCGCGCACAGGTTTTCCATACAAAGTGCGGTCGTTCAAGCAAGATAACTTAAAAATTTAAAAATCTGATTGCTCAAACTTTGGCAACTTAGCTTTTCTGTTGTTTGCTTCCCGGCAAGGCGAAACTTTCTTGAACGATGCCTGGTCCATACCACTATCTTCTCCTTCCCCCCGGCAAACTTGTGGGCGAGGGAACCTTTCTTTCCTTGAGAAAAAGAAAGAAGAGAAAACAAAGATATGGAGCCCTAAGGCTCGTTATGGCTTACCGGGGGTAGGTGCTGCACAAAGTGTCAGGTAACACATGCAAAATAATAGAAAGCATGAAATTGACAAGATGTGCGGAGCACATGAGCTTTACTTATGCACGGGGTCTGCGCCCGGCTTTGTACAAAGGATTACATGCAACAGCGGCAAGACTTGTACAAAAGGTGGTTGCCGGAATGGGTTCCGGCAACCGCGCCTTACGGGTAAAACTTACGAAGATGCTCGATGTTCCAGGAGTTGCTCACCGGAAAGCCATCTTCGGTCTCAAGGCGGACAGCGCCAGGCATAGTGACTCGTTTCACCCGGTAAGGGCCTTCCCACTTCGGCGTCAACTTGTTGGAATTCTTGGCGGACTAAACGCGCCGAAGAACAAGGTCGCCTTCCTCGAGACTTCTGGCGTTAACTTTGCGGCTACGGTAGCGGCGCAAAGCTTGCTGGTAGCGAGCAGCTCGTACAACAGCCTGAAGACGGTCTTCCTCAAGGAGCAGCGCGTCATCTTGTCGCAGCTGCTCTTGCTCAAGCTCATCATAAGCGAGCACTCGAGGTGACCCGTATACGAGTTCCGTGGGGAGAAGTGCCTCTGCTCCATAGACTAGATCGAAAGGTGTCTGTCCAGTGGCTCGATTTGGCGTCATCCTGATCGACCAAAGAACCACTGGCAGCTCCTCGATCCAGTTTCTTCCGCACTTGTGCAGCCTGTCGAAAGTTTTGGTCTTGAGTCCATGCAGCACTTCAGCATTCGCCCTCTCCGCTTGACAGTTGCTTCTCGGGTGAGCAACAGAAGCGAAGCAGACCTTGGCGCCAAGATCTTGGGTGTACTGCATGAAGGTGCGGCTCATGAATTGCGTGCCGTTGTTGGTGATGATCATGTTAGGGATCCCGAAGCGGCAAACAATCGACTTGAAGAACTTGACTGCTGACTGTGCTGTCACCTTCCTCACTGGTTCCACTTCTGGCCATTTTGTGAACTTGTCGATGGCAACGAACAAGTATTCCAAGCCCCCGGCTGCGCGGGGAAAGGGGCCGAGGATGTCGAGCCCCCAGACCGAAAATGGCCAGGATAAAGGGATCGTCTAGAGAGCTTGAGCTGGCTGGTGTATCTGCTTGGAATGGAACTGGCACGCTTCACACTTGGTTACTTGTGCAGTCGCATCCTGGAGGGTTGTCGGCCAAAAGAAACCTTGCAGGAATGCTTTGCCGGCAAGTGCTCTTGCGCCAATGTGGTGACCACATATGCCTCCATGTATCTCTGCCAACAGCTTTTGTCCGTCTTCCCGAGGAATACACTTCAATTTCACACCGTTGAGTCTTCTTGTGCACAATGTGTTGTCGACAAACTGGTACATACTCGACTGCCAGGCTACTCTTTCCGCTTCTTCTTGCTCTTCGGGAAGTTCTCCTGTCTGAAGGAAACGGACAATCTGCTGTGCCCATGCTGGAGCCTGTGGCTCGACAACAAGGACTAAAGGCACATCTGCTGCTGTGGGAACATCCGCTTCTACGGCGAGAACCTGCGGCTCAGCCGAAGCTTGACGTTCCCCGGCAAGCTTGCCGGAGCAAAACTTGTCGGGAGCGTCTGCTTCGACGGAACAAACCCTAGGGCTTGCCGGAGCATACTGCTCCTCAGCACTCTTGGCGTTGATCTTGGGGACCTTCTTGGCGGCGGCTTCGGGAATCTCTGCCGGAAAATAGTCACCAGAAACAAACTTCCTCTTATTGCTCTGTCCAGTTTATGGTGTTACGGATGGTTGAGTCAACTTGAGCACAAAGATCCCTGGTTCCACAGGTAACTTAAGTGCGGCGCACTTTGACAGGCCATCGGCGATGTCGTTCTGAGCTCTTGGAACATGCTCCATCTGTAGGCCGTCAAAGTGCTCTTCAATCTTTCTCACTTCATCAACGTAAGCTTCCATCAATGGACTCTGATAATTCTTGTTCACTTGGCGGACGACAAGCTGTGAGTCACCCCTGACTATAAGCTTCTTGATCCCAAGGTCTGCCGCGATCCTGAGACCGGCAAGCAAACCTTCATACTATGCAGTATTGTTCGTTGCTTGCTCCTTGGGGAAGTGCATCTGGACTACGTACTTGAGGTGCTCTCCGGTGGGTGCGACAAGCAGCACGCCGGCACCGGCGCCTTGTAGCGAGAAGGCACCATCAAAGTACATCAGCCACTCTTTGCTTGCTTCCTTGACGGGGATGCTCATTTCTGGAATTTCTTCATCTGGTGTTGGCGTCCATTCTGCTATGAATTCTGCCAACGCTCTGCTTTGGATAGTTGAAGTGCTTTCAAACTTGAGGCCAAAGCTTGACAGTTCCAGTGCCCACTCAACAATCCTGCATGTTGCTTCTCGATTCTGCAGTATCCTCTTCAGCGGAAAGCGAGTGACAACTGTGATCTCATGTGCTTGGAAGTAATGGCGCAGCTTTCTCGAGGCCATGAGAAGGCCGAAAAGCAATTTCTGCACACCAGAGTACCTTGACCTAGCCCCCTGTAGAAGGAAACTGACAAAGTAAACTGGG
>LR738713.1:279906094-279937230 GCA_902687465.1 Secale cereale | reverse complement strand
CTCAATGGCCTTGATCTTGTCGGGATTGGCTTCAATTCCCCTCTGACACACGAAGAATCCGAGAAGCTTGCCGGAAGGGACTCCAAACACACACTTCTCAGGGTTGAGCTTGAGCTGGATCTTGCGCAGATTTGCAAAGGTCTCGTCTAAATCTTGAATCAGGGTTGCCTTGTCCTTACTCTTGACCACTATGTCATTCATGTAGGCTTGTACATTTCTGTGTATTTGTGGCTCAAAAGCTGTATGGACTACCCTTGCAAATGTTGAACCAACATTCTTCAAACCGAAAGGCATCCGTATGAAACAGTACGTGCCACATGGAGTGATGAATGCGGTCTTCTCCTCATCCTCTTCTGCCATGAAGATTTGATGGTATCCTGAGTATGCGTCAAGAAATGAAAGCAGGTCACATCCGGCCGTGGAGTCAACAATCTGGTCAATGCGCGGCAAGGGAAATGGGTCTTTGGGACAAGCTTTATTGACATCGGTAAAGTCGATACAAAGCCTCCATTTCCCGTTTGCCTTTCGCACGACTACAAGATTGGCCAACCACGTAGGATGGGGCACTCCTCTGACAAGGCATGCTGCTTCTAACTTCTTGATCTCTTCTGCTATGAACTCTTGGCGCTCCACTGCTTGTTTCCTGACTTTCTGTTTGACGGGCCGCGTATGAGGACAGACGGCGAGGTGGTGCTCAATTACTTTCCTGGGAACATCGGGGATGTCAGACGGTTGCCACGCAAACACGTCGACGTTCGCCCGCAGGAAAGCAACGAGCGCGCTTTCCTATTTAGGGTCAAGAGTGGCACTGATGGTGAAGGTACCACCAGTGCCGTCCTCCTTGGCGGGCACCTTCTTAGTCTCTGGTGGAGCTGCCATTGTTTTCTTACACTTGCCGGTGGAGCTCGATGGTGCATCCTCGATGGTAGTGCAACACTCCGAAGAGGTGCGCTTGCCGGAGTGAGCATCAGAACTCTTGCCGGACTTGGTCTTCTTCTTCCCTCCGGGAGCTTCAGCGGCAAGTGACTTGCTATCTGCTGCGGCTGCTGCTTCCCAGTAGATCTTGTCGGCGCAGATAAGAGCATCCTTCTTGTCGCCAGGGACAGAGATGACGCTTATCGGGCCTGGCATCTTCAGCATATTCTATGCGTAGTGAGAGGCTGCCATGAACTTGGCGAGCGCTGGACGGCCGAGTATTCCATTGTAAGGCAATGGAAAAACGGCAACGTCAAAAGTGACCCTCTCAGTCCTGAAGTTCAGCTCGCCGCCAAATGTCACTGGCAACGTGATCTTCCCCTTCGGCTTGCTCCTTCCCGGGTTGATTCCTTGGAACGTGCCGGTCTCTTCGAGCTCGCTGTCAGGGATCTGGAGTTTCTGGAGTATAGTGGAGGAGATCAGGTTCAAGCCGGCCCCGCCGTCAACTTACATCTTAGTGACCTTGAGGATGCGGGTAGTTGGTGA
Source organism: Secale cereale (assembly GCA_902687465.1). Classification (NCBI taxonomy): domain Eukaryota; kingdom Viridiplantae; phylum Streptophyta; class Magnoliopsida; order Poales; family Poaceae; genus Secale; species Secale cereale. The sequence continues at coordinate 279,935,769 of LR738713.1, read as the reverse complement.
GACCAACATCGGCAAGCACCCGACCGCAGTTGTGCGATCAGGGTGGTCCTCAATATCAAAGATGATAGGCGTGCTGGACCATTTCAGAAGTTTGCGCGATTCGACAGGTGGTTCTGCCGCATTAACTTCCCGCACCCACTGCTTGAGTTGGCGGTGTGAAGTATGCAGAGAAGCACTGCCGTCAACGCACAAGACTTTTGTGGCTTTCTGGAACTCTTGTTCACTGTTCTCGACATCATCCATGTCTTCATCATCGTCGTCATCTTCATCTTTGTCGCGGCCGCGGGGAGGTCTATCTCCTTGCCGCTGCTTGGCCTTGTCGCGGCGTCCTCCCCGATTGTTGAATGGCCGCTTCTTGCCGGATCCTTCAGCACCTCCTTGGGCCTTCTCCTTGTCGCGTCGCTCGTATTCAGCTTTTTGCTGCTCAACAAGCTGCTCGACCCTCTTGCAGTTTTGGAGGTCATGGCCCTTGGTGCGGTGGATCTTGCAGTACTGCTTGTCGGTGTCGTCCTGCTTGTCGGCGGCCGCCACAGCCTGGTAGTTGGTGCATGCGGCAATCTCCTTGCTGGAGCTACCAACTTTGGCTTTCTTGGCAGTACCTTCGTTGCCGGACTGCTCAACGAGTAGCACATCTTTGCCTTTCTTTTTCCTGTTGTTCCGCCGCCGGTTTTACTTTGCCGGGGCAGCATCCTCGCTGTCAGATCCTCCTGCTCCTGTATCCTCTCCGGGGAGTTTCCTCCCCTCCTCAGCACGTGCGCACTTGTCGGCCAGGGCGTACAGCTCACTGACGTCCCTGATCTTGCACATCGCCATCTCCTCCCTCATCCTGCGGTTACGCACGCTCTGATGGAACGCGCTGATAACCGCGGCAGGGTGGACGTCTGGGATGTTGTGCTGTACACGGCTGAACCTCTGGATATACTTGCGCAGGGGCTCTCCTTCCTTCTGGGCGAGCAGGTGAAGGTCACTCTCTTGGCCATGAGGTTTGTGGCCGCCTGTAAAGGCGCCGACAAACTGATGGCACAGGTCTGCCCAGGAGGATATGGAGTTGTCCGGCAAGTGCATGAGCCAGGATCTGACGTTGGGCTTGAGCACCAGCGAGAAGTAGTTGGCAAGGATCTTGTCGTCTCGCCCCCCGGCAGCCTGCACCGCGATGGTGTAGATGCTGAGGAACTCCGACGGATGTGTCTTGCTGTCGTACTTCTCTGGTACGTCTGGCTTGAAATTCTTCATGCTGGGCCACTGGACTTGCCGCAGCTCACGAGTAAACGCAGGACAACCTACCGCGTACGGCAAGTCGCCTGGTTCCCCTGGCGCATGCATGTCGACAGCGGGCCCAGCGCGCTGGTCTGATTGACGCTGCGCTTCTCTTCGGCGCTCGATGCGAGTAAGAGCGTCTTCTTGTTGTCGTTCGTGAAGAACTTGGCGCTGATCGCGACGAGCTCGTGGATCTGATGACGCGGTGGAGTCGCTGTCAAGGTTGATCCGGCGATTCGGCGATCTTGGCCTTCGGGGCGGAGAGTGCACGGTGGTTGCACCCCCACCGGGGGCGGAGATCGCGCGAAGAGCAGATCGAGGTGAAGCACACGAGCAGTTTACCCAGGTTCGGGCCGCACGGATGCGTAAAACCCTACTCCTGCTTTGTGGTTCGTATTGAGTTCTTGATCGGGAGCGCTGAGAGCTACCGTATACTCTAGCAGCTAACGAGGAGGAGGAGGAGTCGATCTGCTCTTCGCGCGATCTCCGCCCCCGCCGAATCGAAAGGGACTCGGTCCCTGGATTACCTGCGCGAGCCGGCTCTTCGGCAAGCTCCCTTGCCGGAGAGTTTTCCCTTGGCGGCGCGGTCGTAGTCTCCGCCGGCTGGGGACCGCTGGTGCTCTCCTTTGCCGGAGAGCTCTCCCTTGCTGGAGGACTCTCCCTTGGCGGAGAACTCTCCCTTGCCGGGGAGACCCTCGCCGGAGAATTCTCCCTTGGCGGTGTAGTTGAAGCAGATGGCACGTCGGGGGCGGTTTCCGGACGCCCCTGTTCTGGCTGCTCTGCTCCTACACAAATCAACAAACAAATGTCAGCAAAGAAAGAACACCCACGCGCGCCTAACAGCGGAAAGTGAACCACACACTTACGCTGGGGGCTGCGCTGGGGGCTGCTCTGAAGATTGGTTGTCGGGTCCGGCAAGGTGGTCTCGGTGGGTTCATCCTCGACAATGATCACCTCCTCTCTCCTCGCCGGGACCTTGGCTCTCTTTGCCGCTCTCTGGGCCAGAGTCCTGAAAAGGAATAAGTTCAGTGTAAAGCAAATGAGATGCAAGACAAAAACAGCAAGGATTGAAGAAATACAAGAACAACAAGAATCTTACTCTTCTTCTTCCTCGTCGGAGCTGAGCACGGAGAAGTCAAAGTCCGGCTCACGTCCAGCGCGAGGAGGTGGAGGAGTAGGCTCCCTTGGCCGCTTGGCGGGAGCAGTGGTGGTGGTCTGAGACGTCCCCGCTCCAGCTGCCGCCGTGGCGTGAGGAGTGGCAGGAGCAGAAGCGATGGTCCGGGAGGACCCCGCTCCAGTTGCTGCAGCAGCGCGAGGTGCCCCCGCAGCAACAGTGCTTGCCGCGGTGGAGCGTGTCGCGCGGCGCGGCTGCTGTCGACTCGTCTGCCGCTCCGTTACGTCCCCGGCCTTGCGGAGACGCCTTCTTGGTGGAGCCGGGGGCTCTGCTAGCGGCGAGCTGCCTGACGAGGAGGAGGAGGAGTCGATCTCCAGCGAGCCACTCGTATCCTCAGCGGGCTCGCTTGGCTCAACGACATGCGCAACAAGCTCTTCCTCGCCGGCAGGCCCTGCCGCGCTGGCAAACTCCTCTCGCTCAGCAAGGCTTGCCGCCTCCGCTGCCTCTGCCTCCTCCACGGTGAATCCAAACTCGCCCGCGGCTGTGGCTGCCGCCGCCTCTTCCAGCCTAGTGGCGATGTACGCCATCTCCTTAACAGTGGTGTCACGGGTGAGGCCTTTCTTCTCGTCGGAACGAATCGGCACTTCTTCCAAGCCGTCAAAGAACTCCTGCACGGCGTCATCGGCAGGCTCTTGCCAAGTTGGGTCAATCCCATGCGAGTCGCACAACGACATCATTGCGCGGATGCGGCTGAGCGCGGAGTTGTTGCACAGCGGGACGACACCCCTCGGCAACCTGAACACTTCGGGATGGTCAGGGTCATACTTGAACAGCTCCTGGAGCATCCCGTTAAGCTCCATAACAGTGAAGTTGAAGTTGAGACCCGGGCGCAGCCTCATGATATCCGCCGCATTCTCGAACTCCCAGGCGGGTCTCTTCCTCTCCTGCATGGGGGCGATGCGACGGCGAAGGAAATATGCGCCAACAGCGCCTACAGTGAGCCGACAAGCCTGAGGCGTTGGATCCGGGTGACGGCGATCTTCAGCCTACCGTCCTCCGGGGCCAAGTCGCTCCAATCATTGCCGCGTACTACTGGGGCTTGGCGCCGGGCGGTAAATGGCTGCGGGTTCTCCTCGACAATCCAGCACCAGCGTGCTCTCCATTCCTCCCATTTGCTGCGAAGCTCTCCCTCTATATAAGCTTCCTTCTTGTGGGCCCTCGAGATCCAGGAGACTCCGCCGGATAGAGGCTCTCCTCTCTCAACTCGGGGCGTAAAGAAGTGGCGGAAAAGGGCTACATTGGAATAAACTCCGACAAAGTTTTCGCAGAGATGTGCGAAAACTGCCATGGTCAGAACGGCATTGGGGGTGAAATCAAGGAGGTGGAACCCGTAGGTGTTCATGATATCGCAGAAGAATTCAGAGAAAGGCGGCCAGAGCCCGCCGTAGAAGAACAAGGCGAAGAAAGGGTATCCATTTGGAGCCATTTTACAAGCGACGGCTGGGAGTATCGTGGTGCGCGGATGCGCCCGCGTCTCTCCCGACCAGAAGAGGTAATAGTACTCCCTCAGCTCCTTCGCGGCAAGCTTGGGGGGAGATTGCCCGCTCCTTTTGCAGCGCCGCGAGCCGCTGCGCCTCGGACGACTTCACGCCCTTCCCCTTCTCGGTTTTCGGAGCCATGGCGGAAGTGGTGAGGGAGGTCGACGGCGTTGGTGGTGTTGGTGGCGATGGGGAGCGGAGCGCTGCTCTCTTTCAGCTTCGGGAAGAAGGGGAGCGGCGGAGGCTTTCGAGGTTGGAGTAGCAACGGGCGGATGGACGAACTGCCCCTGTTTCCCCTGCTTATAAGGAGGGAGGGGGCGGACGTTCCGCCTTTCCGAATAAAGAAACCACCCACGATCTCTCCCACGACGCCGCATTAAACGCGTGTCGTTAAGGGAGGGCGCGGTGGATACGGAGTGACCCAGGCCGCGTGTGCCCGTGCACTGTTTTGGGCCTGGCCCAACAGCGCTCGGCACCGTGTATGGCCCAGGCCCGGGGGCTCCTGTCGGTGTACTAGAGTAGGGGTACCCTAGTATCCCGAACTTGTGCACGGACAGTCGCAGCGTCCCGCGGCAAGGCTTGCGGGTTGACCGCCAACGTCCTATGTGGTTCTTTTGGAGCCATTCAAGAACAAAGTATTTAAGCCAAGGAGACAAGGCCCCGGCAAGAGGAGCTTGCCGGGAAGGCCAACCAAGGCACCTCAAGGAACTTGCCGCAACGCGCCACACGTCCCGGCAAGGCCCGGTGAGCGGCAAGCTCCCGGACGCGACAAGACGACGACGACCGCGGCAAGGCACTTGCCGCGGCAAGCTACCACTCTGTACCTGCGCTCCAGCACATCCGCCAACGTGTCGCTCTGGGACCCTTCCAGGCGTACGTGGCGGGAGGCTGTGCAGCCAGAGGTGCGCGGTGGCAAGCGGCGCTCACAAGATCGCCATCGTGGCGAGCGATGGCGCCCCTGACCGTCCCTTTTTGCACTGTTTCGGCGACGCGGACGGGCTTTTAATGCCCTTGTCCCCTGCCGTCAGGGTTAGGTGCGATGCACTGTACAATTAGGTGTACCAACTACAACACCTTTGCATATTTACCCTCATCTGCGTTGCCACCTGTCGGTGACCCCTTGAGCATATAAAAGGAGGCCCATGCGCAACGTAGAGGGGGGTTCGAAGCCAGAGAACTCTCACGCTCGGTCTCGTTAGCTGCTAGAGTATACGGTAGCTCTCAGCGCTCCCGAGCAAGAACTCAATACAAACCACAAAGCAGGAGTAGGGTTTTACGCATCCGTGCGGCCCGAACCTGGGTAAACTGCTCGTGTGCTTCGCCTCGATCTGCTCTTCGCGCGATCTCCGCCCCCGCCGAATCAAAAGGGACTCGGTCCGCCGGTCCCATAGGTGTTCGTGGATCAGTTTCCCCGACAAGTTTGTACTAAAATAACACAAGGTATTCTTTCCAATCGATCTATCAAGAGCTCGTACTAAAATAACACAAGTTATTCTTTCTGATCAGTCTATCAAGAGTTCGTACTAAAATAATCACCAAAACACATTCAGAATCATAATACTCAATCCAACACAAAGAACCTCAAAGAGTGCCCAAAGATTTCTACCGGAGAAACAAAGACAAGAACATGCATCAACCCCTATGCATAGATTACCCCAATGTCACCGCGGGAATCCGCAAGTTGAGTGCCAAAACACATATGAAGTGAATCAATATGATACCCCATTGTCACCACGGGTATTCATAGCAAGACATGCATCAAGTGTTCTCAAATCAATAAAAGTATTCAAACCAAAGAAATCTCAAAGGGAAATCTCAATTCATCGCAACAAGATAGAGATGGTAAAACAGCATATGGTCCGAGTATATTATCAAAGCCCGTGATACATCAAGATTGTGCATCTCAAGAACACGAGATAGAGAGATAGATTAAACAGATAGCTACTGGTACAAACCCTCAGCCCCGAGGTGGACTACTCCGTATCATCACGGTGGCCGCCGGGATGATGAAGATGGCCACCGGTGATGATTTCCCCCTCCGGCAGGGTGCCGAAAAGGGTCTAGATTGGTTTTTCATGGACTATAGAGGCTTGCGGCATCGGAACTTCTGATCTAGGTTCACCCCGAAGGTTTTCGGAATATTTGTGAATTTATAGGGTAAAGAGGGGGTGCGGGAGGCCACCGAGGTGGGCACAACCCACCTGGGCGCGCCAGGGGTCCTGGCGCGCCCTGGTGGGTTGTGCCCTCCTCGGGGCACCCCCCCCCCCCAGGTGCAGATCTTGCCCATTGGGTGTCTTCTAGCCCATAAAAAATATCCAAAAGTTTCGTGGCGTTTGGACTCCGTTTGATATTAATTTCCTACGATGTAAAACACATGCAGAAAACAGCAACAACCACTTGGCACTATGTCAATAGGTTAGTACTAAAAATGATTTAAATGACTATAAAATGATTTTGAAACATCCAAGAATGATAATATAACAACATGGAACAATAAAAAATTATAGATACATTGGAGATGTATCAGCATCCCCAAGCTTAATTCATGCTCCTCCTCGAGTAGGAAAATGATAAAAACAGAATTTTTTGTGTGGAATGCTGCCTATCATGTCATATCATATTCTTTTCTTTGTAGCATGGACATTTGGACTTGTATATGGTTCAAAGCAATAGTCTAGTTTTGATATGAGATTTAAATACTCAAACATATCAACAAGCAACCATGTCTTTTAAAGTATCAATGCTAAAATAAGTTATCCCTAGCCCATCATGCTCAACCATTGATCCATTCGTGAAGCACACACGCATATTAGTTACACCCAATGCTCAAGTACGATCATAGTGTTTCCTAGTTGGTGCTTCATAAGAGAAGATGGAGACTCAAATTCAAAAATAAAAATTGCATAAGTAAAAGAAAGGCCCTTCGTAGAGGGAAGTAGGGATTTGTAGAGGTGCTAGAGCTCAAAGCTTAAATTGAGAAATAAATTATTTTGGGCGGTATACTTTTCCCACCAATGAAAATGACTTAAGGTTCCCAACACTTTCATGCTAGATATATCATAGGCAGTTCCCAAACATAAAATAAAGTTTATTCCTTTTCCACCAAACTTTCACAAGCTATGGCTAGCCAAATCAACGGTTGCCTTCCATACCAACACCTTCCAAGGAATTTATTATTTTACAACATAAAGTAAATTTGTTTTTCATTTCGGGACTGAGCATCCCTAATACCTTTGCCTTACTCTCATGCAATGACAAGTGAATAAACAGACATCATGAGAATAACACGTCTAGCATGGAAAATATTGGCCACCCCTCACCGCCTCGCAAGCGGTACGGGCACACAAAAGGGAAATTTATTTTGAAAACTAGAGATGGCACATACAAATTTGCTTAGAACGGCAAGGGAATACCGCATATAGGTAGGTATGATGGACTCATGTGGCAAAACCGGGATAAAGGATTTTGGATGCACAAGTAGTGATTATACTTAGTGCAAAATGAAGGCTAGCAAAAGACTGGGAAGCGACCAACCATGAAACGAATAATCTCATAAGCAAGCATTGAGCATAAATAACACTGAATAATGCACCACAAGTAGGATGTAATTTCATTGCATGATTATTGACTTTCATGCTTGCATAAGGAATCACAAACTGAACACCAATATTCTTACTAAAGCACAATTACTCATCGACATGACTCACATATCACATCATCATATCTCAAAACTATTACACTGGATCAAGTTTATTTTTTCCAATGATATTCATGAAAGTTTTTATTATATCCTTCTTGGATATCTATCACTTTGGAACTAATTTTCATGTGTTGCTTTTGATAAGCTCAAATAGATATAAATGAAGAACATGAGCATAATATTTTCTTCTCTCAAATTAAGCTAAGTGAAGCAAGAGAGAATTTCTTCAAAAATACTAAAGCACACCGAGCTCAAAAAGATATAAGTGAAGCACTAGAGCGACGTCGCCAAAAAAGAGCTTCCTTGACGGGATGTGAATGCCGCTTACCTAGCCTCCCTGGCTACTATTTGGGGGCTCTATTTTATTTTTTACAAACTTTTGGATCTAAGTATTTAATTAAAACAGGAAGCAAACAAAATAAAATGACATTTCAAGAATAGCACATTTCATGTGAAGAAGCAAAAACTTAGGGTCAACCGATACTAACCGATAATCGTTGATGAAGAAAGGTGGGATGCCTATCGGGGCATCCCCAAGCCTAGATGCTTGAGACTTCTTGAAATATTATCTTTGGTTGCCTTGGGCATCCCCAAGCTTGAGCTTTTGTGTCTCCTTAATTCTTCTCATATCACGGTTTTCCTAAATCTCTAAAGCTTCATCCACACAAAACTCAACAAGAACTCGTGAGATAAGTTAGTATAATTCAATGCAAAACCTTATCATTCTCTACTGTAGCAAATCACTAAAATTATTATTCAACATTGCATACTAAATGCCTCTGCATATTTAATACTCCTATCCTCAAATAGAATCATTAAACACGCAAACATATGCAAACAATGCAAACATAACAGCAATCTGTCAAAACAGTACGTTCTGTAAAGAGTGGAATTGTTCTCATACTTTCCTAGCTCTAAAAATTCTGAAACATTACCACATTACAGAGAACTTATTCATTCTAACTTTGTAAAAAATTCAAGAATTTATCTCGTTCTGACTATTCAGAAGAATTCAGACAATGATAGAAAACTTTTTGTTTTCAAACAACAACATATATACTTGCAAAATAAACATGGTAAAGGCTATCCTTGACACTTTTATTGAAATAAAAGATGCAAGACATTATTCTAAATACCAGCAAGCAAATCCTAGCAAAAGAAAATGAAACTCCAAGCAAAACACATATCACGTGACGAATGAAAACATTGCTTCAACTGAGGTTACTGATAATGTTGGAGACGAAAGAAGTTATACCAATGATCTGAAGCTGAAGCTGGACGCCTCGGAAGAGACACTCTCGGAGGTCAGGGCTCATGAGGAGACCCTGACCAAGGCCCTTGAGAGTGAGAAGCACCAGCGGCAGGATGACGCAACCGCCCGCAATGACTTTGTGGACAGGGTACAGCTCTGGACCGACGGCCTCATCGTCATCGCGGAGAAGCTCAGTGGGCAGTTGTCCGTCATGGGTATGTCGGGCTTCAAGTACTCTCAGGAGGCAAGCGTGACCTCCAGCGCCAGGCTGACCTTGTTCTTCGGGCGTGTCCTCGAGGCCATGGAGCAGCTTCGCTCCAATCGAGCAACTCATCTGGCCAGCGAGGCTCGGAAGCTCTTCCCGGGCACCCTGACCAAGGTGCTTACCAAGGTGGCATTGTGGAACCCTGACGTCAACTTCACCAACGCGCTTGAGAGCTTGCCGAAGTATGCGGACCTCGCGGCGCTCAAGGAGTGTATCGAGCCAATCATCAGCTGCATCGACGGAGTCAAGAGGGTGGAAGGCGAGCGCCGGGACTAGCCACCCCACTTCTTATTGCCGCTGCGAGTTCATGCCCAAGACAAATTTATCTTAAGTTAGAACCGCGGCAACCAATGATGTAATACAACTCCGCAGTATTTTGTAACAGTGCATGTTATCTCCCTGTTTCATCTTCCCTTGTATGTACGCACTGCGAGGTGCTTCCATCATAGTGGAACACCGCACCCTGATGGGTACGGTCATGGAGAAGGTTTAGTCCACCAAAAGCGGACCGAATGAAGCCTTCAATGAGCTATTGACAGTCTTCGAGGTATGTGACGTAATGTTCTAAAAAGAACTCTTTCATTTCATATATGTATAGGTTATAAAACATGGTATACAGACAGTAGCCCCTGATGCTTTGTTCGATTCTGAAGATAATCGGACATAGGATCCATATTATAGCATCTAACGGAGCAAAACTGTGTCCCGTGTTTGAACGCTTTGCTAGTAGCGGCATCTGCCCAGGCCGCAGAGGTTTCCGAGCTCAATCGGAAGCTTCAACTTGCCGACGAGGAGCTCGACCGCGTCAACTTGAGACCTGACGTGGTTCTCAAGTCCCATGTGCGTGATTTTCTCTGAAAATATCTCTTGCGAAGGTTTCATTCCGTTTGGACTCCGTTTCATATTATTTTTCTGCAAAACTCTGAAACAGGCAAAAAAACAGCAATCTGGACTGGGCCTTTGGGTTAGTAGGTTAGTCCCAAAAATGATATAAAAGTGTAAGATAAAGACCATTAAACATCCAAGACTTCATAAATAATAGCATGGAACAATCAAAAATTATAGATACATTGGAGATGTATCAAGCATCCCCAAGCTTAATTCCTGCTCGTCCTCGAGTAGGTAAATGATAAAGAAAGAATTTTTGATGTGGAATGCTAACCAATATAGTTTTTCAATGTAAATCCCTTAATTGTGGCATGAATGTTCAGATCTGAAAGATTCAAGATAAAAGTCTATATTGACATAAGAAATAACAATACTTCAAGCATACTAATAAAGCAATCATGTCTTCTCAAAATACTATGGCTAAAGAAAGTTATCCCTACAAAATCATATAGTCTGGCTATGCTCCCTCTTCATCACACAAAATATTCATATCATGCACAACCCCGATTTCATCCAAGCACTTGTTTTCATACTCTATTCTTTCAAACCTTTCAACTTTCATGCAATACATGAGCGTGAGCCATAGACATAACACTATGGGTGGAATAGAGGTGGTTGTGGAGAAGACAAAAAGGAGGGAGATAGTCTCACATCGACTAGGCGTATCAACGGGCTATGGAGATGCCCATCAATAGATATCAATGTGAGTGAGTAGGGATTGCCATGCAACGGATGCACTAGAGCTAAATGTGAATGAAAGCTCAACCAAAATAAACTAGTGGGTGTGCATACAACTTGCTTGCTCACGAAGACCTAGGGCATTTGAGGAAGCCCATCGTTGGAATATACAAGCCAAGTTCTATAACGAAAAATTCCCACTAGTATATAAAGTGACTAAGCATGAGACTTTCTACAATGAAGAACATGGTGCTACTTTGAAGCACATGTGTGAAAAAAAAGATAGTAGCAATTGTCCCTTTTTTTGGGCCTTTCTTTTTTCTTTCGCCTTTTTTTTGTGGAGGGGCTTTATAGATTTAGCCTTTCCTCCCATGGGACAATGCTCTAATAATGATGATCATCACACTTTCATTACAACTCGATATTACAACTAGATACTACAACAAAGTATGACTCTATATGAATGCCTCCGGCAGTGTACCGGTATGTGCAATGAATCAAGAGTGACATGTATGAAAAGTTATGCATGGTGGCTTTGCCACAAACACGATGTCAACTACATGATCATGCATGGCAATATGACAATATGATGCGTGTCATATGAACGGAACGGTGGAAAGTTGCATGGCAATATATCTTGGAATGGCTATGGAAATGCCATGAAAGGTAGGTATGGTTGTTGTTTTGAGGAATAATATGGTGGCTGTTTTGAGGAAGGATATATAGTGGGTTTATGGTACCGGCGAAAGTTGTGTGGTACAAGAGAGGCTAGCAATGGTGGAAGGGTGAGAGAGCGTATAATCCATGGACTCAACATTAGTCATAAGAACTCATATACTTATTGCAAAAATCTATGAGTCATCAAAAGAAAGCAATAAACGCATGCTCCTAGGGGGGAGGTTGGTAGGAGTTAACCATTGCGCGCCCCCGACCTCCACTCAAAGGTTGGCACTTTACAAATACCTCATGCTCTAACTTCGTCACATAGCGGTTCACCATACGTGCATGCTACGGGAATCACTAACCTTAACACAAGTATTTATCAATTTCATAATAACTCCACTAGCATGACCTTAATATAACTATCCTCATATCTCAAAACAATTATCAAGCATCTAACATCTCATCATATTCAATGCACTTAGTGTGAATTTTTTTACTACATTGACATTGGATGTTTATCATGTGAATACTAGTTTTTTAGCCTAAACAGATTACCATGATGTTTTAATAGACTCTCAAATAGATATAAGTGAAGCATGAGAGTTCAAAAATTTCTACAAAATATAACCACCACCATGCTCGAAAAGATATAAGTGAAGCACTAGAGCAAAAACTGTTCAACTCAAAAGATATAAGTGAAGCACATAGAGTGTTCTAACAATTCCTAGGCCATATTTACTCTCTCAAATAGGTGTGTACAGCAAGGACTATTGTTACAAACTAACAAGCAAATACTCAAATTATACAAGACGCTCCAAGCAAAACACATATCATGTGGTGAATAAAAATATAGCTCCAAGTATAGTTACCGATGGATGAAGACGAAAGAGGGGATGCCTTCCCGGGGCATCCCCAAGCTTAGGATTTTGATTATCCTTGAATTTTACTTGGGGTGCCATGGGCATCCCCAAGCTTAGGCCTTTGCTACTCTTTGTTCCATAGTCCATCAAAGCAATACTCAAAACTTGAAAACTTCACAACACAAAACTTAGACAAAAATTCTCGTGAGCTCCGTTAGTATAAGAAAGCAAACCGCTACTCAAAGGTACTGCAATGAATTCATTCTTTGTTTATATTGGTGGTAAACCTACTGTATTCCAACTTCTCTATGGTTCATACCTCCAAACATTAATCATAGATGCATTGAAATAAGCAAACAACACACGAAAAACAGATTCTGTCAAAAACAGAAGAGTCTGTAGTAATCTGCAGGTTTCACATACTTCTGTAACTCCACAAAATTCAAACTAAATTGGTAAATGTGAGGAATTTGTCTATTAATCATCTGCAAAAATAATCAACTAAATAGCACGCTCCAGTAAAATCTGACGACCATTCTACTGACCGCTAACGATTCTGTTTTTCACAGCAAGATCACATAAACTTCACACACATCTTCCCAAAGGCTCTACTTGGCACAAACACTAAACAAAACATGAAACCACATCTAAACAGAGGCTAGATGCAATATTTATTTCCTAACAGAAGAAAAAACAAAAAATATAAAATTGGGTTGCCTCCCAACAAGCTCTTTCTTTATAGCCATTAAGATAGGCTTGAGAATTCAATGATGCTCACATGAAAGATAAGAATTGAAGCACAAAGAGAGCATCATAAAACATGTGACAAACACATGTAAGTCTAACATACTTCCTATGCATAGGCATTTTATAAGCAAACAAATTATTATAGCAAGCAAGATCTAGCGTATGCAAGGAAAAAGAAAGAAACAAGATCAATCTCAACATGAAGAGAGGTAATTTAGTAACATGAAAATTTCTACAACCATATTTCCCTCTCTCATAATAATTGCATGTAGGGTCATGATCAAATTTAACAAAATAGCTATCACATAACATATTCTCAACATGATCCACATGCATGCAAAGTTGACACTCTTCCAAAATAGTGGGATTAACATTAGCTAAAGTCATGACCTCTCCAACCCCACTTTTATCAAAAATAAGATTGAACATTCTCCAAGTATGTGGGATCTAAAGTTGACACTCTTCCAAACCCACTTTCAATATTAATGCAAACATTATTATCAATCTTATATTCATCATGGGGATTAAATAAATTTCAAGATCATAAGAAGAATCACCGCAATCATAATCATTGTAACAAGTAGTAGACATAGCAAAACTAGCATCCCTAAGCTTAGGGTTTTGCATATTATTAGCACAATTGAAATCTATAGAATTTATAGTAACATCATTGCAATCATGCTTTCTATTTAAGGAGCTAACATGAATCATTTTTTCTTTTAACAATTCCTCACAATTTTCAGATTCATAAATTTCAAGCAAAACCCCATAAAGATAATCTAGTGCACGCAACTCACTAGCAATAGGTTCAGCATAATTGGATCTCTTAAAGAGATTAGCAAGTGGATGAGGATTCATACTTTAGCAAGCGAAAATGCAAGCTAAATGAGGGCACATAGAAACACAAGCAAACAAGAGTCACGCAAACGATAAACACATGGCGGGAGAAGGGAAAATAAAACGACAAGGGTGAAGTGGGGGAGAGGAAAACGAGAGGCAAATAAATGTAATGCGAAGGATAAGGGTTTGGGATAGGTACTTGGTATATGACTTTTGCATAAGCCTCCCCGGCAACGGCGCCAGAAATTCTTCTTGCTACTTCTTGAGCTTGCGTTGTATTCCCTCGAAGAGGAAATGGAGATGCAGCACAGTAGCGTAAGTATTTCCCTCAGTTTTTGAGAACCAAGGTATCAATCCAGTAGGACACCACGCGTGAGTCCCTCACACCTGCACAAACAAATAAGAACTTCACAGCCAACGCGGTAAGGGGTTGTCAATCCCTTTACGGTCACTTACGAAAGTGAGATCTGATAGAGATGATAGTTTATATTTTTGGTATTTTTGTTTATAAGAACAGAAAATAAAAGCGGTAAAAGTAAAGTAGATGTAGATTGATATGTTGAGAATAGACCCGGGGGCCATAGTGTTCTCTAGTGGCTTCTCTCATGATAGCGATATTCTACGGCGGGTAAACAAATTACTATCGAGCAATTGATAGAAAAGCGAATAATTATGAGACTATCTAGGCATGATCATTGTATATAGGCATAACATCCGAGACAAGTAGACCAAAACGATTCTGCATCTACTACTATTACTCCACACATCGACCGCTATCCAGCATGCATCTAGTGTATTGAGTTCATAAGAACAGAGTAACGCCTTAAGAAAGATGACATGATGTAGAGGGATAAACTCAAGCAATATGATATAAACCCCATATTTTTATCCTCGATGGCAACAATACAATACGTGTCTTGCTTCCCCTACTGTCACTGGGAAAGGACACCGCAAGATTGAACTCAAAGCCAAGCACTTCTCCTATTGCAAGAACTATAGATCTAGTAGGCCAAACCAAACCAATAATTCGAAGAGACTTGCAAGGATATTATGAGCACGCATAAAAAGTTCAGAGAAGAACCAAATATTTTTCATAGATAATCTTGATCATAAACTCACAATTCATCGGATCTCGACAAACACACCGCTAAAAGAGATTACATCGAATAGATCTCCTCAAAGACCGAGGAGAACTTTGTATTGAGATCCAGAGAGAGAGAAGAAGCCATCTAGATACTAGCTATGGACCCGAAGGTCTGTGGTAAACTACTCACAACTCATGGTGAGGGCGATGATGATGATGATGAAGAAGAACTCCATGATGGATCCCCCTCCGGTGGAGCTCCGGAACAGGCTCCAAGATGGGATCTCACGGGAACAGAAGGTTACGGCAGTGGAATTAGGGTTTTCTCTCTGTTGTCGAAGGTTTCGGGGTACGTAGACGTATATAGGAGGAAGGAGGACACCTGGGGGTGCTCGAGGGGCCCACGAGGCAAGGGGCGCGCCCCCCACCCTCGTGGACACCCCGAGGCTCCCCTGACGTGGTTCTCAAGTCCCCTGTGCGTGATTTTCTCCAAAAATATCTCTCACGAAGGTTTCATTCCGTTTGGACTCCGTTTGATATTCTTTTTCTGCAAAACCCTGAAACAGGCAAAAAAATTAGCAATCTGGACTGGGCCTTTTGGTTAGTAGGTTAGCCCCAAAAATGATATAAAAGTGTAAGATAAAGCCCATTAAACATCCAGGACTTCATAAATAATAGCATGAAACAATCAAAAATTATAGATACGTTGGAGACATATCAGGGGGTGTTTGGGTGTTGCTCTTCCCAAAATTCATCTTGAGCAATTGGCATCGTGGGGCCACCAATGCTAATGAGTTGACTGCTCGTGTGAGCAGGCGATGGAACTTGTTGGGGCTAGAGTTGAGGAAGGACTTCATCATCAACAACATTGTCATCATGACCAATGTCTTTAGTTGCGGGAGAGTCAACAGTTGGAATCTCTTCAGATTGATGAGCCTCTGTGGAAGCAGGCTCATGCGCAACAAGACGACGATCACGGTTGGAGGAGGCAGGCATGGCAACTGAAATAGGTTCAACAACCAGAGGTTCTTGGGAGGAGGTGTGGGGATTATGTGAAGCCTTTGAAGCTTTTGTCTTCTACTTCTTCTTGGAAGGAGCAGCATCAGTAGCATCAAGATGCTTTCTCTTCTTGGCTTCAGTTTCATCCTGCTTAGTCTTATTTTGTTCAGAAGCTGCTGACAGGACCTTTGGCTTCGAGCCAGTCATACTGGCAGGGAAGACAATGCTTGGTCTCTCCTGCCTTGGAGCTTCAGTGTCTTTAGGAGCAGGCTTCTTCTTCTTTAGCTTCTTGGCAGCCAACTTGGGGTCAATGCCTGGACGGCCAAGAGCTTTCCTCTTTACGGCTTCATTGTGGGCCTAGACACATTTCTCAGCATAGTGCTTGAGTCCTTCCCTTGAGCCTCTTGCAACATCACGGCGCTTGTCCAATTCAGCCTTGAGATTTGCCATCATAGTCTTGAAGTTTTGAACTTCTTGAGCACTGAGATTTTCCATATGCTTCTTGAACAGAGCCTTTTCATGATCAGTCTTCTTCTTCTGCTCAATGACCTTTTGAGAAATGGTCAGTTCTTGTGTAATGTATCCTTGAAAAGTCACACTGATATCAATAGGCAGTTGAAGATTATCAAGAGATAGTGATGTATCTTCAAACCACTTATGCGCACACACGCCTGGTTTGTCGGATCGACATTCCGGCTTCTCCGGTTTTCAAGCAACAAGGATAAGGCATTGAAAACATATTTAATTGTGTGTCTCTATATCTTTAGCTGACAAGGACACAGTGAAGACATTTGACACGTGTCAACAAAATGCATATGAAGAGATAGAGAGAGTTGGAGAGATAAGCATAGAGAGGGTTAGGGTCCGATCACATTCACTTAGTTCAAAAAAGTCTGAAGACATAGCTATAAGTGAATGTTGTAGAGGACAGAACACACACACACACACACACACACACACACACACACACACACACACACACACACACACACACACACACACACACACACACATATATATATATATATATATATATATATATATATATATATATTAGAGAAGCCAAACAACATTGTGAAGATAAACTTTGAAGACAAAATGATGTTTAATACAAACCAAGTACGAAGATAATGCAATCCTGACGCCAAAAGAAAATCTTCAAGGAAGTTTGGTGGTGGCGTTACCCACCGTATATGAAGTATTAGAGCATCTCCAACAGGCGCGCCAAACTAGCACCGCGCCGCAAAATCCCCCGTTTTAGCGCGCGCGCAACCGGAATAGTTGCTCCAGTGGGCGCGCGAAAACAGCGCGCGTGGCATACGTAGTCCAACGCGCGGGCCGAAACGCAATCGCGCGCCGCTTATTTGCTGCGCCCGCTCCCGCGCGCTGGACTCTCGCGCGCTTGCTCGCACCTCCCACCCCCCATCCAGCCGCGCCGCCGCCGCCGACCGCACCACCCGGCGACCGTTCCGTCGCTCTCCCGACCTATCCCCGCCCCGCGCGCGCTTTCTCCGGCCCCCCTCTAGTCCCGCCGCCCCGCGCGCGTGCTGGTCCTTCGACGAACAGCGCCCGCGCGCTCGCTGCCGATCGGCGTCCGCAAGGTGTTCGACAAAACGCCTAGAAGGTATGTATTGCTCAAAAGCCATTAATTTCGTGCATGTTGATTGGAGTTTTTTATTTATAGCATAGTATTCAACATTGTAGATGAGTTCGTCGTATGATTCTTCCGAAGAAGAATTTGATATGGAAGAGGAGGAGGATCTTGCAATGATCCTAGCTATGCATATTAATAAAAAACTGAAGCACGATGGTTCAGTTATGGGTCGGCAAATTTTTTGGAGGGATAGGATCGATGCCCACAACAGATTGATCAGGCATTATTTTGCGGAGAATCCCACATACCCCGAGTCGTATTTTTGTTACCGGTTTAGGATGAGCACCGACTTGTTCAGGCGCATTGCGGAGAAACTAGTGAGCCATGACCGATTTTTTCAGCAAAGGAGCAATTCCGCCGGAGAGCTCAGGCATAGCACCTTTCAGAAGGTGACAGCCGCTTTGCGTATGTTGGCATACGGTATACCGGCTGATCTAGTTGATGATCACTTGGCTATGGGTGAGAGCCAAGCCATCATGTGTGTCAAGCGCTTCGCAGTCGGAATTATGCAAGTGTTTGGCAAGGAGTATTTGAGATCTCCCAACGCTGAAGATGTCGCAAGGATTTTAGTGATGAACAAAGCTCGCGGCTTTCCTGGCATGCTTGGCTCAATAGATTGCATGCATTGGACTTGGAAGAATTGTCCAAAGGCATGGCATGGGTAATTCCACGGCCAAAAAAAGGGTTCCACTATAATCCTTGAAGCGGTGGCCGATCAAGAGACTTGGATTTGGCATGCATTCTTTGGAATGCCTGGATCTTTGAATGACATCAATGTTGTCAACCGGTCACCACTGATGAGTAAGATTGCAAATGGGGAATTGCCACCGGTGCAGTTTGTAGCAAATGGCCGTACATACAACTATGGCTATTATCTAGCAGATGGCATCTATCCAAAGTGGCAAACCTTTGTCAAGCCGTTGAAAAAGCCAGAAGGTAAGAAAAATCTTGATTTCCACAATGCTCAGGCGGCGGCTAGAAAAGATGTGGAGAGAGCTTTTGGGATTTTGCAAGCCCAATTTGCTATTGTGAGAGGACCGGCTAGATTTTGGGATCAAAAGATGCTTTGGTACATAATGCACGCTTGTGTGATCATGCACAACATGATCATCGAGAATGAGCGTGGCCAAGATGTAGACTACTCTCAGTATGAGCTCTTGGGATATCCCGTGCGAGTGCGATGGAGGGCTGAAAGGGTGGCCTGTTTTGTTGCCTCCTATCATGCCATTCGACGTCCCACAACGCATAATGATCTTCAGAAGGATCTCATTGAGGAGTGGTGGGCGTGGAATGGACGACAAAGAGCATCATGATTTGTGTGTTCGTTATTGTATTGTTGAACTATTTGTTGTGTTTAGTTGCACTATTTGTTGTATTGAACGATAAACTATTTGTTTTTAGTTGTAATAAACGAAATTGAACTATTTATTTTTGTTTGTTTTGATCTTTTTGCTTCTGTTTTCGAATGCATATGTCATTTGTGCGAGTCGCGCGCACTGCATTTTGGCGCGCTGCTGGAGTGGCGCGCGCGCGCTGCATTTTAGCGCGGCTGCTGGAGCCAGCGCTGCGCGCCGCGCCAAACCAGGCGATGCACGCGCGGCATATCTGTTTTTTGCGCGCGGCGCGACCGGCGCCTGATGGAGATGCTCTTATACCAGGACACGACACACAATCATCATGGCGCTCCAGAGTCGAATTCCACATTAATGTATTCACACTTAGAGTGTATGTCTTCATGAGTTGAAGACATACGTTACTTCGTGTGTTGCTCATCTAAGTCATCAAAATGCATAAGCGTTAGGATGTGTGTCCAATTACATGACATTTGAGGATTCTAGGATATTTAGCTCACACCGCAGCTTGCAAAACCTTTTCTCATCTAAGGGCTTATTGAAGATATCTGCCAATTGCTCTTCGGTGTTGACATGTATAATCTCAATGTCCTTCTTGATCACATGATCCCTGAGAAAGTGTTGACGAATCTCAATGTGCTTTGTCTTCGAGTGCTGAACAGGATTGTGAGCAATCTTGATGGCGCTCTCATTATCACAGAAGAGAGGCACATTCACCATGTTGATGCCATAGTCCTTGAGAGTTTGCTTCATCCATAGGAGTTGAGCGCAACAAGATCCAGTAGCAATGTATTCAGCTTCAGCGGTGGAGAGAGACACTGATTTCTGCTTCTTTGAAGACCAACAGAAAAGAGATCGTCCAAGAAAGTGACATGTGCCTGATGTGGACTTGCGATCAACTTTGTCACTAGCATAGTCAGCATTTGAGAATCCAACTAGATCAAATATAGAGCCCTTGGGATACCATAATCCTAGTGTTGGGGTGTGAGCCAAGTATTGAAGAATTCGCTTCACAACGAGGTGATGCGATTCCTTTGGTGCCGCTTGGAATCGGGCACACATGCAAACGCTAAGCATTATATCAGGCCTAGATGCACATAAGTAGAGTAAAGAACCAATCATGGAGCGGTATACCTTTTGATCGAACTCTTTACCATTGACGTCGGAGCCCAATTGACCTTTGGTTGGCATTGGCGTCGTGTACCCTTTGCAATCTTGCATTCCAAACTTCTTCAGGCAATCTTTGAGGTATTTCTCTTGAGATATAAACATGACATTCTTCCGCTAACGAATTTTGAGTCCAAGGAAGAGCTTCAGCTCACCCATCATGGACATCTGATATTGCTCTTGCATCATGTATCCAAACTCATCACTGTATCTTTTATCAGTGCATCCGATGATAATGTCATCCACATAGATTTGGCATATGAACAGTTCACCATCATATGTCTTCGTGAAGAGTGTGGGGTCTAGTGAACCAGGTTTGAAGCCTTTGCTTTTCAAGAAGTCATTGAGTGTGTCATACCAAGCTCGAGGTGCTTGTTTGAGGCCATACAGTACCTTGTTAAGCGTGTAAACCATGTCAGGATGCTTTGGGTCTTCAAAGCTAGGAGGTTGTGCAACATACACTTCTTCAATTTTTTCCATTCGAAAAGGCACGCTTCACATCCATTTGATACAGAAATATGTTATGGTGGTTGGCATAGGTTAGCAGTTTTTGAATGGCTTCAAGCCTAGCCACAGGAGCAAAGGTATGATGGAAGTCAGTTCCTTCCACTTGAGTATGACCTTGAGCAACGAGACGAGCCTTGTTTCTGACAACTTGACCATGCTCATCTTGTTTGTTGTGATAGATCCATTTGGTGCCAATGATGTTATGCTTCCGTCGATCAGGGCGCTTAACAAGCTCCCATACATTATTTAGCTCAAACTATTGAAGCTCTTCTTGCATTGCTTGAATCCATTCAGTTTCCATAAAGGCTTCATCAACTTTCTTCGGTTCAGATATTGAAACGAATGCAGAGTGTCCACAAAAGTTGGCTAGCTGAGTTGCTTTTGAACGAGTGAGGGGACCAGTTGCATTGAGGTTATCAAGAATCTTTTCCACTTGTACTTCATTAGCAACCCGAGGACTAACTGGGCGAAGACTTTGCTCATGTTGTTGATTATCTCCTTGTTTAGGATTGGCTTCAGGATGAGCATTGTCTTCATGTTGATTAGGTGCAGAGATGATGATTTCCTCTTCAGTTGGTTCCTCGGTGGGAATAATCTCTCTTGTACCCATTTGCTTGATAGATACACTGGGAGAAGCTTCATCTAGTACATTTGACAGGTGCTCTCTTTGCGAGCCGTTAGTTTCATCAAACCACACATCTACGATTTCAACCACTTTATAGTGAAAGAGGTTGAAGACCCGGTAGGTGTGTGAGTCCCTTCCGTAACCAAGCGTAAAACCTTCATGTGCTTTTGGTGAAAATTTGGAAGTGTGATGCGGATCTTTGATCCAACACCTAGTGCCAAAGACTTTGAAATAGCTGATGTTTGGCTTCTTGCCGGTCAGAAGTTCATAGGATGTTTTCTTGAAGAACTTGTGAAGATAAACTCTGTTGATGATGTGACATGCAGTGTCAATGGCTTCAGGCCAGAACTTTCTCGGAGTCTTGTATTCATCGAGCATAGAGTACGTGCCATATCAATGAGAGTCATGTTCTTGCGCTCAACGACGCCATTCTGCTGAGGAGTGTATGGAGTGGGGAACTCATGCGTGATGCCCAATGTATAAAGATAAGTATCGAGCCATGTATTCTTGAACTCAGTTCCATTGTCACTTCTGATGTGCTTGATCTTGATGCCATAGTTGTTCATGGCTCGATTGGCGAGTCGTCTGAAGACATCTTGCACTTCAATCTTATAGAGGATTATATGCACCCAAGTATATCTAGAGTAGTAATCAACGATCACGAAGCCATATAGACAAGCAGTAGTAGAGAGAGTAGAGTAGTGAGTAGGGCCAAATAAGTCCATGTGAAGCAGCTCAAAGGGACGTGATTTAGTCATGATTGTCTTCGAGGGATGCTTGGCCCTAGTCATCTTCCCAGCTTCACAAGCGCCACCCAGATGATCTTTCTTGAACTTGACGCCCTCGATGCCTATAACGTGCTTCTTCTTGGCGAGAGTATGCAAGTTCATCATGCCTGCATGACCTAGTCTTCGATGCCAAAGCCAGCACTCTGAAGCTTTTGCAAGAAGACAAACGGCAAGCAGGGGCCGTGTAGAGAAATCTACCACAAATAGATCACCTTTTCGATGTCCTTCGAAGACTAGAGATTTGTCAAATTCCATCAGCACGAGGAAATGATATTTTCCAAATATCACAATCATGTTTAGATCACATAGCATAGAGACTGACGTTAAGTTGTATCCAAGGGATTCAACAAGCATCACTTTGTCCATGTGTTGATCCTTGGGGATAGCAACTCTACCAAGACCTAACACCTTGCTTTTAACAATATCTGTGAACATGATGTGGCTTTTGGGAGAAGGACGTAGGGCTGAGTCCATGAGAAGATGTCGATCACCAGTCATGTGGTTGGTGCATCCATGTTCGATAAGTAAGAGTGTAGAACCCAACGAGGAGCTAAAGGTAGAACAAATATTCCCTCAAGTTCTATCGACCACCGATACAACTCTACGCACGCTTGACGTTTACTTTACCTAGAACAAGTATGAAACTAGAAGTACTTTGTGGTTTTTGTGGGATAGGTTTGCAAGCATGTAAAGAGCACGAAAATATAAACTAGGGGATGTTAAGATAAAGTTGATGATAGCGAGTGTGGAAAAGTGATGGTAGGTGTTGCGAAATTGCCCCTAAGCAATTGACTACGTTACTAGACATATAGCAAGTTTTATGTGGGAGAGGCCACTGCTAGCATGTCATCCCTTACTTGGAATTCTATGCACTTATGATTGGAACTATTAGCAAGCATCCGCAGCTACTAACGTTCATTAAGGTAAAACCCAGCCATAGCATTAAGATATATTGGTCCCCCTTCAATCCCGTATGCATCAATTTCTACGCTTGGTTGAACTTTCTGTCACTCTTGCCCTCCAATACGTAGTCCTATCAACATACAACTAACCCTATGGTGTGATCCACGCGCGCGCTCATATGATGGGCACCAAAGGACAGCAACATAACCACAAGCAAATTAAATCAATCATAGCAATTCACCAATCACCGATAGGACAACGATAATCTACTCAGACATCATAGGATGGGAACACATCATTGGATAATAATATGAAGCATAAAGCACCATGCTCAAGTAGAGGGTACAGCGGGTTGCGGGAGAGTGGACCACTGTAGATAGATGGGGGAAGGTGATGGAGATGTTGGTGGAGATGACGGAGGTGTTGGTGTAGATCGCCGTCACACGATGTTGGCCCCGGTGGCACTCCGGTGCCACCGGAAGCGAGAGGGAGAGAGCCCCCCTCCTCCTTCTTCTTCCTTGACCTTCTCCCTAGGTGGGAGAAGGGTTTAGCCTCTGGTCCATGGCCTCCATGGCGGCGGAGGGGCGAGATCCCCTCCGAGATTGGATCTGTCTCTCTGTCTCTCTCTGTTTCTACGCTCCCAGATTCTGGCCCTTCACCGTTTCTTAAATTCCCGGAGATCCGTAACTCCGATTGGGCTCATCTTTTGACACAATTTTTATTCAAAAATTAGCTTTATTGCAGCGAAAGAAGGGCATCAACCGCCTTACGGTGTAGCCTCGAGGGCCCAGGGTGCGCCCCCACCCTCGAGGCCCACTCGAGCATCGTTTTGTGGTGGTTCCGCTTCCCAAAATTCACATATATTCCAAAAAAAATCTCTGTCCGTTTTTATTCCGTTTGGACTCCGTTTGATATGGATATTCTGCGAAACAAAAAACATGCAACAAACAGGAACTAGCACTGGGCACTGGATCAATATGTTAGTCCCAAAAATAGTATATACAGTTTCCAAAAGTATATGAAAGTTGTAGAATATTGGCATGGAACAATCAAAAATTATAGATACGACGGAGACGTATCAATCCACTGTCAATTATCCATTCAGTGGCTTCCAAAGCAGTACCCTACAGATCAATTAGCGGCATAGTCTTCACAAAAGGAAGTGTGAAGCATAAACATTTGACAAGCAAGCGTGCTATCAAAGTTAAGGTCCTTGTTAGACATGATAGGAAGCTTGTCAAGAAACCATGGGACAAAATACATGGTAAAACCATTTTGGCATTTAATACAGCATCCCACAAGCTGTTTTAGGTCCCATGCGTTGGCGTCTGAAGTCTTTGATTTTGGCTGGAGGCCTTTCCCACAAGAAAAGTTAATTCTTCTTAACCACCCACATCTTTAGGGGTGGCTTAGAAGCAATAAGTCTGAGAGCAGTGATACGTCCAAAACGTATCTATAATTTCTGCTTGCTCCATGCCTCTTTTAGGTGAGATTGCTATGATATGTATACACTTCCATACACTTTTGATCATATTTGGACTAACCTATTAACTCAGTGCACCCCAGTGCCAGTTTCTGTTTTCGGCTGTTTTTGTATTTCAGGTTTTCACATTACGAGAACTTCCAGGAAAAATCCAGAAAAACTATATAAAAAATCAGCGTTCCATAAACTACCGTGCGCCCGAAGGACAGCCGGGGGGGCCACCAGGGCTCCAGGCGCCCCCCCCCCCTGGGCCGCGCCGGGGGGCGCCTGGGCCCCCCGAGGCTCCTCCGATGCCCCCCTTTGGCATATATTTAAAGCGTCTCCCGAAACCCTCGAGGGAAGAACTTTTTTCGCGATCTCATCTCTGTTCCGCCGCCGCCACCGCTTCCAAGATCGGGAGCACCAGGAGAACTCTTCCCGGCACCCTGCCGGAGGGGAGGATCACCATCGGGAGCCTCTCCACCACCATGGACGCCTCCCGGATGAGTTGTGAGTAGTCTCCCTTGGACCATGAGTCCATGACCAGTAGCTATGTGATGTTCTCCTCCCGTTCTTGTGCTTCACTAATTAGTCCTCGTGAGCTGCCCTACATGATCGAGGCACATATGTAATCCTTATGTTGTTGCTATGATGAGTTTGCTGGGATCCGATG
Source organism: Secale cereale (assembly GCA_902687465.1). Lineage (NCBI taxonomy): Eukaryota > Viridiplantae > Streptophyta > Magnoliopsida > Poales > Poaceae > Secale > Secale cereale. The sequence goes on along the minus strand of LR738713.1, from coordinate 279,910,753 downwards.
GATTATGAGATTATGTTCAGATTGTGCTTGAGTAATATATTTGATCTACCTCTTTTATATTTATGTTTGTAAGTAATTCTTGCATGTTCTCCGTTGTTATTTATTGCTTTGGCCAAGTAATAGGTAGTGACTCCAAGAGGGAACGTTATGCTTGATTGTGGGTTCATGCCCCTCGATGACTAGTTTGAGTGACAGAAACATGAGTCTAGGGGATGTGCTGTTGCCACAAGGGGGAAAACAACGGTGCTTGTGCCCGCGGGTGCAAGGATTGTTTACTTTACGCAAAGTTCTTTTAATGCAGTTGTCTGTTGCATTGAGTTTACACTATGGGTGGGACTCGCAACTTAATACCAGCGAGATGTTCTGGATAGATATCTCAAGGTGGATGATTAGTAGTAGATATTGATGGATTTCGGTCTACTTACTTTGGCGTACCGCCCATGCTTTGAACCTCAACCTTTCTTGCAATGTAGTCAGCATTGGTTTGCGCACATGGTCCTGTCAATTGCCCAGCTGTAATTCGTTTACCTCACATAGCTGTTTTATCGTCTTTTGGGAGAGATACATCACTAGTGAACATCATGAGACTCCGGTCCATATTACCATCATTGATCACATCCGCTATTTACTTTCCACTTTTATTTACTATTGCAATTATATCTATCACTACTATCACTTGCGTTTAATCCTTTGTGAACTACAAGGCCGGAGGGATTGACAACCTCTCTGTACTCGTTGGGAGCAAAGTTATTTGTATCTATGTGCAGGTCCACGTTGATTGCTAATATCTGGCGCCGTAGCAGTTGATACCTTCTTGTTGAACCTAGGAGTCTCTGGGGATTCGATCCTTGGTATATTTGCCAAGGGAAAAACTTCCGCAACACTACATCTCACACCTTCCACTTGGGGTAACCAACGAGGGGCGAGAAGCCTAGCAAGAGTTTTTCTGGCACCGTTGCCGGGGACTCCACTCTTCAAGATAGGGGAGTTGCACGCTATCTTTTACCTTTGCTTTTAGTCTTGTTAGTTTACCTTTCAGTTTCTGCTTTAGTATCTTTTATCGAAAATCACAAAATAGTTATCTCGTTCTTTAGTTGTCATTATGTCGGGTCCTTTTGTCTTTGACGAGGCAGAAGTTCTCACCTTTAAACAAAGAGGTGGGGAAAGTTTGAAAGATGCTTGGTACAGAATTAATGATTCACAAAAAAGAGCCACCAAGAAGCAACCTACTACTATCCTGCTTAGAAATTTTTATGTTGGAATTACTTCTTGGAATAGGTTTATTCTAGATACTGCTATCAATGGGAATTTCCTAGAGGCCCCAGTTTGGGAGTCCCTTAGTATTATTGAAAATCTTGTTGGGAATCTCCCTGTTGTTAGCATTCGAGAGGACATCACCCTAGCTCACATTATGAAAAAACTTGAAAAGATAGAGCTAGAGATGCCAAGCATTAATAAGATAAATGAGTTGGATCGTAAGATCCAAGGGAATTTGAATAGACTTGATAGCTCCATGCATAAAATTTTCAAAATTTTGGAGACCGTCAAATTCCATGACTTGGACTCTTCTAGGATAGACAAGATTGAGGATATCTTTGATACTCTAGGAACCACTTTCTCCTCAATCAAAACCAAAAAGGTAGAAACTCCGGCAAAGAAGGAGCCTAAGGTCGTTCACGTTCCAAAGGCTCCCCGCTCTAAAAGTAATCCACCTATTGCCAAAGGGGTTGAAACTGTAAAGACTTTGGAAGAAACACCTGTCTTTGATGAATTTATAAATGAATCTTCCCTTGACTTTTATCCTTTTGGTCTTCTACCTAAAAGTATCTCTATGAGGCCTTTATTTGAAAGTCCTCTTAAGACTAGTTGTATTATTGAAGAGCTTTTTGATGACCTTGATGATGGTTCAATTGATACAACTTGATCTATATGCATTATCCCTAGCTTAAAGTCATAAAAGAAAGCGCTTTTGGGAGGCAGCCCACATGAATAAATTTATTTTGCTTTTGTTGTGTCTTGATGTTGTTACTACAGTAGCATCATCATTGTATCTTTGCTTTTCAATTTTGTGCCAAGTGTAGCCTCTGATTGCTAGAAAGTTCAAAAGTTGTGAGGTGCTGTCCAGGAAACAGATTCTGTCCTTGGATAGAAAAATTCGTATAAAATCACCAGATCATCTTTTTGGTCTGAATTTTTTCGACAGCATGCTCTATATAATTGTCTTTCGTGCGTCTGTTCTGAGTTTTTTGATTAGAGTTACAGAAGTGCCCCGAACAAATCAATTACTACCTGCTGTTCTGTTTTTCACAGATTCTGTCCTGTTTTGCCTTTCCTTCATTTTGCAAACCAACAGCTTGCTTTTTCTTTGCAAAAACCTTTTGGCAATCTTGAGAAACAATAGACCTTCAAGAATATCTTTATTTCCAGCAAGGTATAATTATTTTTATTATGGGTACTAACCTCGCTAATCAGATTATAATGAGTTATGTATGAAGGGAGTTTTCAAGTGTGCGAGGGAAGATGATAAAAAGATTCAGGAGTGTCAAGCGCTCAAGCTTGGGGATGCCCCCATGCACCCCCAAGAAATATTCAAGGAGACTCAAGCGTCTAAGCTTGGGGATGCCCCCGTGCATCCCCTTCTCCATCAACATTATCAGTTCTTCTTTCGTTCCACTATATTTTAATCACTTCATGTGTTATGTGCTATGCTTGGAGCGTCTTGCTTTTAGTTTTCTTTAGTTTTTCATAACGAGTCGGAGCTCAGCTTTCTTTATGTGGGAGAGAAACACGCTCCACTTCTACCTAGAACATAACATATAATTTTCATGTCTATCCTTGCTGTGTGTGTTCTTTGTCTTTTAATAGCTACTACCATGTTCAGCTCTTAGCTTTCATGCTTATCTTTTCAAGAGCTTTTGTTTAGTTGGTTGCTTGAACTCTCTTTAATTACCATGCTCACCTTATTAAGAGAGTTTGCTTCCGTTGCATTGGTTGATATGTCTATGATAAAGATGCTACGTGCATGATGGCGCTTAGTAGTTCATGTTTTCTTATGGTTAGTCTCAAATAGCTGGGGGGTTCCCAATGTGTTATTGGAATACCAACATGATTTGTTTGCCTATGATGTGGTATGGTTTAGTAATATCTTCCTTCGAGAATTTATTTTGATTGACTTGGCGTATGCTCACGCATATTTAAGACTGTAAAGAAAGTTTGTCAAGCCTTGATGATCTTTTGTTTCTGAGTAGCGATATAACTATCATGCCTGATTCAATGTTGCTTTGTCGCTCTGCATGATTATGACTGTCATTGCTCTCTTAGTTGGTCACTCCCAGTCTTTTGCTAACCTTCGCCTGTACTAAGCGGACTGACTGCTTGTGCATCCACATCCTTTAATCCAGTTATGCCATATGAGTCCACCATACCTTCCTACATGGTATTTACCTGCCATTCCTAACAGAGACTTGCATGTGCCATCTCGAAATTATTCAAAGAAAAAGCATTCTTATTTTGTGCCTCTGTTGTAAGTTTATGAGGAAGTAGTGGTTAATTCATGACCTTTTTAAGTTGGACAAGCTTCACCCCGGGATTGCATGTATAATGTGCAAACCCATAATACGAGAAGGAACTGGCATTGAGTGCGCCCGGCTCAAAAAGATAATATAACAAACAAACCCTCCTTCACGCTTTGTTCATGAGAAATCAGAAAACTTTGGCAGTGATAAACAAAGGAGATTAAGAGGATGTGATCGTCCTCATTCGGGTGCCGTTCCTCGAAACTTGTCCATCTCGAAAAGTGATTGAGTTGTCTGCTAGCATTCGTTGACGAAACATGCATGATTTAAAATAAATTATTACCTCTGTTTTAAAGCCAAGAGCTCTGGTACATGTTTTGTCTTTGTTTCCGACAACGGGTTTTCAACCTTGCCAACAAAAGCCACGGTTCGAGAGTCTCCACCTTCTTTTAAAAGCACCAACTACTGAGAGCATGATTGTCATTCTGAGTGTAATGTGCATTGTCCCAAAGTAGCATTGTCTTTTGCATGATTGTGATATCGTTTATTCTGAAATCATTGTATCTAGTCATCACTTAAACCTTGGAGGTGCCCCTGCATTTATGTTTTGCTTCACTAAAGGGGGCAAGCTAGATATCACTTTATCATATTTGCACATCATGTTCATTGCAAATTTATTTTATGTTTCAGTATCATATTGTAAAACTTTCAGTCCTTTGTGATTTTCTCATGAGGCAACTTAATTACTACAGATCCATTGTCTCAGTAAGCTTTTGTCATATGACTATGAAAAAGTCCTATATGGTTAATAGCATGTCACCACAGAAATTATTCTTGTTATCATTTACCTACTCGAGGACGAGCAGGAATTAAGCTTGGGGATGTTGATACGTCCAAAACGTATCTATAATTTCTGCTTGCTCCATGCCTCTTTTGGGTGATATTGCTATGATATGTATACACTTCCATACACTTTTGATCATATTTGGACTAACCTATTAACTCAGTGCACCCCAGTGCTAGTTTCTGTTTTCGGCTGTTTTTGTATTTCAGGTTTTCACATTACGAGAACTGCCAGGAAAAATCCAGAAAAATTATATAAAAAATCAGCGTTCCAGAAACTACCGTGCGCCCGAAGGACAGC
>LR738713.1:279886225-279906033 GCA_902687465.1 Secale cereale | reverse complement strand
CCCCCGGGGGCCGCGCCGGGGGGGCGCCTGGGCCCCCCGAGGCTCCTCCGATGCCTCCTTTGGCATATATTTAAAGCGTCTCCCGAAACCCTCGAGGGAATAACTTTTTCGCAATCTCATCTCTGTTCCGCCGCCGCCGCCGCTTCCAAGATCGGGAGCACCAGGAGAACTCTTCCCGGCACCCTGCCGGAGGGGAGGATCACCATCGGGAGCCTCTCCACCACCATGGACGCCTCCCGGATGAGTTGTGAGTAGTCTCCCTTGGACCATGAGTCCATGACCAGTAGCTATGTGATGTTCTCCTCCCGTTCTTGTGCTTCACTAATTAGTCCTCGTGAGCTGCCCTACATGATCGAGGCACATATGTAATCCTTATGATGTTGCTATGATGAGTTTGCTGGGATCCGATGGATTATGAGATTATGTTCAGATTGTGCTTGAGTAATATATTTGATCTACCTCTTTTATATTTATGTTCGTAAGTAATTCTTGCATGTTCTCCGTTGTTATTTATTGCTTTGGCCAAGTAATAGGTAGTGACTCCAAGAGGGAACGTTATGCTTGATTGTGGGTTCATGCCCCTCGATGACTAGTTTGAGTGACAGAAACATGAGTCTAGGGGATGTGCTGTTGCCACAAGGGGGAAAACAATGGTGCTTGTGCCCGCGGGTGCAAGGATTGTTTACTTTACGCAAAGTTCTTTTAATGCAGTTGTCTGTTGCATTGAGTTTACACTATGGGTGGGACTCGCAACTTAATACCAGCGAGATGTTCTGGATAGATATCTCAAGGTGGATGATTAGTAGTAGATATTGATGGATTTCGGTTTACTTACTTTGGTGTAACGCCCATGCTTTGAACCTCAACCTTTCTTGCAATGTAGTCAGCATTGGTTTGCGCACATGGTCCTGTCAATTGCCCAGCTGTAATTCGTTTACCGCACATAGCTGTTTTATCGTCTTTTGGGAGAGAGAGACATCATTAGTGAACATCATGAGACTCCGGTCCATATTACCATCATTGATCACATCCGCTATTTACTTTCCGCTTTTATTTACTATTGCAATTATATCTATCACTACTATCACTTGCGTTTAATCCTTTGTGAACTACAAGGCCGGAGGGATTGACAACCTCTCTGTACTCGTTGGGAGCAAAGTTATTTGTATCTGTGTGCAGGTCCACGTTGATTGCTAATATCTGGCGCCGTAGCAGTTGACACCTTCTTGTTGAACCTAGGAGTCTCTGGGGATTCAATCCTTGGTATCTTTGCCAAGGGAAAAACTTCCGCAACACTACATCTCACACCTTCCACTTGGGGTAACCAACGAGGGGCGAGAAGCCTAGCAAGCAGCATCTGAGAACTTTGGCTTGGGAGCCCTAGCAAATAGCTTTGCAGGAGGAGAATAATACTCATATGAATATGCCGAGAAGTTCTTTGTCTTATGAACAAAGCGACTAGAAGAAACAAGCTCATATTCATGAGTCTGATGACAATCTCCCTACAAAACATTTGCGTTAGAGTGACCCAGTGAGGTCATTTGTCTATATGAAGTCATTGGACCATATGAAGCCTTTGGTATAGGGTTGATCTTCTTTCCAGGTGATGTCATGATGACATTCACTGGAAGCTTTTCGAGAAGATTCTCAGAACCCAGATCGTCTTCATAGGTGACCCATTCCTGCAGTTAGTTCAAAAGAACCTGGAAAACACTTTACCGTTCTGATCCTTGAACAGTTTATAGTTTGAGTCAAATGACTCATCTATGATAATGGGATTAGCACAAGTGAAGCCAGATAAGGTAGATGAATCTACTGGTGGGCCCTTTGCAGCAACCCATGCGGTTTTGGGATACTGCTCAGGCTTCCAGTAAGAACCATCAACATTCATTTTCCTTTCGAACCCAACACCCTCTTTCCCGGGGTGTCGGTTCAAAATCCGTTTCTTGAGAACATCGCACAGTATCTGATGCCCTTTGAGGCTTTTGTACACACCTGTTTCAAGCAATGTCTTCAACCTAGCATTCTCATCAGCAATAGCAGTGGTTTCCCCAGCAGAGCGGTTAGTTACCACATCAACAGTTGAAGACATTACAACTGCAGAAGCAGTAGAGTATTCAGCAATAGAGACATCATTGTCGCGCTCAAGACATTTTAGACAAGGTGGCACAAAGTCTTCCTGAGCGGAACTAATCTGTTGGGCGAGTAGTGAATCATTTTCCTTTTGAAGATCATCATGAGATGCTCTAAGTTTATCAAGTTCTTCCTTCCTTTGAACATAATCATAGGAGATCTTTTCATGAGTACTTGAGAGGGTTTCATGACGACTTTCAAGCTTAGTGTACTTAACATGAAGATTTTTTATGTCTTCAATTAAGGACTGAGTTCGATTCATTTCCGCGTCCAACAGATCATCGCTTTTGTCTAGCAATTTTTGGATATGTTCCATAGCATTTTTTTGTCCAGTTGCAATTTAAGTAAGGGTTTTATATGTGGGTTTGGATTCACATTCAGAGTCATCTTCACTGGAGGTCTGAAAGTACGCATCGCGTGAGTTTACCTTTGCAGCACATGCCATGAAGCAGTAGGTTGGAGAAGAGTCGTCCTCATCATTTGCTTCGGCGTCGGCGGAGTGACCATTATAGTCAATGTTGAAGATGGACTTAGCGACAAATGCCGAGGCTAGAGCTAGGCTAGCCATGCTAGAATCAGACTCCTCCTCATATTCCACCTCTGCCACCTCAGAAGGAGACTCCTCCTCTGAATCCATTTCATTGCCAATGAACGCACGAGCCTTTCCAGATGAACTCTTCTTGTAAGACGAAGACTTTGATGAAGACTTGGAAGATGACTTTGAAGATTTCTTCTTCTTCTTGTCGTCAGAATCATATTCCTTGCTCTTCTTCTTTTTCTTGGATTCATTGTCCCAGTAAGGACACTCAGATATGTAGTGGCCAGGCTTTTTGCACTTGTGGCATGTTCTCTTCTTGTAGTCATGAGAGCAAGCCTCATTGTTTCTTGAGATGGATCTTGAAGACTTTCTGAAGTTTTTCTTCTTTGAGAACCTTTGAAACTTTTTCACAAGCATAGCTAGTTCTCTGTCAATGTCTTCAGGATCGTCAGAACTGCAGTTAGAGTCTTCTTTAGATGAGGACACAGCTTTTCCCTTCAAGGCTCTGGGTCGACCATAGTTGGGGCCAGAGATATCTCTCTTCTCAGATAGCTGGAACTCATGTGTGTTGAGCCTCTCAAGTATGTTAGATGGATCAAGAATTTTGAAGTCAGGTCGTTCTTGAATCATCAATGCCAAGGTGTCAAACGAACTGTCAAGAGAACTCAATAGCTTCTTCCCAACTTCATGCTTGGTGATTTCAGTGGCGCCAAGTGCAAGAAACTCATTGGTGATATCAGTGAGGCGATCAAATGTAAGCTGGACATTTTCATTGTCATTTCTCTTGAAGCGATTGAAGGGATTGCGAAGAACGTCAATCCTTGAGTCTCTCTGTGTTGAGATGCCTTCATTGACCTTGGACACCCAGTCCCATACCAGCTTGGCGGAATCCAGTGCAGTCAAATGTCCGTACTGTCCTTTGGTCAGATGACCACATATGATGTTCTTGGCGGTTGAGTCCAATTGAGCGAACTTCATGACATCAGCAGGGGTGACACCTTCAACAGCCTTGGGAACACCTGTCTTGATGACATACCATAGATCATTGTCGATAGCCTCAAGATGCATGCGCATCTTATTCATCTAGTAGGGGTAATCGGTCCCATCGAAGACAGGGCACGCAGCGGAGACTTTTATTATCCCTACAGTTGACATAGCTAAAACTCAAGGTGGTTAAACTGAATCACACAGAACAAGGGAGCACATTGATCTGATACCAATTGAAAGTGCAAGTCGTCCACTAGAGGGGGTGAATAGGAGATTTTTATGAAAGTCTTCAAAACGCGATATCTTTTGAAGACAAACAGATGAAATTAACCTAATAGATATGCAGCGGAAGATAATCGCCACTAGACAAGCAATAGTCAAGTAAGCAGCATAGTGAAAGTACAAAGACTATTGATAGCTAGGTAACATGGATCAAGGTGGAAGACAGAATGAAGCTAAACAGGGAACAGTCTTCACACAGTGAAGTCACACAGATCAGACAGGTAAGCAATGACTTCACGAAGACAAACTGGAATGTAAATGGGTTGGAAGATAGAACTAGTAGCTTGGAGATGAGGGGAATTTGGTAGGCCAGTTCCAGTTGATGTGACAACTGTACGTCTAGTTAGGGAGGCTGAGATTGAACTCTGAAGACCGTGTCTTCAGCTTATTCCCCTTGAGCTAAGGACACCCAGTCCTCGCCCAATCACTTTGGTAAGTCTTCAAGGTAGACTTCCAAACCTTCACACACTTTGTTCACCGGCAATCCACAATGACTCTTGGATGCTCAGAACGCGACGCCTAACAGGCTGGAGGATACATAGTCCTCAAGTGTAACAAGTCTTCAGATCACACACACACACAGAAAGACTTCAGTGATGCCTAACACTATTTGGCTCTGGGTGTTTTGGGCTTTGTCCTCGCAAGGATCTTTTCTCTCAAAGGCTTCGGAGGTGGGTTGCTCTCAAACGACAAAAGTCGTGCACTAACTCTGCGCAGCCCCAATTTATGGTGTAGGGGGTGAGCTATTTATAGCCAGCAGGCAACCCGACATGATATGTCCGAAATGACCCTTGGTCACTAAGGAACTGACACGTGTCCAACGGTCGGATTTGAACACACGCGGCAACTTAGCTTGAGCTCCAAGCAAAGCTGACTTATCTAGCTATGGATAACATTTGCTCTCATTGTCTTCGCCCGAAGACATAGGATTTTTGGTTGAGCATCACATCAGTCATCTGACTATGTTCACTTGGACCCCACTTAATAGTACGATGGTTCCTTTGTCTCAAGAAAGAAGAAAAGGAACTACGAAAGAAGCTATGTCTTTGTACTCAATAGTCTTTAGTGAATGTCTTCACAGGTCATTATCTTCATGTGAATGTCCGCACGAGCCACCATTGTCTTCAATGTCATCACACATTTTTAGGGGTCATCTCTCGAAGGTAAACCGAATCAGTGAGGGACTATTACCTGTGTTATCCTGCAATTCTCACAAACATGTTAGTCCCTCAACCACGTTTGTCGTGAATACTCCAAAACCAACTGGGGGGCACTAGATGCACTTACAATTACTACAGTAGCATAATCATGTGAACACACATAAACAGTAGGTATAGGTGTTGGGTTGTCTCACAACAAGCGCTTTTCTTTAATGCCTTTTAGCTAGGCATGATGATTTCAATGAAGCTTACATGAAAGATAAGAATTGAAACATGAAAGAGAGCATCATGAATCACATGGCAAGCACATTTAAGCCTAGCCCACTCCCTATGCATAGGGATTTTGTGAGAAAACAATTTTTGGGAGCAAGTATCAACTAGCATAGGAAGGCAAAACAAGCAAAACTTCATGATTTTCAACATATAGAGAGGAAACTTGGTATTATTGCAATACGTACAAGCATATGTTCCTCTCTCATAGTAATTTTCAGTAGCATCATGAATGAATTCAACAATATATCCATCACATAAATCATTCTTTTCATGATACAAAAGCATAGAAATTTTGCTACTCTCCACATAAGCAAATATATTCTCATGAATAGTGGTGGGAGCAAACTCAACAAAATAACTATCATGACATTGAAAATTAAAGTCATGATGACAAGTTTCATGGTTATCATTATTCAATATAGCATACATGTCATCACCATAATCATCATAGATAGCAACTTTGTTATCATAGTCAATTGAAACATCCTCCAAAGTAGTGGATTTGTCACTAAATAAAGTCATGACCTCTCCAAGTCCACTTTTATCAATATAATCATCATAAATAGGAGGCATGCTACCATTATAACAAATTTCCACATTAAATCTTGGGGGGCTAAAAATATCATCTTCATCAAACATAGAATTCCCAAGCTTATGGCGTTGCATATCGTTAGCATCATGGATATTTAAAGAATTCATACTAACAACATTGCAATCATGCTCTTCATTTATGCCAAACATTTTATAGCATTCTTCTTCTAACAACTGAGCACAATTTTCCTTTTCATCATTTTCACGAAAGACATTATAAAGATGAACAATATGGTGCATCCTCAATTCCTTTTTTGTTTTCTTTTATAAACCAAACTAGTGATAAAACAAGAAACATAAAGATTTGATTGCAAGATCTAAAGAAATACCTTCAAGCACTCACCTCCCCGGCAATGGTGCCAGAAAAGAGCTTGATATCTACTACACAACTTGTTCTTGTAGACTCGTGTAAGGCCTCCAAGCGCAGAGTTTTGTAGGACAGTAGCAAATTTCCATCAAGTGGATGACCTAAGGTTTATCAATCCGTGGGATGTGTACGATGAAGATGGTCTCTCTCAAACAACCTTGCAACCAAATAATAAAAAGTCTCTTGTGTCCCCAACACACCAAATACAATGGGAAATTGTATAGGTGCATGAGTTCAGCGAAGAGATGGTGATACAGGTGTAATATGGATAGTATATATTCATTTTTGTAATAGAAACAAAAAAAGCAAGGTAGCAAGTGATAAAACAGAGCACAAACGATATTGCAATGCTTGAAAATGGGGCATAGGGTCCGTACTTTCGCTAGTGCAATCTCTCCACAATGCTAATATAATTGTATCACATAACCATCCCTCAACCTGCGATGAAGAATCACTCCAAAGTTCCTATCTAGCGGAGAACATAAGAAAGAATTATTTGTTGCTATTCTTTTTGATCGATCTATCTAAGAGTTTGTACTAGAATAACACAAGTTATTCTTTTCAATTGATCTATCAAGAGTTCGTACTAAAATAATCACCAAAACAAATTCAGATTCATAATACTCAATCCAACACAAAGAACCTCAAAGAGTGCCCAAATATTTCTACCGGGGAAACAAAGACAAGAATGTGCATTAACCCCTATGCATAGATTACCCCAATGTCACCGCGGGAATTTGAAAGTTGAGTGCCAAAACACATATCAAGTGAATCAATATGATACCCCATTGTCACCATGGGTATTCATAGCAAGATATGCATCAAGTGTTCTCAAATCCATAAAAGTATTCAATCCAAAGAAATATCAAAGGGAAAACTCAATTCATCGCAACAAGATAGAGAGGGGAAAACACCATATGATCTGACTATATTATCAAAGCCGACGATACATCAAGATTGTGCATCGCAAGAACACGGGAGAGAGAGAGAGAGAGAGATTAAACACATAGCTACTGGTACAAACCCTCAGAACCGAGTGTGGACTACTCCCTCCTCATCACGATGGTCGCCGGGATGATGAAGATGGCCACCGGTGATGATTTCCCCGTCCGGCAGGGTGCCTGAAAGGGTCTAGATTGGTTTTTCGTGGACTATAGAGGCTTGCGGCGGCGGAACCTCTGATCTAGGATCACCCTTAGGGTTTTCGGAATATTTGTGAATTTATAGGGTAAAGAGGGGGTGCGGGAGGCCACCGAGATGGGCACAACCCACCTGGGCGCGCCAGGGGAGCCTGGCACGGCCTGGTGGGTTGTGCCCCCCTCTGGGCACCCCCAGGTGCAACTCTGGCCCATTGGGTGTCTTCTGGCCCATACAAAATCTCCAAAAAGTTTCGCGGTGTTTGGACTCCGTTTGATATTGATTTCCTCCGATGTAAAAAACATGCAGAAAACAGCAACTGGCACTTGGCGCTATGTCAATAGGTTAGTACCAGAAAATGATATAAAATGACTATAAAATGATTGTGAAACATCCAAGAATGATAATATAACAGCATGGAAGAATCAAAAATTATAGATACGTTGGAGACGTATCATGAACACAGGTGGTAATAAAACGAACTCCAAGCGAATTGGAACCAACTACTTCTTTTATATCTCGTTTAATACAGTGAACCGAGCGGTTACAGATAGTGCCAGTGACATCCTGGGCATTTTACATGCCAAAAGAAGAAAAGAAAGTAAAAAAGGGAAAAGGTTTACACAGAGCCTGAATCAAAATTCCACGAGGGGCCCTGCTGCACGTCTGCACCGTTTTCTCCTTTGTAATATGTCCTTGAAGAGGGGAGTTATGATGGCCGCTTGCAAAAAAGGAAAGAGAACTCTGGAAAAGAATGTCCTGCATAGCCGTAGATAGGGTGGGTTCTTTTAATGAACCTTTGAAAGAAAATATATTTTAGATTCTGAATACAGTCAAGCTAAACTATGGACTATTTTTATGCAGTATGCCCCCGGTGCCGCCTAAGGTATTTTAAGGGCGTAACTGTATGTGCGAGGTACGTATGCTGCCGCCTTGTAAGGAAGTCGGCGGGGGCGTAACTGCTAATCGAGCTTGGTTTCTTTTGAGCTGCCGCATTGTAGTGCTGGTCGGACACGTTAAGCATTGTATGTGGTCTTGACGACCGATGAATTGTTTGGCTTGAATAACCACTTTGAACCTCGGCTGCTAGGGCCGCAGTATCCTCCTCTGTACGGAGGGAGTGCTCCATGTTTCCATTGACCGTGATGACGCCGCGTGGTCCATGTATTTTGACCTTTATGTAAGCATAATGCAGGACCGCATTAAAGCGGGTGAATGTCGTTCTTCCGAGTAGTGCATGATAGATGCTTCGGAAAGGAGCAATGTCAAAGATTAACTCTTCGCTTTGAAAGTTATCAGGAGAGCTGAATATGACATCCAATGTTAATGAACCCGTGCAACGGGCCTCTACGCCAGGTATCACTCATTTAAAGGTAGTGCTGCTGGGCTAAATCCTTGACGGGTCTATCCCCATCTTGCGGACCGTGTCTTGGTATATCAGATTTAGACTGCTGCTGCCGTCCATGAGGACACGAGTAAAATGATATCCATCAATGATAGGATCGAGTACTAGGGCCGCCGAACCTTCGTGGCGGATACTGGTTGGGTGATCCCTGTGATCAAAGGTGATCGGGCAAGCCGACCATGGGTTGAACTTGGGGGTGACATGCTCCACGGCATAAACGTCCCTGAGTGCGCGCTTGCGCTCCCTCTTGGGGATATGGGTGGCGTAGATCATATTCATGGTTTTTATGGAAATTTCTTCCGTCCCCCAGTGTTCGGTTGGCGAGGTTCATCCTCGTCCTCGCTTTGAGGTCCTTTCCCCTTGTGTTCGGCATTTAACTTGCCGGCCTGCTTGAAGACCCAACAATTTCGGTTGGTGTGATTTTTAGGCTTATCCGGGGTGCCATGAATCTGGCAAGGCCTTTCTAGTATTTTGTCCAGGCTAGATGGACTGTCTCTGTTGCCTTTGAATGGCTTCTTCCATTGACCGGTCCTGGAGCCACTGAATTTGGCGCTTACTGTCGTGTCATATGTTTCTTCGGTATTGTTTCGACGCTTGTTCGTATTGCGTCGTGGCTTACCATTGTCGTCCCTGACTTCGGAAGTGACAGGGTTGTTGTTGCTATTGCTTCTACGAGCTAGCCAGCTGTCTTCACCCACGTAAAAGCGGGTCATGAGTGTAGTAAGGGCTGACATTGTCTTTGGCTTCTCTTGGCCGATCTGGCTTGCCAGCCACTCGTCCCGGCACTATGTTTGAATGCCGCTAAGGCCTCGGCGTCCGGACAATCAAAAATTTGGTTCTTTTTAGTTAAGAACCGGTTCCAACGCTTGCGGACGGACTCCCCGGGTTGCTAGATTATGTGAATTAGATCATCAGCATCCGGGGGCTGAACATAAGTCCCCTGAAAGTTAGCATGGAAAGCATCCTCTAGATCTTCCTGGCTTCCAATGGAGTTCTCTGGGAGGCTGTTCAACCATTGCCAAGCTAGCCCTTTCAGCTTGAGAGGTAAGTATTTGATGGCGTGTTGGTCATCTCCACGGGCCATGTGGATGTGAAGAATAAAGTTTTCTAACCATACAGTGGGGTCCGTCATTCCATCATATGCCTCGATGTTCATGGGTTTAAACCCTTCTGGAAATTGATGATCCATCACCCCATCGGTGAAGCACGGAGGGTGTGCAGCGCCCCTATATCGCGCGACATCGTGGCGTAACTCGGACGGTATCTGTGTTCGGTGTTCATTCCGAACTTGATTGTACCCAGCTAGCTTGGCTTCATAGATGTCGTCTTGCGTGGGAGCACATTCTCTTGATCCATAGATTGATCTGGCCTGACCAACTTTTCTATTCAGGTCTTGATGAAAATCGTACTTATGGCCCTGAGCCGTTGTATCCTTTCCTTTACGGTTGGGAGGTGCAGGCTGGTGTACAGCATTGCTAGCCTCTTTGTCCCGTCCACAAGGTGGTCGGTCCGGTTGCTCGGCCTGATCGTATTTCGACGGAATTGGCGCAAGGGCCTCGTCGTCGAATTGGTGTAGCAGTTTGTATTTGGGATAGCTCTTTGTTTGGCGCTCACGGCCGTATCTTTCTTCAGCATCTGGCACTCCATCTGTCATTGAGTGTATCCTGCTGGGCCTTAAGCCACTGCTGCTGTTTTTTCAAGCTCCTTGTTGTGGAAATAAGCTGTTGCTGAAAGCGTTTTTATTCGAGGGGTTCCTCTGGAACTATGAATTCTTCGTCTCCCAAGATGACATCCTCTTCGGAGACAAGTAGATAATTACTGTCTTCAGAATCATTGTGATCGACGAGTTGTTGGCGACTATGCTCGCCATTCTCCCGCTCGTCCTGCTCCATCGATGGCTCCACGGGGTCATCGGCTTCTTCCAGATCTTCATTGTGTCCGGGGCCAGTGTTACTTTCCTTTCCTCGACGCGATCGTGAGCAGCGTGTTTTACGCCGGCGTTTAGGAGGTTCATCGACGGGTTTATCCTGCTCTGGATCTTTATCACTATCGTCTTCCTTCTCATTGGGTGTATCCACCATGTACACATCATAGGTAGAAGTGGTCGTCCATCTCCCGGTCATGGGCAGGTTTGTACCTAGATCAGCTTCGACATCGTGGTCCATCCCGTCAATGTCTTCGGAAGCATAGTCTAGTAGGTCGGTAAGTCTTCGACCGTGGCTACCAAGTGGGTGGTGGGTGGGAAGCAAAATTCTCTATCCTCAGCCCCCGGTTCAAACTGGGTATAGTTCGGCTGGGAATCCTTTGTTAGGGTGAGAGATTGTAGTAAGTCCAGCGCCTCGTTTAATAGCGAGATCTGGATAGGCATTTGGGAGTCTATGGGGCCAGGCTCGGTGACAACCGCTCCATTTATCCTGGAGAGTACGGATCCCGTAAGTCCGGAGCTTGTAATCAGGGACAAGTCTGATGTTCCAGCGGCGGGGAGGACCCTGCTCAATTCTGGATCTGTGAGCGGCTCAAACGGCGCTTAGTCTGCGGTTTCCATGGCGGGGTTGACCTTCCCATCCTTGGACAAAGCGATATGCTCTGGATCTAGGGCCATATCCATCGCGGGTGTTGACCCATGGATGGGATCCCATGATAGATCTAAGATGTCTTCATTGTGTGGGCAGGGAGCAGCGGCCATGGGTGTGAATCCGTCGAATATCAAGTCTCCACGAATGTCAGAAACATAGTTCAAGCTTCCAAACCTGATCTGATGACCAGGGGCATAGCTGTCAACCTACTCAATGTGGCCATCCGTGTTGGCACGAAGCGCGAAGCCGCCGAACACAAAAAGCCGACGAGGGAGAAAAAAAACCCCTGAGGTGGCACTGTCGTTGATGATGAAGCGAGCCATTAATCCTTTTGTCGACGACACATTGGAACTCTCAATGAAAGCACCAATGTCGGTGTCAAAACCGGGGGATCTCGGGTAGGGAGTCCCGAACTGTGCGCCTGAGGATCGATGGTAACAGGAGACTAGGGACATGATGTTTACCCAGGTTCGGGCCCTCTCGATCGAGGTAACACCCTACTTCCTGCTTGATTGATCTTAATGAATATAGGGTTACAAGAGTTTATGTTCCTCGAGATCGTAATGGCTAAAACCCTAGGAGTCTAGCCTATGTAATTGTGATTCTGTCGCTACAGACTAAACCCTCCAGTTTATATATGCACCGGAGGGACCTAGGGTTGTAGATGATCATATTGCAGAGGAAGGAAGTATTACACCCGGACTCTAAACTTGCTATTTTACACATATGGGAGTCCTATCCGGATATGGGGGATAGTCTTCAGCGATAATCTTCACGGCCCACCGGTCCGGCCCATAACGAGTAATCCGGCCACCCGAGGGCCCCTTAATCCAGGACTCCCTCAGATTGCTTGCTTTGTCACGATGGCTCAAGAAAATACTAAATTATGTGACTTTTCCAACACCAACATTAATGATTTTACTAGTACTCCGATTGCTCCCACTACTAATGCGGAATCTTGTGAAATCAATGTTGCTTTATTGAATCTAGTCATGAAAGATCAATGTTCTAGCCTTCCTAGTCAAGATGCCGCTTCCCATCTGAATAATTTTGTTGATTTGTGTGATATGCAAAATAAAAGGGATATAGATAATGACCTTGTTAAATTAAAGCTCTTTTCTTTCTCACTACAAGATCAGGCTAAAACTTGGTTATCATCTTTGCCTATAAATAGTATCGATTCATGGAATAAGTGCAAAGATTCTTTTATTGCCAAGTATTTTTCTCCCGCTAAGATCATCTCCCTTAGGAACGATATTATGAATTTAAACAACTTCATCATGAGCATGTCGCACAATCTTTGGTGAGGATGAAACTTATGATAATAAATTGTCCTACGCATGGCTTGAATTAATGGATGATTATACAAAACTTTGTATGCTGGATTGGACTTTGCTTCTAGAAATGTTTTAGATTCGGCCACAGGAGGTACTTTTATGGAAATCACTTTAGGAGAAGCTACTAAACTCCTAGATAATATAATGGTTAATTATTCTCAATGGCATACCAAAAGATCTTCCACTAGTAAAAAAGTGCATGTAATTGAAGAGATTAATGTTTTGAGTGGAAAGATGGATGAACTTATGAAATTATTTGCTAGTGGATTCCACTACTAAGAAACCTATGGGAAGGATTAATGATGTTCTTATTGTTGCAAATAGGAATTATTTACCCGTTGATTTCATTGTTCTTGATATAGATTACAATCCTACATGTCCTATTATTCTTGGTAGACCTTTCCTTAGAACGATTGGTGCAATTATTGATATGAAAGAAGGGAACATTAGATTTACATTTCCATTAAGGAAAGGCATGGAACACTTTCCAAGAAATAAAATTAAATTGCCTAATGAATCTATTATGAGAGCTACCTATGGAGTGCATACCAAAAATGATAATACCTAGATCTATTTGTGTTTTATGCCTACCTAAGGGCGTTAAACAATAGCGCTTGTTGGGAGGCGACCCAATTTTATTTTTGTTTTTTTACTTTTGGTTCTGTTTTTTAAAGTTTCACACATTATTAATTCTGTAGTAAGTGTGTTTTGGTGTTTTAATTAGTGTTTGAGCCAAGTAAGACCTTTGGGATGGCTTACGGTGATTGTTGATTTGATTTTGCTGAAAAATAGAAAATTTTGCGCCCATTGCATAAAATTCAATAATTCGCTGGAACGTGAAAACCTTCTGAAATTTTTACACAAAATTGATATACAAATTCCCCACATTGTCCTAAGTTTTCAGAATTTTTGGAGTTACAGAAGTATGCGAAGTTTTCAGATTGGTACAGACTGTTGTGTTTTTGACAGATTTTGTTTTCTATGTGTTGTTTGCTTATTTTGATGCATCTATGGCTAGTATCGGGGGTATGAACCATGCAAAAGTTGGAATACATTAGATATTACACCAATATAAAACTAGAATAAGATCACAGCAGTACCTTGAGTGGTTATTTGATTTGTTTTACTAACGAAGCTCACAAGATTTCTATTGAGTTTTATGTTGTGAAGTTTTCAAGTTTTGAGTAAGGATTTGATGGACTATGGAATAAGGAGTGGAAAAATTCCAAGCTTGGGGATGCCCAAGGCATCCCAAGGTAAAATTCATGGAAGTCCAAGAGCCTAAGCTTGGGGATGCCCCCGGAAGTCATGCTCTCTTTCCTCTTCATCCATCGGTAACTTTACTTGAGGCTATATTTTTATTCACTACATGATATGTGTTTTGCTTGGACCGTCTGGTATGATATGAGTCTTTGCTTTTTAGTTTGTCACAATCATCCTTCCTGTACACACCTTTTATGAGAGACACGATTCATCGTGATTTATTAGAATACCTATGTGCTTCACTTATATCTTTTGAGCTAGGCAATTTTGCTCTAGTGCTTCACTTATATCTTTTTAGAGCACGACGGTGGTTTTATTTTATGGAAATTGTTGAAATCTCTTGCTTCACTTATATTATTTTAGAGAGTTTCTAAAACAGGATGGTAATTAGCTTGGGTTATGAATTTAGTCCTAATATGATAGACATCCAATGGAGGTATAATAAAAACTTCCATATGATAAGTGTGATCGTTTTGAGATATGAGGATGGTAATATTAGAATCATGCTAGTAGTAAATTGTAGGGTAGAGAAAATAATTGTGTTAAGGTTTGTGATTCCCGTAGCATGCACGTATGGTCTCCAAATGTGTAACCGAAACGAAATGCTTGTGTCTTGATTGTTCACCTTCGTGTGAAGGTAGGGTGCGAGCGATGGTTAATTCCTACCAACCTCCCCCTAGGGGCATGCGTAGTAGTACTTTGCTTTGAGGGATAATAAATCTTTTGCAATAAGTATGTGAGTTTTTTATGACTAATGTTGAGTCCATGGATTATACGCACTCTCACCCTTCCACCTTGCTAGTCACTCTAGTGTCGTGCAACTTTCGCCAGTGCATAAAACCCTCCTTATACCTTTCCTCAAAACAACCACCATACCTACCTATTATGGCATTTACATAGCCATACTGAGATATATTGCCATGTAACTCCACCGTTCCGTTTATTATGACATGCATCATCATTGTCATATTGCTTTGCATGATCATGTAGTTGACATAGTATTTGTGGCGAGGCCACCGTTCATATTTATATATATATATATCACTTTTGATCATTGCACATCCCGGTACACCACCGGAGGCATTCATATAGAGTCATATATGTGTTCTAGTATCGAGTTGTAAGTAAATAAAAGTGTGATGATCATCATTATTAGAACATTGTCCCATGTGAGGTTATCAAATATAAAAGAGGCCAATGAAGCCCAAACAAACAAAAGAGGCCAAAGAAGCCCACCAAAAAAGAGGCCAAAGAGCCTAAAACAAAACAAATGAGAGAAAAAGAGAGAAGGGGCAATATTACTATCTTTTTCCACACTTGTGCTTCAGAGTAGCACCATGTTCTTCATGATAGAGAGTCTCCTATGTTGTCACTTTCATATACTAGTGAGAATTTTTGTTATAGAACTTGACTTGTATATTCCAACGATGGGTTTCCTCAAATGCCCTAGGTCTTCATGAGCAAGCAAATTGATGCACACCCACTAGTTTTCTTTTGAGCTTTCATACACTTATAGCTTTAGTGCATCCGTTACATGGCATTCCCTACTCGCTCACATTGATATCAATTGATGGACATCTCCATAGTCAATTGATTTGCCGAGTTAATGTGAGACTCTCTCCCCAATTTTGTCTATTACCACCTTCTATTCCACCCATAGTGCTATATCCATGGCTCACGCTCATATATTGCATGAAAAGTTGAAAAGGCTGAAGCGCGTTAAAAAGTATGAACCAATTGCTTGGCTGACACCGGGGTGGGCATGATTACCTTGTGTTGATAAGAGGGAGCATAATAAGACGATATGATTTTGTAGGGATAACTTTCTTTAGCCATGTTATTTTTGAAGCTTAATGATTTACCATCTAGTATGCTTGAAATATTATTGTTTTCATGTATAAACTTTTGCTTAAAACATACGGATCTGAACTTTCATGCCACATTAAAGAAGAATGGCATTGATATATATGTTAGGTAGAATTCCACATCAAAAATTCTATTTTTATCATTTACCTACTCGAGGACGAGCAGGAAATTAAGCTTGGGGATGCTTGATACGTCTCCAACGTATCTATAATTTTTTATTGTTCCATGTTATTATAGTATCTGTTTTGGATGTTTTATATGAATTAATATGCTATTTTATATGATTTTTGGGACTAACCTATTAACCCAGAGCCCCGTGCCAGTTTTTATTTTTTTCCTTGTTTTTGAGTTTCGCAAAAAAGGAATGTCAAAGGAACGAAACTTTACGAGGATTTTTCTTGGACCAGAAGACATTCAGAGGACTTGGAGTACACGCTAGGGGAGCCTCATGGCGGCCACAAGGGTGGAGGGCGCGCCCTGGGGGGTAGGGCGCACCCCCTACCTTGTGGGCCCCTCGAGCATCCCCTGACCTAATTCTTCCATCTATGTATTCTCAAATATTCCAGAAACATCAGAACATCCATCGAAACCACTTTTCCGCCGACGTAACCTTCCGTTTCATCGAGATCCCATCTGGAGACCTTTTCCGGTACTCTACCGAAGGGGAATTCGACCGCGGAGGGCATCTACATCAACACCATTTCCCTTCCGCTGAAGTGTGAGTAGTTTACCACAGACCTACGGGTCCATAGCTAGTAGCTAGACGGCTTCTTCTCTCTCTTTGATCCTCAATACCATGTTCTCCTCGATGTTCTTGGAGATCTATCCGATGTAATCTTCTTTTGCGGTGTGTTTGCCAAGATTGGATGAATTGTGGATTTATGATCAGATTATCTATGAATATTATTTGAGTCTCTTCTGAATTCTTATATGCATGATTTGATATCATAGTAATTCTCTTCGAACTATTGGTTTGGTTTGGCCAACTAGATTGGTTTTTCTTGCAATAAGAGAACTGCTTTGCTTTGGGTTCAATCTTGCGGTGCTCAATCCCAGTGACAGTAGGGGACATGACATGTATTATATTGTTGCCATCGAGGATAACAAGATGGGGTTTCATCATATTGCTTGAGTTAATTCCGCTACATCATGTCATCTTACTTAATGTGTTACTCCGTTCTTATGAACTTAATACTCTAGATGCTGAATCATTTCGGTCGATGTGTGGAGTAATGGTAGTAGATGCAGGCAGGAGTCGGTCTACTTGACATGGACGTGATGCTTATATTCATGATCATTGCCTTAGATATTGTCAAAACTTTGCGCTTTTCTATCAATTGCTTGGCAGTAATTTGTTCACCCACCATAATATTTGCTATCATGAGAGAAGCCTCTAGTCAAACCTATGCCCCCCCCGGGTCTATTTTACATCTTATAAGTTTCAGATCTACTATTTTGCAATATTTTACTTTTCAATCTATAAACCAAAAAACCCAAAAATATTTACTTTACAAATTATCCATCTCTATTAGATCTCACTTTTGCAAATAACCGTGAAGGGATTGACAACCCCTTTATTGCATTGGGTGCAAGTTGTTTGTGCAAGTATTTGGTGATTTGTGTGTAATCTCCTACTGGATTGATACCTTGGTTCTCAAACTAGAGGAAATGCTTACTCTACTTTGCTGCATCACCCTTTCCTCTTTAAGGAAAAAACTAATGCAAGCTCAAGAGGTAGCATGTCCTCGGCAGAACAGCTCTGCCGGAGCCCTAGATTGGTTTCGCCCAGGTTCCGCCTCAAGACGACGCCGCTTCGTCTCGAAAACCTCCTTATGATTTTTTTTCCAGGTCAAAACACATGATATAACAGAAGATGGGCATCGGGGGCCTGCCAGGCTACCCACAAGGCAGGGGCGCGCCCGGGGGGTAGGGTGCGCCCCCACCCTTGTGGATGGCAGGTGGCCCCTCTCTGATGCTTTCTTCGCCCAATAATTTTGATATTTTCCAAAATAAATCTCCGTGGAGTTTCGAGACTTTTGGAGTTGTGCAGAATAGGTCTCTCAAATTTGCTCCTTATCCAGTCCAAAATTCCAGCTGCCGGCATTCTCCCTCTTCGTGTAAACCTTGTAAAATAAGAGAGAAAAGGCATAAGTATTGTGCCATAATGTATAATAACATCCCATAATGCAATAAATAATGATATAAAAGCATGATGCAAAATGGACGTATCAGGCGTCCTTTGCCGCCTCGGATCTCCTCCCCCTCCGTCGATAGACGGCCATCGTAACACAGTCAGCAATTTGGCCATGGGTTCATCCAAGGCTCCACTGTCCTCCACAACATCGGGTCCCCTAGTAAAACGAAGAACATTATCGCGAAATAAGGACACACCACTGGCAACCAGAACTGGTACTTCTCTTCCCTTATTCGTGTAAATCTTATGTGTGTGCTTGCACGGTATTCATCCCACAGAAGACACTAGTTGACCGCTTCTTACTGCACCTTCTTCCTGATACTACATGTTCCTAGTAACTCGCGATGCACATGGTTTCTCCTCATGTACTATTTCACCTTAGCTAGAGGTCCGTCACCCCCTGGATTTCAATTCCTGGTCAGTTGATTCCTAATTAAAGGAGGCGCCACCAGCGGAGGCACTAGTCCGCCTGTTACGCTGGGGAAGCAACACCTCAGTGTCTATCTTAGGGGTGTGTGGGGGCCTGGGAGCTGTTGGCGCCCGATCTAGAGATCGGCCGGGCTTAAAGCATGGTCGGGGCGGTGCCAGGTGTGAGGTGGAGGCGAGGGCGGAGCGACGGAGGCAGGGGTTTGGGCCGGTGATCGCTGGCGGTTCGAGAAGGATCGTCAACAGTGACTGGCGGCAGGTAGATGAAGGCCATCTACCCGTTCCTTGTAGATCGGACGGTTTAGAAAAAAAAATACTGACCTATTTATTTTCAGTCAAGTGTTATTTTGATACGACCACATGTGGTGGTGTACTGGATGAGTACCTGCATTTCCCAGCCATCCATGTACTCATATATTACAAAATCATACGAACTAGAATCTAATTTTGTTTGCCATGCAATGTTGTAGAGCTATCATATGTCTCTTGTCATTTATTTTTCAGCCACATGCAATCTGCTACTTTTAGAGTGCACTAATTCTGCACACACTTCACCCATACTCTCAGTATTGGTTTTTTATGCATGGGTATTTCAGCCTCTGCCAAACTGTTGATAGAAACACGAAAGAAAAGAGAGAAGTTGCTCGAGCTTTGAACTCGGGTAGGCAAGACACGTTTCAGCACTTTAAAGGGTGCACTGTTAATAGATGGAAACGTTAAACGTAGCTCTGGAGTTGATGATCTCGTTGGCCATGAACCACCATCCCAAGTGCTTGCTTTAACTTCGTGGTGTCATATGTGGTTGCATGTTGCATATGGTGTCTAGCTTGTATTCGAAAGGCCGAAGTCGGTCCTTATTAAGATAAGGAATACGCTTTTTACTTCACGGCGACGACCACAAAGAGTACAAGACCACAAAGCACCAGAAGCCAAATAGCTAGTCAAGGCACTGGCCGAGCCAGTGACAAGCCCATGACAGACGCGCATCACTTGCAAGCCAACTAAAAAGGCATGGTGGTGGCGAAGTAGCCCGCCTCCCGCCAGGCTCTCAGGTCCTCGATGATCATGCTCACCACTCCAGTCGGGTATCTAGCTTGTATTGCTTCCAATTTGGTTAAATTGCATCTGCTTAGCTTACACATTATACCTTTGAATATGACATGCCTTCCTATTTTTGGTACATACTACTACAACTGTCTATTAACCATGTTCTTACATCAAACTAATGTTCTTGTGTATCCCTCGTTAATCACTTATGATGAGACAGTCAGGC
>LR738713.1:279859576-279884416 GCA_902687465.1 Secale cereale | reverse complement strand
TGGAGGGAATGAGAGATAGCAAGCTCTAAGAATGTAAACAATGGGGGGCAAATGTAAGCTCAAAGGATAAGCTCAATGGGGAAGAAGACCCCCTTTTATAGAGGGGGAAAATCCAACTGTTATCCTCATTCACAGCCCGCAGCGAGCGGTACTACCGCTGGCTGCAGTGGTACTTCCCCTCGGCCCAGCGGTACTACCACTGGGACCTCACACAGCGGAAAGGAGAGAAGAACAAGGAGAGAGAGCCCCGGAGCGGAACTAGTAGCGGTGGTGGGGTAGTACTATTTCTCCCACTACCGCCCAACCCGACACGAGAAGCGACGGTCTCAAATCGAGGCGACACTAGCGCAGAACCGGAGCCGTACTACCGCATATAGTCATGGGTGGTACTACCGCTTTGAACCAGCGGTACTACTGCTTGTGTCTATAAGCGGTACTACCCCTCCGGCCTAGCGGTACTACCAGAGGAGCAACAAGAAAGCCCAAAACTGCCATAACTTCTGCAGATGAGCTCTGAATCGAGCAAACTCAAGCTTGTTGGATAGAGGAAGACGAGTAGCATCAAAACTTCTGCAAAGGAGCTCCGAATTGAGAAAACTCAAGCTTGTTATAGTAAGAAGAGGCAGGGGAGGTATGCCTAGGATATAGAGGAGAGAACCCTCCATCAGAGAAGAATCGACATAACCTCCAACATCGAAAACATCATAGAAGATGCATGAGTGAACTCCGTTTTCGATGAACTCAAGCTTGTCATCAAGATTATTATAAGCTCCAAATGTCACAAGGAGAAGAACCAAACAAGAACCAATAAAGATGATGCAAGGAAGCAATGGTTTGATCTCTCTTCGAACGATATGATCAAGCTACTCATCAAGAGCCCCCCTTGATAATACGGCAATCGGTCCTATAACCAGGTCTCCCACAACTACAATGAGACCGGTAAAGTAGAAAACCTATCAAGGGAAAACCTTTGCCTTGCACATAATCCACTTGAGCTAGATGATGACGATCTTGACTTCCTCAAGTTAGACCACGTTTCTTGATTGCGTTGGCTAGGTGAAGACTAGTTGATTGCTCCCCCATACTCCACTATGGGTGAGCCACTTTTAGGCACATCTTCACAAGTCCATTGCCACCGCAATGGACGGAAAGCTTCAAGCATATGATCTCTTCATGATGACCCTACTTGAACTCGCACACCGCAACCTAACCCCACAAAGAACTTTCACGAAGACCATGGGTTAGTACACAAAGCATAATTGACAATGCTTACCATACCATGGGATCGCTTGATCCCTCTCCGTACATCTTCTATGCTTTGTGTATTGATCAACTTGATTCACGCTTTGACTTAGTCTTGATCAACCTTGAATCTTTCCAACTCTCTTCATTTGGATGATGTCTTGAAGGTAAACACGAATGATCACACGCTCTTCTTCTTCAAGACATGCTTGCAATAAGCTCAACACTCACAAGACCAATCTTTGGATAATTCTTTAATAACACCTTGGTCATCACAAACTCTCCTTGAAACAAACAAATGTACTCCAAGAAAATCCTATGGAAAAACCCTTCAAATATACCTCAAGGAAACCATTAGTCCATAGAGATTGTCATCAATTACCAAAACCAAACATGGGGTCACTGCATGTTCTTTCAATGTCCTTACATAAAACTACTGTTTTTTGTATCCCGCATCAATCAATTATGATGAGACAACTTTAGTATATGCAATGTGATATTGGTTGCATCTTTCATATGATTTATAGCATGCACTGCTTCTAATTTGTTGAAACGCCATTTATGATGGGACACTTTTAACTTGGCAGAGTCATATTGGTTGCATCTTTCATGTGGTGTCTAGCTTGCATTGCTTCTAATTTCATTAAATTACTTCTGCTTAGTTTACATGGATAGTTGTGAATATGCCAAGTCGTCCTGTTTTTTGTACATATTCCATCCTCGTATCATGTGTTTGCCTTACATCAAAGTAGTGATTGTTAGTATCATGCATGAATGAGTTGTGAAGAGTGAATTTTATTGCTTTTTCTTGTCAGTTTTACTTGACAATGCAAAATCAATAAAGTGGAAGGAAATTAGCAAGGTCGTGCATAATGTGCTCCTTCCGACCAACTTAAACGGAGGTCCTCTACAGATTCTACTCCGCCATCCCCCCAACCATATTTGCAAGACAACACATGCATAGACACTAAACTTAGCTGTGTTGATGATGAGCATGTCTCCCCTAGTCCTCCATCACATGTGCTCCCTCTAACTTGGCACTACTATATGTGGTTGCATGTTATGTATAATGTCTAGCTTGTATTGCTTCTAATTTTGTTGAATTCCATCTGCTTACTTTACACATTATACTTGTAAATAAGACATGTGTTCTTGTTTCTAAAACATATAATATCTATCTATCACACCATGCTCTTACATCAAATTACTACTATTGTGTAACCTGTAACAATCACTTATCATTAGACATGTTTAACATGGGAGTTTGATATAGGTCACATCTCGCATTGTTTTCTAGCTTGTACCACTTCTAATTTGCTGAAATGGCACTTATGACGAGACAATTTTAACTTCATAGAGTGATATTTGTTGCATCTTACAACTGTGTCTAGCTTTCATTGCTTCTAATTTGTTGAAATGCCTTTTGCTTAGTTTACATATCATAGCTTTGAATATGCAGTGCCATGAATATGCAATAGCACTATTGACGAGAGACCTTTAACTTGGTATTGTGATATTGTTTGCATCTTGCATATGATTTATTTCTTGTGTTGCTTCACATTTGTTTAAATGCAAGTTATGACGAGAGACTGTTTACTTTGTAGAGTGATATTTGTAGCATCTTTCATATGGTGTCTACCTTCCATTGCATTGCTTCTAATTTATTGAAATGCCTTCTGCTTAGTTTACACATCATAGGTGTGATTAACTCATGCCGTCCTATTTTTCGTACATATTACATCCTCCTATCATGCGGTTGTCTAACATCAAAGTTCAGTTCGTTTGTATCACGCATCAATTTGTTCTGAACAACTTAATTTTATTCATTTTTCTTATGGGCTTGACTTGATATGGCAAAGGAAAAGAGCAAGGAACACATAATGGTGGATGGTGTTATGACTCAGGAGGACCTGAAACAGAAGCGGAAGAGGCCTTCCATTTCTACTCGTACTGATAGTGCAATACATGGCCGAAGTCCATCGGATAAATGTACAAACATGGTAACCCCTGCTACACCAGCTGCAAAACAATTCGCACGCAAATGAAAAGCTGGCACCAAACACGCAAAGACAACCCTAGTTGTTGCATTACCTTCTTACACAGTACCAACATCTGCATGAGTTACTCGTTCGTCATGTCAGCCAGGGGCAAGTTCCCAACCTTCCTTGCCACATGACACTACTTCTGAAGCACTCTTGACACAAGAGTACTTGCCAATATCAGATGAACCTTTTGAGTTTCAACAACAAGATGGTAGTTGCTCAAGTAAAGTTACAGTTGCATGCTTCTTTATATGCAGTCTCACAGTTTGATATACACTAACACTTCCCATGTTCGTTCTTGAACTAGCACCTAGGCGCAAGAGGAAACAGACATCAGGGATAATGCTCGACAGGTTAACTAAATCTAGAGGAGGAAGAATGGAGATATGTTTTGAGGCAGGTTTAAAAAGGCCACGTGGTGCTACAGAGTCATCCAAGTTAGTATCAAAGGCAGTCGTTGTCGTTAGGTGTCATGCATGTATCCTCCAAACATGGATTCTGTACATGAATGACAAAGACGAAACCCAGTTTAACACCTTCCTTGACCATTTATCTGTAAGTATGGTTATGTACGAAAATTAGTAATATCGTCTTGCTCTGTCCCAGACTTTCTTGGTTGCTGGTAATGAGACTGCCATAATTTTCAACATATGAGGTTCAAGTCGGATCACCAAGATGATGCAACCATACAAGTGTGCACCAATGTTTTCAAGTCTGCTCTGCAATAGTATTGATATAACTTGGGGAAAACTCACTTTGTAGGTAAGGCTAATAGTGAACATGCCCGAACATCTCCAGTGGAAAACATAACGGATGAAGACTGGAGAGCCCTTGATAAACATTGGTATGGTCTAAAGTATCAAGTACGTTATATGTATGTGACTAGATCACATGTTGAACTCCTATTTACGCATGTGCCTTACAAATCTATCTTCTTCTAGGTGAACCGTTCAAAGAACAAGGCCAACCGTATGAAAGTGAAATTCCAATAGACGACAGGATCTTGTAGCTATATTGCACACTGCTAGGCTCTTGTAACTACCCATCGTTTCACTCTTTTTGTTGTGCCATATTATCATATCTATATTTACATGCTCCAAATGCAGAGGAAAGCCCGCAAGGATCAAAAAGTACTTGAACCAAATGTTGTGGAAATCTTCAAGGACTGTCACACCAGTAAGACGAAGGGCATGACTACACTAGTCAAAGCCGTTGTTGTAAGTCCTTAATCCTCATGCCTTTTAACTACTGGTTACTCTGACTTGTGTGTTGAACTACATAGTTTGCAGCCAATGTCAATTACTCTTTTCAATTTTATACATAGTTGTCTTAGTGTATCATTGCACCTTATAAGGTTTAAAAGAGAGGAGTGATGTTCCTTCGATCTTGATCTGTGATCTAGTTCCGTGCTGGACTTGCCCACACAACGTTATAATTGCTTGTTTGTCTGTTCTCACTTGTTTTATGATAACAATGATCTCATACTATGCTGATGTCTACACACGCTTCTACTCTTGTAGACTATGTTGGGCCTCCAAGCGCAGAGGTTTGTAGGACAGCAGCAATTTCCCTCAAGTGGATGACCTAAGGTTTATCGAACTCAGGGAAGTAGAGGTTGAAGATGGTCTCTCTGAAGCAACCCTGCAACTAAGATACAATAAGTCTCTTGTGTCCCCAACACACCTAATACACTTGTTAGATGTATAGGTGCACTAGTTCGGCGAAGAGATGTTAAATGGCAAGTGATATGGATGGCAAAACAAAGTAATATAAATCTGTAATAAAAAGTGCAGCAAGCAAACAAGTGGTAAACGTGAGCACAAATGGTATTGCAATGGTGGAAACAAGGCCTAGGCTTCATACTTTCACTAGTGGCAACTCCCAACAACATTAACATAATCGAATCACATGATATTTCCCATAAAACATGTAAAGGGGACGCACTCGGAGGTCATTCCTTCGTGGTCAAGAGAGGACGAGAATTATGTAGGGCTACAAAAGCACACCTCAAAGTTCGTAGTTCTCAATCTAAGGATTTCCCAATGTCACCGCGGCCATCCAAAGAGAGTCCCACAATCACCACAACATATCTAAAGGATAGTCAAAGACAAGCACCAAGTGACTCTCAATCTTCAATCAACACACAAGAGAGGAAATCACTCATGAAAATATTGTTCTAATCCATGTCCAATAGACCGCTGTCACCTTGGTCTCGGGGATTATACTAGATAAAGACAAGTGAGTACATCAATCCAATACATAGAGGAAGGGGAAATATCATGGGATCACTCTAGATTAACATAGCCTATGATCACAACGAAGATCACATCATGGGAGAGAGAATTGACCACATAGCTACTGGTAAGAACCTCAGCCCCGAGGAGGAACTACTCCCGCATCATGGAGGGAGGAAGCAACGTCGATGGAGATGAATCCGGGGGCACTTCCCCGTCCCGGCAGGGTGCCGGCGCAGGAATTATGGTCCCCCGAAGCTTGATGGCGATGGCGGCGGAGATCGGAATCGCGTCTGGAGAAAAGGGGTCTGGAATCAGGGTTTCCGTGACACGGTGTAAATGTATGCCAAAGGGGGCATCAGAGGGGGTCAGGGGTGCCCAGGCGCCCCCCCCCCCCCGGCGCGGCCAGGGGGGCCGCGTGGGCAGGCCGCCTGGAGCCCCTGTGGGTCCCCTCCGGCCCTACTTTCGCCGCATGGAAGCTTCCGGAACGCTGATTTTTTATATAATTTTTCTGGATTTTTTCTGGCAGTTCTCGTAATGTGAAAACCTGAAATACAAAAACAGCCGAAAACAGAAACTGGCACTGGGGTGCACTGAGTTAATAGGTTAGTCCAAATATGATCAAAAGTGTATGGAAGTGTATAAATAACATAGCAATATCACCCAAAAGAGGCATGGAGCAAGCAGAAATTATAGATACGTTTTGGACGTATCATATGCTTACCGCATTATAAACGTTGTCTCATTATCCTTTGTTGTCAGACAGTGTGAAGAAATAGATAATACATTAGCCATGGTACATGGTCATATGTTTGAAACCTGGTTTTATTATGTACTTTACAGTAAAATACAACTAATGTTTTACACGGGTTCACCAAAATAAGTTTTGTATATAGACTAAAGCTATTCTGTTTAATTTTGATGCCTCCTCAATAACTTCTGTTTTGGTACTACTAATGTATAAACTAAACTTTTCAGCAAGCTATGGAGAAAATGGTGGAATCGCCACTTCCTGAAGGTGACGAGGAAACCATGACCGCAATGTCACCTCTTGCTGCAGTGGGTCAGTATCTGTCTACTAACGTTGCCAAAAGCACCTTCCTGCGTAATATTGGGTTCGTTGTTAAGGCAACCTCATCCAAACTGCCTCATGATCAAGATATAAAAGCTCAAAACAATGATATATCTGCGCTCCAGACACAAGTCCAACCCCTAGTAGAGACCCTTTGTGAAAAAAGGACAACGGTTTGTTCGATATCGTCAAGATATGCATGGTTTTGAAACCAGACTATCAGACATTTTCTATGTTGTTTAGGAGTCTAGGAGAAATGAAGGTGAAGGTTATGGTGCTCCATCAGACAGTACAACATGAAAACGTAACAGTCAGGTCAAATAAACCAAGCTTCTGAACTTCGGATGGTGCATTTATCTGGTAGACTGTTAACTTTTATGCCAACCCTCCTTTTGTTATATGGCTGTAATTTGTTTGGTTGCGATACAAATTTTGTTCTCTATGGGCAGCGATCGGCTGAAGAAAACAGCAAGCCATTTTTGTATAGTGTAGGGTGTTTCCTATATTTGCACAAGTGGCAAACTTTGATACCCGATGGATGTAAACTGTGCAATCGCATTAATAGCCTAGCATTAGTTGCTTGCTTATTTATTTCCTTAGTCTTCTTTTTCCTCGGTTTGCTAGTGGCCGCAACAACCATGGGCCACATATAGACCATGGTAACCATGGGAATCTACGGCCGTAGGATCAATGGGCCTCCTACGGGTCGTAGGATCAATGGGCCACCTGCAGGCCATGGTATCAATGGGCCTCCTACGAGCCGTAGGATCCATCAATTCATGGGCCTAATTGGTATGGGGCCCACAAGGTAACATGTCGTTAACAGGCTGGAAGAACAAGCCAATAACGGATCGTAAGTAATCGACAGCAAGAAATGAGCCCAAGAATTTATGGGCCCTTACTAGGCTGAAAGCTAACACGAGCTTGATACGGCCCAACTGAATCATGGGCCTTTAATGCTTCTAGACAATTCTTCTGTTTATAATGGGCTAGAATCAGAATGGATCGTTAACTCGCCGAAAAACGCAACAGGCTGGAAGTGGCCCAAATCTATAGTAGGGAGCTGATAGGCCGAATGTCAGACCATGCCGAATATGGCCCAATTCTTTGACGGTCTTTTATGGGCTGGAAGTTTCATGGGGTAATAAATGGGCCCAATTATAGCAGGACCTTTAACACGCCAGAAACTCACCGGGCCATAATTTGGCCCAAATACTTAGCGGACTGTTAACGGTCCAGAAGTGACCATGGGCTGCAATGATCAGAAATTTAGTACGGGCCGTTGACGAGCCAATTTGACACTATTCCTACGGGCCTTAACTACGAATGGGCCATCTGCAGGCAGGCCGTTAATGGACTAGCCCACTAATCATTGTTGACCGGCCTTTTTAACTAAATGGGACACTGTTGGGCCTTGCCACGTGTCGACGTACCATAGGCGCCTCCTGTCCATTGGACGGTTGACATCTGTCCTAACACGGAGCTGGCACGTGGTTCCTGCAGCCAATGAGAATTTTACACGTGGATAATTTCCATTGGTTGTGGCTCTAAATGGGTTATCATATCCAAAACCTGACCCGATAGCTTAACGGTGACCCATTATGATGGAAGCCACGTGCTTGTCACCCTTGACGGAAGCACTTCCATGACGCGGCATTTATCATCATGGAAGTGGACACTTCTGTGATGATAATTTCAGTATTGTCATGGAACACTTCTACGATGACACATGTATGACTATCTTAATTCTATCATAAAATCGTCATGGATGTACAAGCATGACAAAAATCGTGACCTACTGTGACAAACACGTATCATCACGGAAGTGGTTTTTTTGTAGTGTAGTTTGAGAGGTAATCATTGGTGAAGTTCTTTGGAAAGACCTAAAAATAAAAATATGCATAAATATCTTCTCTAAATTTGGAAATGGCGCAAAGGAATAAAAAAGAGAAGGTATAATAGTTAGTACCATCCTGTAGTGCACTGATGTCTTCTTCATTGCGCAGACAAAGCTCTTGTTGTTTTTCGTTGCTAGTTTCTTTGTCCTAACAATCTTTCTCAGTTTCTTGACTTGACTGGTATTCATGGACTACTTATTTCCCAATATGCAAAATAGGTCGAACAGTGGGTTAAAACCTCTGATGGCAGGACCTATATGTGCAAGACCAAATTGTTAAAAACACTAAATATTAGAATGGTTCATGCAATTGCACAATAATGTGTTATTAGACAAAGGACCATGCATGTGCAAACCTCGATTGTAAACCTCGGTACTTCCCATTGTTTCGCTGCA
The DNA here is from genome assembly GCA_902687465.1 of Secale cereale. Taxonomy (NCBI): domain Eukaryota; kingdom Viridiplantae; phylum Streptophyta; class Magnoliopsida; order Poales; family Poaceae; genus Secale; species Secale cereale. Next base: position 279,875,533 of record LR738713.1, on the reverse strand, counting down.
ACACATATAAGGTAGTTATTGATCAGATTAAGTGAGGGCCGGTTGGCATACTACAGTAAAATATGTTGATGAAAAATAAACACATTGCAGATTCAGTAGATTAATTTGAGACACATGGAAATGCCATTTATCTAAGCCAATAATGATTAAGAACTAGGAAATGTAGCAACTGTATATGTTTCTAATGTATTCGGTATATCCAAGTTCGATTTATTCCTCACATGCATAATAATACAAAATTTTACCCAGAACAATTAAACATCGCATTGAAGAATTGAACCACAGAGTTAACTAAACACCACAATAAATGAAACAAACATTAACTAAGCACCACATTGCACAATATAACATACTCCTAATAGAAGATCAGATAGTTTACCAAACCAAGCATGCACTAAAAGTGCAACTAATCCCCGGGTGGTTTTGGTAATTCAAAACAACATAGAGCTCATTGAACAAATATCCATTCGAGATAAATATTTCAGGATGTTCAATGATTGCATGGCATGGACAGAAGGATGTGGAACCCCTTCAAAATACTAAGGACAAAGGATTGGCAAAAGCTCAAGACTCTACATTTTCGTTTTAGTGGTCCAAGATCACATTGAGTCCATAGGAAAGCCAATACTATTAAATGGGGATGATGTGTTGCATAATGACCTTGTTGCTCAAATGCTTAGTGTTATTGCTCCAAAAAACCCAACCACTTTCTCCATCAAAATATGTCCAAACCCTAATTTCCAAACTCGGCCCAACCGATATTTCACACCTGACGCCAAGGTTGTCAGAATCACGATTTTGAATCGGATCGGAGCTCCGATGGTAGGATCGCAAATCGTAGAATCTTCACTATCAGGATCGTAAAAACGTAGATTCTATGAACTAAAATCGTAGAATCAGAGTGGTTTGTTTGGATCGTAAAGTCGTAGAATCATAAAACAGAATCACGATTCTGACAACCTTGCCCGACGCCACCGAGTTCATTTGACATAGCCACTGCCAGAAACCTTAACAAACCGGTTCGACCAATACGGATCTCAGTCCCACCGAGATGGCATTCCCAGTGCTCTGTGACTTGTTGCATTCACTTCGGTCTCACCGAGTTGTTGCAATCGGTCCCACCGAGTTGGCTTGACATATTATTTGTTGCTTACAGCTTCACTTCGGTCTCACTGATTTGATGCAATCTGCGCCACCGAGATGAAGTCTGTCCTAAGCCCTAGCACATCAGTCCCACCGAGTTGTTCCAGTCGGTGCCACTGAGATTCCTAACATTCATATTTTTGCACATATCGGTGCCACCGATTTCACAAAGGTGCCACCGAGATTGGTCAAACGTGTGTAAAGGTTGGATTTTGTGTGGAGGCCATATATACCCCTCCACCCCTTCTTCCTCATCGAGCAGAGCCATCAGAATGTGCCTACACTTCCACCATTAATTTTCTGAGAGAGAACCACCTACTCATGTGTTGAGATCAAGAGATTCCATTCCTACCATTTGAACCTTGATTTCTAGCCTTCCCCAAGTTGCTTTCCACTCCAATTCTTTTTCCACCATATCCAAATCTGTGAGAAAGAGTCGAGTGTTGGGGAGACTATCATTTGAAGCCCAAGAGTAAGGAGTTCATCATCAACACACTGTCTATTACCTTTTGGAGAGTGATGTCTCCTAGATTGGTTAGGTGTCGCTTGTGAGCCTCCATCGTGATGTGGAAATGAACCAAGATGTTTGTAAGGACAATGATATCTCATACTTCATGAAGATCTACCCGAGTGAGGCAAGTCCTTCGTGGGTGTTGGCCATGGTGGGATAGACAAGGTCGCTTCTTCATGGACCCTTCGTGGGTGGAGCCCTCCGTGGACTCACGTAGTCCTTGCCCTTTGTGGGTTGAAGTCTCCATCAACGTGGACGTATGATAGCACCACCTATCGAAACCACACAAAAAATCTCCGTGTCTCCATTGCGTTTTCCTTCTCCAAACCCTTCCCTTTACCTTCATATACATTCTTCTACTTTCCACTTCTATACTCTTAGAATTGCATGTGTAGGTTGACTGCTTGACTTGTCTTAATTGCTAAAATCTGCCCACAACTAAAACTGGGAAAAGGATAGCTTTTTATTTGGTCAAGTAGTCTAATCACCCCCCCCTTTAGACATACTTTTGATCCTACAAGTGGTATCAGAGCTTTGGTCTCCATTAGCCTTATTTCCGTAGCTTTGGTGATCATAGCCTTGGCTTCACAACCTAGGAGAGTATGGCATCTAGCGAAGGTAACTATCACCGTAGAGGTCCTTACTTTGATGGAAATAATTTTGCTAGTTGGAAGCATAACATGAAAATGCATATTATTGGTCATAACCCTTCCGTTTGAGTTGTTGTTAATATTAGCCTGCAAGGTGAATTGTTTGAAGATGGTAGAGAACCGGATCATGATGCGGCCGCGGAAGAAATGAGGATGCTGCAATACAACACTCAAGCTTGCGATATTCTCTTAAATGGATTGTGCCCTGAAGAATTCAGCAAAATCAACCGCCTTGAGAATGCAAAGAAAATTTGGGATACTTTGGTTGATATGCACAAACGTACCGAGTTCGTCAAGGAATCCAAGTTGGGTGTGCTTCAAAGTCAACTTGACAAGTTCAAGATGAAGGCTGGTGAAGTAGTCGCTGAAATGTACTCTAGGCCTGCTCTCATCACAAATGAGATTGTTGGCTTAGGAAGTGAAGAGATGACCGACAAATTCATCATCAAGAAGATCCTTAGAGACTTCCACGGAAAATATGACACCGTGTGCACACTAATCCAAATGATGCCCAATTACAAAGATTTCAAGCCCACGGAAGTCATTGGAAGAATTGTTGCCCACGATATGTCACTCAAGGATAAGTAAGAGCTCCACAACAAGTCTAGTGGTGCATACAAAGCTTCATGTGATGATCCTACTACATCAAATGACAAGAAAATCTCCAATGAGGAATAGCGCTTAATGGTGAAGAACTTCAAAAAATTCTACAAGTGTCGAAGCAAAGATAGAAGCTCCAAGTCAAGGTCCTACAATGACAAAACATCTTCTAGTCATGATCGCAATTGCTACAATTGTGGAAGACCCGGACACTATTCCAATGAGTGTACGACGCCCTACAAGAAAAGAGAAGATTCACCCAAAATAAGAAGTAGAAGAGATGAATCACCTCATAGAGATTGGAGTAGATATGATCGTTATGAACGAAGACCCTCTCAAAGAAGCAAGGACTCGGGATGGAAATACAAGTCATCAAAGAGCCACACAAGATGAAGACATCAAGCTCATGTTGGTGAATGGATTTCTGGCTCTGATTTTGACACTCACACCGAGAGAAGTTATCACTCCGACTCTGACTAAAGTCAATATGAAGGTGTTGTCGGAATTGCTCTAGTATCGTCCAACTCCTACGATATATTTGATTCACCAAATGAAGGAATTGGAAGATGCTTCATGGCTGAAGGCCCCAAGGTATCACACCCCGAGTATCTTGATTTCAATAGTGATGAAGATGATTTGCTAGGTGATGATGAGTTACTTGTTGACAAAGCTAGTGATGCGAGCTATAATGAACTTGCTAGTAATCATGATAGTCAAGATGAAACGAATGACAGTGATAAGAAGGAGATTGAGCGTCTAACTAAAGAACTAAACACTCTTAAGTTAGCTCATGAAATAACTCTAGAGTATCATAGAGAGCTCCTAAGAACTCATGAGAAGCTACGCATCGAGAAGCTAAATTTAGAGCAAGAGCATGGGTTTCTAAAAGCTATCAATGATGATCTTCGAAAGAGGAGTTTTTCTTACATTGCCAAACGTATCCCCGTCTCTACTTATATGCCATAAGTTAAAACTAGTAACAAGAGCAAGAAGATTCTTCTTCTAGTAGTAACAATAAGCATGCTAAATCCAATATCATTGCTTCTAATAATTCTCTTGATTCCACTAATGATTCTCTTAGCCAAGTTACACTTGAGCAAGAAAATAGCTTATTGAAGAGAATTATAGAGAAAGATGTTTACAAGAGTCTTGCGAGGAGTAAGCGAATTGAGGAAATTGTACGCAAGCAAGGAAGGCACAGGAAGAATCAAGGTGTTGGTTTTGAATGGAAGTTCAATGACAATGGAGTTGAATGGGAAGAAGATCAATACCCCAAGACGAAGTTTGTTCCTCAACAAGAGAAGTATGACCCCACTTATTTTGAGGGAACACAAGCTCAAGATGATCTTTCACCACATGACCATAAGCTAAAAGGCAAGGACAAGCTTCAAGAGATTGACTCATTTGAAGAAGCTCCTAAGGCCATGGTCAAGTGGGTTCCCAAGACTATGTCAAGATATACTTCATCAAGTTCAAATATGATTCCAAGGATTCCCATCAAGTTGATGTGGATCCCAAAGAATAAGAATTAGAGTGTTCTTGAGGGTGACTCCGCCAACATACTTCACTCATATTCATTTTGGCGAGGACTTGCAATCAACTTTCACATGTTGCACTAGTTCATGGAGTCACAAACCCTCTTATTGGTAAGACAAGGTACAAGGTAACCAAATGCTTTCATGGACATCATCATATGTTCAATTCACTCTAAGTCTATGGATATCCTTGTATGTTCCTTGTGGGACTAACCCATGTAGGTATTGAAAGTGCAACACTCTAAAGGATTACTCCCAATGATATACATCAACATTGAGCATCCACATCTTCACTATCTACATGAAGCCATCATCGACAAAACCCAAGGTTATTTCATCCCTCTTTGGGGGGATATCACATCTAGGGGGAGCTTTGCTCTAAAAAATCGAGTTAAAGCAACTCTAATGGTGTGAACACATTAATGCTTTATGGAGAAGTGGTAACCCCACTTGTGCTGAAACGATGAGTATGACCTATGATTAAATGTTCTTATTTGCCTCCTAAGTCAATATACTCATATAGAGATGACCTAGTCATCGCCGATTGTTTGATAGATGCTAGAACTGGTTGTGCATGTTTGACACATATTTCATTTGCTATTTTTATTGTGTGAGCATGTTGGTTGCATATTATCTCCATTCGAGGACATCCATTTGTTGTTTGGATTGTCTTGGTTTTATTGGCCAAGTGGATTTACAAAAATGCCTAATAACTTTCTCTAGCTATCTATGTTCTTCTTTTCTCAAATTCTATTCATGCTATATCACAAAAATTGAACAAGTCTTTTTTCGGACCCTCCCGGTGAGGAGCACTCGGAGCCACTCATCCATCAAGGGCTGCCTTCCAAAACCTTCTATTTCTTTTCAGTCAGACCAATACACTCAAACTCGGTCACACCGAAAGTATTTAGATTGATCTAGGTTTTCAAACTCGGTGCTACCGATTAGACTGACTCGTTCCCACCGATTTGTTGTAACTGCACGCAGTTACACATCTCGGTGACACTGATTCATTCCACTCGGTGCCACCGACAGCACATGGGTATATATATCTTGCGGCCCGTACGTTTGAAAACTTCTTCAAACGTCTTGATCCCACGCCCCATTGCTACCGCCCCTTGATCTCCGGATCATCATCGTCGTCTCCTGTGCGCCTTCGCTGCCGTGAGCGGAATCTGCTCCGCCGTTGCCACCGTAGAGGATCTTCACTGGATTAGGGTGAGATTTGAACTCCTTGTGCTTCGTTTCTCCGATTCAATGCTCAAGGTTAATGCCATGTATCTTGCCACATTTGAGATTCATCTATCCACCACAGAAATTCGTTAGAATAGATTCGAAGAAGAAAATTAGTTTTAGGTTTCCGCGGAACTCGTCTCGGACCAACCCAAAGTAAAGTTTCAGTGAAACCCTAGCATCTCGGAGCCACCGAACAACAACTCGGTCCAACGGAAATGGTGTGTTTAGGCTCTGTGAGTGCTTTGGTGTTGCCGAAATGATCAACTCGGTAGCTCTGAAATGCTTTCTGTGGAAAACTAAAACTAAAGCTTGGACTCAAATTTTTGAAAAACTACCTGCTTCTTGTGATAACTCATTTATTCTGCCCATTCCCATCTATTCACAGGGTCTATTTGCAAGATGTCAAGTGCAAGTGACGGTCAGAATCGGTCAGAGTAGAATGTTAAGCTCAATTAGGGCTCTATTCCAAGCGAGAGCTATGACAAAGGCAGCAGGAGCACTCCTAGTAATCTGCCCAAACCTGCCAAAAGGACAAAGAAGAAGAGAACCTTAAACAGTGAGGGTGAGGACTTTGTTGCAGATGAGGCCTGAGGGAGTCCTGGATTGAGGGGTCCTCATGTGGTTGGATAACTCGTGGTGGGCCGGACTGCTGGGCCGTGAAGATCATTGTTTAAGATCGTCTCTCGTATCCGGATAGGACTCCTGTATTCGTATAATGGCAGGTTTTAGGTTCAGGTGTGATCTTTCCTTCCTCTGCAAGCTGGTTATGTACAAACCCGAGGCCCCTCCGGTGCATATATAAAATGGATGGTTTAGTCCGTAGAGGCTAGAGAATCATAACATCCTCATAGGCTAGGCTTTAGGGTTTCTCCATTACGATCTCGAGGTAGATCAACTCTTGTAATCATATTCATCCAGATTAATATAGCATGAATTAGGGTATTACCTCGATCGAGAGGGCCTGAACCTGGGTAAACATCGTGTCCCCGGTCTCCTATTACCATCGATCCTTAGACGCATAGTTCGGGACCCCCCCCTACCCGAGATTCGTCGATTTTTGACACCGACATTGGTGCGTTCATTGAGAGTTCCACTATGTCGTCGACCGAAGGACTGATGGATCGCTTCGTCAACCACGCCGGCACCACCGAGGGAACTTTCCCTCCTGGTCAGCTTTTTGTGTTCGGCGGCTTTATGCTCCGTGCCAACACAGAAGGCCACCTCGAGCAGGTTGAGAGCTACGTCCCTAGCCGTTAGGTAAGGTTTGGAAGCTTGAACTACGTTGCTGATATCCGCGGAGACTTGATCTTTGACAGGTTCGAGCCCACGGCGACCTCTCCCTACCACCATGATGAACATGACCTACCTCTGTCATCGGACCAGGAAATAGCACCTGTAACCGTTCTGGCCCTAGATCTGGAACATATCGTGTCACCCGAGGACGGGAAGGTCAACCCCGCCGAGGGAGCCGCGGACTCAACAGCGCTGGAGCTGCACACGGACCCAACTCTGAGCGAGATCTATGTTACCGGAACTCCGGACTCGTCTCCGGCTGTAGGTTCTGAACCATGCGCATCTGCGTCCTTCAAGCTCGATCAGGCGTCTATCGCCGAATTCAGCGCTACAGATATCTTCCGACGCTCACCTTTTGTCGATGTGCTAAACTCGTTAAAATCTCTCTCCTTAGCTGGGGACACACAGCCGAATTATATCCAATTCGAACTGGAGGCTGATGATGGAGAATTTTGCTTCCTACCCACCACCCACTTGGTAGCCACGGTCGAAGATTTAATTGATCTACTTGACTACACTTCCGAAGACTTGGAAGGGATGGACCTCGAAGCCGAAGCAGATCTAGACCAAAACCGTCCCGTAACCGGGCAATGGACAGCTACGTCTTCATATGACGTGTATATGGTGGATACACCTAAGGAAAAGGAGGGCAACGACGAAAACGATCCCGCAAAGGACAAGCCTGTCAATGAACTTCCCAAACGTCGACGTCCGAAGCACCGAACTAAATCGCATAAAGGGAAAGATAGCAACACTTGCACTAACGATGGTGACAGTCCGGAGCAAGCCGAAGACCCCGCAGACCCAGCGATGGAGCAGGACGAGCGAGAAGACGACAAACATAGTCCGAAACCGTTGTCTGATGACAGTGATGCCGAAGACAGTAACTATGAACCTGTCTCCGAAGAGGATGTTAGCCTGGGCGACGACGAATACATCGTCCCAGAAGAACCCTTAGAACAAAAGCGCTTCCATCGGAGGCTTATTGCCATCGCAAGGAGCCTGAAAAAGCTGCAGAGACGGCTTCGAGCCGCACATGACACGCTCAATGATAGATGGAACGAAGTGCTAGACGCTGAGCAAAAGTATGGCTACAATCGCCAAACCAAAGGCTATCCTAAGCGTAAACTGCTGGCCGAATTAGACGACGAGGCCACTGCGCCTATACCGCCGAAGAATAACACCGCCGACAAGCCGGACCGACCACCTCGTGGACGGGATAGAGTGGCTAGCAACGGCGTGCACAAGCCCGCACCCCCACGCCATAAAGGAAAGGAGTATATGGCTCAGGCCCGGAAACACAATCTACACGAGGACCTGAACAAAAAGGCTGGCCAGACTAGATCCATCTACGGATCCAGGGACCGTGCTCCCGCACGAGACGGCGGCTATCAAGCCAATCACGCTGGTCATATACCAGTTCACGGTCAGTATCGAACAACACAACTGTCGGACATACGCCATGACATTGCAAAATACAGGGGTGCTGCACACCCTCTGTGCTTCACCGATGAGGTGCTGTATCACGACTTTCCAGAAGGATTTAAACCCGTAAATATCGAGGCGTATGATGGAACGATAGATCCTGCCGTCTGGATAGAAGACTTCATTCTTCACATCCACATGGCTCACGGTGATGATCTCCACGCCATCAAATAGTTACCCCTCAAGCTGAAAGGACCAGCTCTGCACTGGCTAAACGACCTCCCGGAGAACTCCATTGGGAGTTGGGAAGAACTTGATGATGCTTTTTGGGCCAATTTTCAAGGGATCTATGTCCGCCCCCCGGATACTGACGATCTAAGTCACATCATCGAACAACCTGGGGAGTCAGCCCGCAAGCTTTGGAATCGATTTCTCACTAAGAAAAACCAAATCGTTGACTGTCCGGACGCCGAAGCCTTAGCGGCCTTTAAACATAGTGTCCGGGATGAATGGCTAGCTAGACACCTCGGCCAGGAAAAGCCGAGGACAATGGCAGCCCTAACTACACTCATGACCTGTTTTTGTGCGGTCGAGGACAGCTGGCTAGCTCATACCAGCACCAGCAACCCTGGAACATCTGAAGTCAGGGACGGCAATGGAAAACCATGACGTAATAAAAACAAACGCTGAAACAATGTTGGAAGCCTAGATGATACAACGGTAAACGCCGGATTCAGCGGCTCCAGACCCGGTCAACGGAAGAAGCCATTCAAAGGCAACAAAGATGGTCCATCTATCCTGGACAAAATATTAGATAGGCCCTGCCAGATCCATGGCACCCCAGAAAAACCTACAAACCATACCAACCGCAACTGTTGGGCCTTCAAGCAGACCGGCAAGCTCAACGCCGAACACAAGGGAAAAGGATCTCAGAGCGAAGATGAGGATGAACCTCGACAGCCGAACACAGGGGGACAGAAGAAATTTCCACCGGAGATCAAAACAGTGAACATGATCTATGCCACTCATATCCCTAAAAGGGAGAACAAGCGCGCACTCCGGGATGTCTACGCCGTCGAGCCTGTTGCCCCCAAATTCAACCCATGGTCGGCCTGTCCGATCACTTTTGATCGTAGGGATCATCCGACTAGTATCCATCACGGGGGTTCGGCTGCCCTAGTGCTCGACCCAATAATCGATGGATACCATCTCACTCGAGTGCTTATGGACGGCGGCAGCAGTCTTACTCGGATATATCAGGATACTGTCCGCAAGATGGGGATCGACCCGTCAAGAATCAAGCCAAGCAGCACGACCTTTAAAGGAGTGATACCGGGCGTAGAAGCCCGCTGCACGGGCTCTTTAACATTGGAGGCCGTATTCGGCTCTCCTGATAACTTTCGAAGGGAAGAACTAATCTTCAACATAGCTCCGTTCCGAAGCGGCTATCATGCACTACTCAGAAGAACGACCTTCACCCGCTTTAATGCAATCCCGCATTATGCTTATCTAAAACTTAAAATGCCTGGACCACGTGGCGTCATAACGGTCAATGGAAATATGGAGCAGTCTCTCCGTACGGAGGAGGACACTGCGGCCTTAGTAGCAGAAGTCCAAAATGGCATACTTAAGCCGAACAACCTATCGGTCGTTAAAACCGCGGACACAGCTAAACATGTCCGACATACGCCTCATTGCGGTACCTCAGATGAACCTGAGCTAGATTAGCAGTTACGCCCCCATCGACTGCCCCATAAGGTGATAGCATACGTGCCTCGTGTACATAATTATGCCCTCAAAATCCCTTGGGCGGCGCTGGGGGCACACTGCATACACATAGTCCACAGTTCGGCTAGACCCTATTCGGACTCTAAAATTATCTTTCAAGGTTCACTAAATGAACTGGTTCTGTTTATGGCCACACCAGATTTATTTTCTTTCCCGAGGTTTTTCCTTTTTTCTCTTTTTTACAGATGGCCATCACACTCCCCCCTCCAAGGACACATCACAAAGGAGGAAACGGCGCAGACGTGCAGCGGGGACCCACGCTAAGGTTTCTTTTTAGATTATGACCCTCTGTAAACCATTTTTCTCTTTTGTTTTATACTTTTTTGGCATGTAAAATGTCCAACAAAGTTATCGGCATTTTCTATAAGTTTACAGCTCGTCGTATTATAACAGGATATTATAGAAACAACTTGGTTCATATTATGTTTGGTGTTTTATTCTCTCTCCCCATGTCAGATTGCCACATGTGCCTTGCCAACAGGGTCCATTACCAGGGGCTGTATTCAGCCCGGTATATGTCGAAAAGTCCGAACACCTATAAGGAGTGTTCGGCATCCTGGATATTTGCTCTATATGCATCAGTTCCTAATCATGTCTTGGATCAATAGTTGGGTTGCTCGGCTCCTGTGCTTACCCCTATGTTCCCGATTGTTCAGCTAGGGTGTAAAGGGAGAACTACCACGATTGTACTTCTGGCTCGTCCGGTCAAGTACCTCTGTAGAGAAAGCCGAAAACTGACAGTCATGATATGTGAGAACCTCGTCCGCGATCCGGTGACTTAGTGATATACTATGATCGATAGAGATCTACCCCGTGTTATACGAAGGGTTGTTTTTTTTCGCCCAGCCGCGTGCAAATGGATACCTTAATTCGGAAATACCATATCCGCACAAGGGGCTAGTTGTAATGCCCAGTATGCGGCTATGTCCCCCACGTGTCGAGGCATGACTTAAGGACATAAACGCATACTAGAATGATCTCAAGTATGGTATCTTTGCACATCTCATGTAAAATTCAGGGATGAAATTGTAAAATGATAGTTGGCTTACACTCGCCACGTCACATAATGAATACAATAGCATACATCATCCAAAGAACATCAGGGTCCGACTACGGACGAAATGCAAACGAGAAAGATACCATAAATAACACAAGCCCGAAACCTCCTAGTAAGAACCACTACTGATCATCGGGATAAGACACATAGTAATGTCCACGCTCTTCATTGAACTCCCAGTAAAGCTCTGAACCATCTCTTGCATAGTTCTCAACGGTACCTGCATCTGGTGTGTGTTGAATCTGTGAGCCACAGAGGACTCAGCAATCCCGTTCCCGGGTATCAAAACTACCAAAGCCTTAGGTGTGGAAAGGCTATAAACAAGGGTTGCAGCAAGCACTAAACACTAGCATACGAGTTTAGAGCGAGAAGAGAACAAGTGCCAACGATCGCCAAGTTGATCAAGAAGTGATCCTAACTACTCACGATCAAACATAACCCCATCGTGTTCACTTCCTGAAGCCCTTCGGAAAGAGACCATCACGGTTACTCACACAGGTAGTGTATTCATGAATAAGGTGTCAAGTTATCTACAACCGGATATTAACAAATTCCCACCTGCCACATAACCGCGGGCACGGCTTTCGAAAGATCAAAACCCTGCAGGGGTGTCCCAACTTAGCCCATCACAAGCTCACGATCTGCGGAGTCGCAACTCCAAAGTGGGAAGACCCGAGTATTCTCGGAATCCCGTGCTCAAGATATTTCGACAAAGGTAAAACTAATCCAGCAAGACCTCCCGGCGTGCCGACACCCTGATAGTAGCTGCGCGTATCTCGTCTCAGGCCACGGTCAGATGGGTGATGCTACAGGTAAAACCAATCCTCGAGTTTCCTTGTGGTGGCCCCACGGGGCCCCTAGATTGGACCAACACTCAAGAGGAGCACTGGCCCGAGTTGTTGATTAAGAACTCGGGTTTGCAACGCCCTATGCAAGTTTTAGTTATTAGGAAAATGTAAAACCAATGTTGGGCCTTGCTGGAAAAGCTTTAAACAGAGCGAATTATCAAGGGGTCCTATAAACCCTAACCGTGTTAGGAACGCAAAATCAAGAAACATAACACCGGTTTATCGGCTCCTAAGGTGGCATGAGTGGAACAAAACACCAAGTAGAAAGGCTTAGCCTTCCACCCATTACCAATATATAGGTGCATTAGTTTAACATGTATTATATATTGTGATATCCCAACAACAACTTCATCATGGAGCAATCTTCAGAAACTTCACCTGCAACTAACAACGCTATAAGAGGGGCTGAGCGATGCGTACTTAGCCAAACAACGTTTTGCTAGGAAGGCGGTTAGAGTGTTTCATGGTAACAATAGGGGGCTGACAAACAGGAATAGGCATCGAGGCAATATCTAAAGAGCGAAACATCTAGCATAGGCAAAGATAGAAGTGATATCTGGGAATGGTCATCTTGCCTGGTAAGTCGTCGGTGGGATGGTAAGAGGGCTCCTCGAACTCAGTCTCGACAAGATCCTCGAACGCGGAATCGGCTCCCGGCTCTACCCAACACAAGAGCACAACAACAGCACAATATCAAACACGGTGCAATGCACAATCAACATGATGCAACACATGTCAGGGGATGCAGGTATGATGTGCGTATGCATGAGGATACTCTTGAGCCTAAGGAGAAGATGATGGAAATGGCTTCATCTTGGGAAAACAAGCAAGTCACTGGATAGATTGGAAGATTTCGGTTGAAATCGATATAAAGATCACCGGAAATGGATGCACGGTTTGCAAATGACAAGCAAAATAAGATGCAATGCAAAACTGCAGTTTACAACAACATGGCATATTTGGAGCAAGAAATAATTATGCTACAGCACCCAAACATGGAGACAAAAGGCATGGATGTGAAATAGACATGATACTTAACATGCATGAACTTAGAGCACACCCAAAACCTTGCTGGCACACAATTAAACAAGCATGGCAAGTTGCAATAAATTTACAGAATTCTCAGACTTAGTGAAAATTACAAGGTATGGCAGAAATTACAACGAGTAGGCATGTTTGCAAGCTTGTGAAACTCAACTCAAAGCATAGCATGACATGTGAAGGTAACCAACAACAAGAAGACATATTTGAGAAGCTACTCATGGCAAGAACATGCTCATAGGATGCATAGAACACTAGCTATACTCGTGGCAAAACTGAACTTGTTGATAACATGCTGACAGATACATTTTATAGCCACTTGAGAGCATGAAAACAACAAGTTACAGCAAGCCATAATGCAAGCAAAAGGCATGGCAATAACATACATAACATGCTCTTCAAGAATAACCACATGGCTACTTCTACAACATACTAGAACATGTCCCAAACACCATGGCAAAAGTGCAAAAGTTTATCCAGACTTGGCCAAATCTGGGCATGCTGTCACAAACATTTTATAGCAACTTGAGGGCCTCATCATAACAAGCTACAGCATGGAATCATGGCAAACAAGTGCATGGATAGCTAGAGTATAACATATACATCAAGGAACACCCACTGGACAACTCTAAACATGCACAACAATGACGGTGGCATCATGGAAACATGGCATAAAAATTAATAGATTCACACTTAGCAGAAATTTAACATCATGATGACATGTTAACAAGCTTGTTGCACTCATTTCAAGACATATCATGGAATGAAAATGAAACCACCATGTAGAGCACATTCCAAAGAGCAAAACTCATGTTGACACCTAGCTCATATGACACATGGATTAATATACACAAGCAAGACAAAACATCATCTCATAACAAACCCAGAAACCAAACAGCCAAATGCACTTTTGCAACAGAGATAAACATGGCAATATGACACCTAAGATGAATGCTACAGCAACCATCATGTAGAGCACTTGACAATGAAGATCTGGACATATCATTCACTCCATTCGGACCAACATGCACAAAGTTACTAGCCCACGAACATGCCAACAAATTTACACAGATAACAAGTGCTGAAACAGTTTCATCATGAAGCACTCTTGCCACGAAGTTTAAGTCAACTAGAAGAACTCTAACATGCATGAAACCGATGCTAACATGTAGAGCACGACGAGACAAACATTTTGACATATTATATGCGCAAAACGAAGCACCGAGCACAAAGTTACCGCATGTCAAAGAGGGCAAGAAATTTAACGGAACCAGGGACTTAGTGGATTTTTACCTCCGCGAAAAGTCAACGCGGGATATCCGGGACAAAGCGGAGGCGTTTGGATCACCGAACTGGTGGATCTGATCCAACCCAGATCTGGATCGGATCGGGTCGGAGCTCCGGCGGTGGCTCGCCGGAGGCGAGGTGGCCGGCGACGACGAAGACGGAGGGTGCGGGGACGGGACGAGGCCGGTCGGCGACGGCGCTGTACCACGGCGGCGGCGGTCGGAGCAGCAGGTGGCGACGAGCTGGAGCGCCGGAGTGCGCTGGCGGCGGCTTACCGGAGGACGCGCTCGGCGACGGCAGGAGGGCGCGCGCAGCGGCGGCTGGCGGGCGCGACGCCCGATCCACGAGGAAGAAGGCGGCGGGGAGAGAGCGTTCGGGCGGTGGCGCTACGGGCTGCGGGTGGCGGCCTCGGGCCCGGTGGGCCGCGGCGCCGGACGATGGGAGGCTGGTGGTGGCTGCGGATTCGTTCGGGCCGGCGGACGGACGCATCCGGCGCGGTCCGGACGTGTCCGGCGGCTGGAGGAGCTGCGTGGCACGGAAAAAAAGGAAAATCTAGGGTTTCGCCTGAAAATGGAGGGGATGGGGCATTTTTATAGGTATAGAGAGTTAGGAGTGTCCAAATGAGGAGCGATTTTCGCCCACACGATCATGATCCGACGACCGAGAGGATGGGAGTGGTTGTGCTGGGTTAGTGGGCTGTTGTGGAGGGGGTGTTGGGCCAAAAGGAAGAGGAGCTTTTAGCCCACAAGGTTAATTGTTGGAGTATCAAATGACCTCCAAACACGATGAAACTTGACAGGCGGCCTACACGTACTAAAACAACAATGTACGACAAGTCTCACCTCATTCCGGGAACGTTTTACGGCCACACACGAAAAAAGGACTCGGAGGTGCCACGGGCACGTGTGTGAGTGTCGGAACTCAAAACGGACAACGGAAAGAGACGTGCATGACCGGGTGCAAGTGACAACACGAATGCAATGCAATGCACATGATGACATGACATGGATGATATGCACATACGCACGCAGAAAAAACTGAAGAAACCCGAAATGAAAGAAGAGCCCGGAATGGAATTGATTAAGTCAACGAAGATTATATTGCCATAAATGGAAGGTATCACATACGGGGTGTTACACTAGTACCTAGCCCCACTTGTCAAACTTTTATGGCCAAGTGAAAGCAATAACGCCGCATAGTCTGATTGCCTGGTTTGCTCCGCATACACCTCCTACAAGGACCAAGACGTTGGATAAAGAGTGTCTATGCATATGACCGAACACCCCAGTACTATTTACATGGGGGCTGAAGCCGACGACTGAAAACTTTCAGATTTAAATAAACAGCCACATAGGAGGTAAAAGTTGCTCACATTATAATAGCACAAAAGTTATATACATCGGTTCATACGCTTAAGTCTATACAACCGGATACAGTTATTCAAAGATAACATCTTTTGAGCACTGGCCTTCTACAAGGCGGGCGCCTTCTATGACGTCCTCGAAGTATTTCTCCGTCTTGCGGTGCTCCTTGCCTGCGGGGG
>LR738713.1:279819618-279859473 GCA_902687465.1 Secale cereale | reverse complement strand
GGGGCAGTAGTATCTATATCATGCGCCCTCATCTTCTCAGAGTGCACTTTTACACGAGCGAAGGCCATCCGAGCACCCTCTATGCAGGCCGAACGCTTCAACGCATCGACCCGCGGACTCGCTTTGACGAGCCACTTCACCAATCTGAAGTATCTACTTGGGATTGGATCAGCGGGCCATAGCCGGACTATCAAGTCCTTCATGGCCAAACCCGCCATATTGTGCAGCTCGACCAACTGCTTCATCTGGTCGTTGAGGGGTACCAGATGTTTTGGCGCATAGAACTGCGACCAAAACAACTTCTTCGTGTCGTTCCCCTCCTGGGCTCGGAAGTATTGGGCGGCGTCAGCACTGCTCCTCGGAAGATCAGCAAACACGCCTCGAGAACTCCATAACCGTGTCAGCCCAAGATACTTCCGCCCTTCGAAGATGCTATGTAAGAGAAAAGTCTTACCAGATGCTATCTCCCGCGCCTACTTGATTTCTTCACAGGCGTTGTGCGACTCTCTTCGCGCATCCTGGGCAGCCTTAACTGCCGCATTCAGCTCGGATGCTTGTTCCGAAGCCTTCAACTCCAACGCCTCGCAGTTGCGAATAACATCTTTGAGTTCGTCCTCGACTTTGGACACCCGAGCCACGTACTGTTGGCACGCGGCCTTTTTGGCCTCCAGAACGGCAACTGCTTTGTCGGCGATTGCCCTTCTCGCCTAGACCTCCTTCTTGGTCTCCGCGAGCTCGCTTTTGAGGGCCTCGAGCTCAGTGGCGCCAACTGTGTAATACAGAATATCATAAAGAGTTCATACTCATACCCAATTACTTAGTCTTCTTGACATCTTAATTTTTTAAATATGCATACCTTGCATTTCATCTAAACGATGGCTGATGCGGTCGTGGTCCGCGTTGGCCAACAAAAGCTTCCGATTTAGTTCGGCAAATTCTGCATCTCGTGCAGTTGCCGCAACTAGTGAAGCCTGTTCAAATACAGAAGCATATAGTTCAGCTCTATAATATGCTATACTATGGATACTTCGTCCGATTCTATTCAGAATCACACAAAGCATTAGGGGCTACTGGCTATATATGTGTATTTAAAACAAATAAAGTTCCATAAAGAATATTACATTGCTTGCCTCAAAGCCTATTAACAGGTTGTTAAAGGCATCATTCAGTCCGCCTTTGACGGACTAAATCTTCTTCATCACCGCACCCATCATGGTGCGGTGCTCCTCCACGATGGAAGCACTCTGTAGTGCTCCCTCCAGAGGGTCCGACGCCTCCAAATTAACCCCGGGCGCCGAGGTATCCTCCCCCACCTTGGGGGTCTGGTCTTCGGACCCCGGAGCCGCGCTAGGCTCCGGATCAGTATTCGGCAGGGCCCCGGATTGTCTGGGCCCCCCATCTTCGGTCTCCATGGGGATTGTTTCCCCATGGTCAGCGGCAGCCGAGGTGCTACCCTCGGTCGCTCTGTCACTTGCCCCACCCCCATATCCTTGAGCGGAAGACACACGCTGGGAGGACACTTGGGTGTCCCCGCCGGTCACATGCGATGGAGCTCGGACCAGCGGGACACTCTCCGTCTCTCCAGGCGCTAGAGAGTTCTCCTCCAATAAGGAGGCGTCAGGGTGTGCTCGGGGAGGGCTGTAGGACAGTAGGTGAGAAATACTAAGTGAGCATTAAAATGCTAAACAAACAAGGTGCATCAATTAATATATCCGGAAAAACTTACATTTCGGTCGGGGGCTTCTCCCTGAGCTTCACCACAAAGCTATGTTCGTACGATGAGTTCGAACGAACGAGGAGGTTCTCCCTCCTCCGGGGTGCGGCCGTGCCCGCATCAGCGGCATCCGCCCTCTTCTTCCCCCTGCCTTGCGTAGGGGGCTCTTCTTCTTCTTCTTTGTCATCCTCCTCCTCTTCGGAGGACAGGATGTTGATCTCCTCGGACTTCCCGTCCACAGGGCGGGGGCCACCCTCGGCCTCCTTGCTCTTCTTCTTGGGCTTCTTGACCGGTGCCTTGTACGGCACCGGGACCAGCATCGCCGTCAATCAAGGCATCTCTGGGTCTTTGGGCAAAGGCGCCAGACAAATCCGGATTGCCTTCTTCGTCCAGCCCTATATATCATGCAAAAAATTCAATTCTATTATCATTAAATAAGAAAGAGGATATATGTTCGGTAGAAGTTTTTATTACCTCTTGAGCGGTGAATGCGGTACTATAGCCCACGTCCTCGGTTTCCTTTGGCCACTCCTTCTAGCTCTTGAAGAGATGCTTCCAGATCTCCTTGTGCGTAAAGCCGAAGAGATGCTTCAGGGACCGGTCTCCTGCCGGACCGAACACCCATAGGGAAGAGTCCCGGCTTTGGCAACGAAGGACAAGCCGGGCCAACATTACCTGGACCATGGTCGAGAGCTGATAGCCCTTGTAAATCACGCCGGACACATGGCCCTGGAGTGTCGTCACCTCAACTTGAGACCCCCAGTTCAAACTCTTATCGGTCCAGGAGGTTAACCTCTCCGGGGGTCCAGATCTGAAAACAGGTTCCGCTGCCCATTTGGCATTGCGGGGTTCAGCGATATAGAACCACTTTTGCTGCCAGACCTTGTTTGTCTCCATGAACGATCCCTTTGGCCAAGTTGCATTTGGGAGCTTGATAATCATAGCACCCCCGCACTCCGCGTGTTGCCCGTCCACCACATTCGGCTTCACGTTGAAGGTTTTGAGCCATAGGCTGAAGTGTGGGAGAACACGGAGGAAAGCTTCACACACCACTATAAAAGCGGAGATGTGGAGGATTGAGTTCGGGGCTAGATCGTGGAAATCTTACTCGTAGAAAAACAGCAAACCCCGAACAAAGGGGTGAAGCGGAAACCCTAGCCCCCTAACAAAGTGCAAGAGAAACACGACTCTCTCACCCGCCTATGGGACGAGAACCACCTGGCCCTTGGTGGGGACTCGATGTGCAATGTCAGCAGCGAGATAGCCCGTGCTACGAAGATCCTCCACGGTTTTCTCAGTAACCGTAGAGGCCTCCCACTTGCCCCTGGTGCCGGATCCAACCATTGCTGCGGAAGGAAGTAGAGGTTGAGGAACAAAGAACAGTGGGCGCAAGAGATGAGGGTGCTGGGGCTAGGAAGATTGGAGAACTCGAGCTTGAGGAAAGCGTGGGGTTGATGAAAGGGATTGGTATCCTTTTATAATGTTGTAAATACATAACATCTCCCCACTTTAGCCGTATACCTCGCCGGTTCCCAAAGCGGTTGTGTAATGCGCGGTTTGGATGCTCACGTCACATTGATAAGGATCCCCTAATAAGCAGGCATGATCTCTGCTTTGATAGGACGTGGCAAAGGGGGGTTATGCCTCGAAATGCGAAACTAGGTCCAAATAAAACGGTCTGGTATATTAGTGGGATCGACGCGACGCTTCACCAAAAAGTTGTCAGTAAAGACACATAATTCATTTTATTTCAATGCCTTGCCTTCGAGGCTAAGGGTTGTACTAACCATGCAGAGCCGAGCACAATACACCTTTTGTAGAAGATATATTCGGAAGAAGGAACCCGCCTTGCAATGCCGAAGACAATACGGAAGCCGAACTCATCGTCATCGAAGAGGGCTACTGAGGGAGTCCTGGATTGAGGGGTCCTCATGTGGCCGGATAACTCGTGGTGGGCCGGACTGGTGGGCCGTGAAGATCATTGTTGAAGATCGTCTCTCGTATCCGGATAGGACTCTTGTATTCGTATAATGGCAGGTTTTAGGTTCGGGTGTGATCTTTCCTTCCTCAGCAAGCTGGTTATGTACAAACCCTAGGCCCCTCCGGTGCATATATAAACTAGAGGGTTTAGTCCGTAGAGGCTAGAGAATCTTAACATCCTCATAGGCTAGGCTTTAGGGTTTAGCCATTATGATCTCGATGTAGATCAACTATTCATCCAGATTAATATAGCCGGAAGTAGGGTATTACCTCGATCGAGAGGGCCTGAACCTGGGTAAACATCGTGTCCCCAGTCTCCTGTTACCGTTGATCCTTAGAAGCATAGTTCGGGACCCCCTACCCGAGATTCGCCGGTTTTGACACCGACAAGGCCACTTCCAAGAAGAAGGCAATACTCAGAAAAGAATATGGTACTTCTGCTAGTACTAGGCCGAGTGCCAAGGAAAGGACGGTGTTAGAAAAGTGCCACTGTCGAAGGCAACCAAAGCCTTAACTCCAAAAGGAAACCACGACCTTCACACTTGAGGAGCCAAGTGATGAAGAGGGTGATGCCAGCAAGATAAAGAAGAGGGCTAGAAAGACTACTGCCATAGTCATTGGGAAACCTTCCATGAGGGAAGATGATCAGGAGGAGGAAGAACATGCTGAAGCACCTCCAGCTAAGGCACAGAAGCTCATGTATGATGCATGAAGACACCTGCTCCCTCCAAGCCCAAGTGCAAGCTCAAAGCTCCAGCAGCTAAGAGTTCTACAAGAAACATTTGAGCTGTAGAGAAGAACAAGGCCCTAGTGCCTGAAGTTGAGGATGATGATGAGCCACTAGTGCTAAGGAAGCTCAAGCCCAAGATCCGAGATCATGACAATGCACACCCTGTTGCAGAAAACATGGTGCTCGGGAAGGATGGTGGGTTGAGAGAGTGGAGGAAAGTTGATCCCTACTCCGCCAGAAGGAGGATTGCTTGTGATTATCGCTTTCATACTAGAGAATAACAAGACTCCTATGAAACTATTTTGCTTGATAAGAAGCCCATTGTCAATGACATGAAGTGGGTGGAATGGAAATATATTGATGCAAATGAAGATTATTTCCTTCATGTTTATGAGAGTTTTAGGCTTGCCGGTGTTGAAAAGTTTGTTGGTCAGAAGTTCACCAAGTGGAACAACGAGATGATCATGCAATTCTACTCCACAACACACTTTTATCCAGATGGGAGAATTGTATGGATGACTGAGGGTTCCAAGTACCAGTCATCAGTCTTTGAGTATGTTGCACTCATTGGTACCCCCAAGGAAAGTGAGGATGATATTGATGTTTATGGGAAGCCTAGGATGGACCACAACTCCATGGAAAACACGTACAAGGAAATCCCTCCCAAGGATTTGGAAACTCACAAGCTTGGTCATGTGAAGCACTTGCTAGTAGGTTTAGCCACCACAAACACCATTTTGAGGCACACTCTGTTGCCCAAATCTAGAGATGAGAGGATGATCTGTGGCCACGCCATCAATTTTCTTCACTTGTTTGACTCCCCACCCCAGAAGTTTAAAGTTATGAGTTTGGTTGTTGAGACGGTCAAGGGGACAACTGTTGACCAGAAGAGATATTGTGGATATGCCCCACACATTCAGATGCTTATCAACTCCAAGGTTGGTACATGCACATATCTACTAGATCGTGAGCACCTCCCTCTTCAGACAGAGCTTGGGGATAATCTGGTGGTGATGGATCCTTCACACCCCACATCTGTTGAGGCTCAAGAGAAGATCCAAGCAGTGAAAGCAGTGAAAGCTGCTCAGGAAGCGGCAACTCCCAATTCATCAATTGCAAATCTCAAAACAAAGCAAGACCAGATGACATATCTGCTGGAAGCAACACTGAGGATTGAGCGAAGTCTGGCCAACTTAGCCAAGAACCAGGAGAGCTTAGAGCGGATTGTGGAGGACAAGATATACAATCTAGATGTCAAGGTCACAGAGATCCAGTATGTTGTGGAGAAGCTTAGAGATGATGCTGAAGATGGAAATAAGCACACCACTACTAAGAGGTTTCATACTGTGCCAAGGACACCCAGGTCTTCGGCCGTGCCAGTTAGAGATGCGAGGACCACTCACTCTGCACCTGCCGCTAATGCTCCAGTGCCACTTCTAGTGTCTACACCACCACTTTAGCAAACATCTTTAGAGGCATTCGTAGATGCAGTTCTCTCAGCGCCATCTACGCACACCGGAGCCACAAGCCAGAAGACCCCTTCAGGGGCTCTGGAGGATCGTGCCTAGAGAGACGCATAGCTCTATACCTTTTCGAGCTTTTTGGTAACTTGTTACCAAAGGGGGAGAAATTGTATAGATCATTAGGCTTTGAGAGAGAGTGTGTGTGTGTGTCTCACTTTTTCTCTTTGGTTTTACCGAGTTTTTGCTACTATGTTCGTTTGATCTGTGCTACTTGCTCGTTTGATGCTCATGAGATACTATGTCTGGTTGTGCGATTGATCATACTTTGCTTAAGGTGTCCTTAATGCTTACTCTTATCACTTTTATGTATGATCATTCACTTATGCCCTTTGTGATGCGTGCATGTTATTTCACTCATATTATTTTGTGCGCTCCACCAAGATGTATGTGGCATGGAAGAGTGGCCCATGATCCTAATCGATTGTGCATTTGCATTCAAACGCAAATTTTTAATAATGCAAAATTTTAGTGGGAGCTCTTGCTTATCACATACTTCTCAAAGCGGGGATGTATTTCATTAATTTAATCGTTTGTTGAAGCTTTGATCTATATGTTGTCATCAATTACCAAGAAGGGGGAGATTGAAAGTGCAACTAATCCCGGGTGGTTTTGGTAATTCATAACAACATATAGCTCATTGAACTAATATCCATTCAAGATAAATATTTCAGGATGTTCAATAATTGGCATGGCATGGGCAAGAGGATGTGGAGCCCCTTCAAAATACTAAGGACAAAGGATTGGCATAAGTTCAAGACTCTACATTTTCATTTTAGTGATCCAAGATCACACTGAGTCCATAGGAAAGCCAATACTATTAAAAGGGGATGATGTGTTGCTAAATGATCTTGTTCCTCAAGTGCTTAGTAATATTGCTAGAAAACCCTCAGCCACTTTCTCCATCCAAACATATCGAAACCCTAATTTCCAAACTTGGCCCCTCCGATATTTCCTCCCCGGCGCCATCAAGTTCATTTGACATAGCCACCACCAGAAACCCTAACAAATCAGTCCGACCAATACGAATCTCAGTCCCACCGGGATGGCCTTGCCAGCGCTCTGTGACTTGTTGCATTCACTTTGGTCTCACCGAGCTGTTGCAATCGGTCCCACCGAATTGGCTTGACCTATTCTCTGTTGCTTATTGCTTCACTTCAGTCTCACCGAGTTGATGCCTTCGGTGCCACCGAGATGAAGTTTGCCATAAGCTCTAGCACATGGGTCCCACCGAGTTGTTCCAGTCAGTCCCACCGAGACTCCTAACATTCATATTTTTTTGTATATCGGTGCCACCGAGTTCACAAATCGGTGCCACCGAGATTGGTCAAAAATGTGTAACGGTTGGATTTTGTATGGAGGCTATACATACCCCTCCACCCCTTCTTCCTCATTGAGGAGAGCCATCAGAACGTTCCTACACTTCCACCATTTATTTTCTGAGAGAGAACCACCTACTCATGTGTTAAGATCAAGAGATTCCATTCATACCATTTGAACCTTGATTTCTAGCCTTCCCCAAGTTGCTTTCCACTCCAATTCTTCTTCCACCATATCCAAATTTGTGACAAAGAGTTGACTATTGGGGAGACTATCATTTGAAGCACAAGAGTAAGGAGTTAATTATCAACACACTGTCTATTACCTGTTGGAGAGTGGTGTCTCCTAGATTGGTTAGGTGTCGCTTGGGAGCCTCTGTCGTGATGTGGAGTTGAACCAAGATGTTTTTAAGGGAAAGGAGATCGCCTACAACATGAAGATCTACCTGAGTGAGGAAAGTCCTTCATGGGCGACAGCCATGGTGGGATAGACAAGGTTGCTTCTTCGTGGACCCTTCATGGGTGGAGCCCGTCGTGGACTCGCACATCCGTTACCCTTCGTGGGTTGAAGTCTTCATCAACGTGGACGTACAATAGCACCACCTATCGGAACCATGCCAAAAAAATCATGTGTCTCCATTGCGTTTGCCTTCTCCAAACCCTTCCCTTTACCTTCATATGCAATGTTTTACTTTCAGCTGCTATACTCTTAGAATTGCATGTGTAGATTGATTGCTTGACTTGTGTTAATTGTTAAAATCTGCCCACAACGAAAAATGGGAAAATGATAGATTTTTATTTGGTGAAGTACTCTAATCACCCCCTCTAGACGTACTTTTGATCCTACATTAACAACTTGGAAATCTAGCAATTGTATTTGTTTCCCATTTATTTAGTACATCCAAATTCCATTAATTTCTCACATGGAAGACAATAGAAAAATGCACACGGAACAATTGAATATCGCATTAAGGAATTAAACCAAACAATTAACTAAAGACCATAACAAATGAACGAAACATTAACCCAGCACCACATTGCACAATATAACATACTCCTAATAGAAGATCACACAGTTAACCAAACCAAGCATGCTTAACAACTTGGAAATATAGCAATTGTATTTGTTTCTCATGTATTTAGTACAACCAAATTTGATTTATTTCTCACATGGAATACAATAAAAAATGCACCCGCAACAATTGAACATCGCATTGCAGAATTGAACAAAACATTTAACTAAACACCACAACAAATGAACCAAACATTAACTCAGCACCACATTGCACAATATATAACATACTAGAAGATTAGACAGTTAACCAAACCAAGTATGTTTGACAACTTGGAACTATAGCAATTGTATTTGTTTCTCGTGTACTTTGTACAACCAAATTTGATTTAATTTTCACATGGAAGACAATAAAAAAATGCACTCACAACAATTGAACATCACATTGCAGAATTGAACCAAACAGTTAACTAAACACCGCAACAAATTAACCAAACATTAACTCAGCACCACATTGCAGAATATATAACATACTAGAAGATCAGGTAGTTAACCAAACCAAGTATGCATGAAAACTTGGAAATATAGCAATTTTAATTGTTTCTCATGTATTTTGTACAACCAAGTTTGATTTATTTGTCACATGGAAGACAATACAAAATTGCACCCACAAGAATTGAACATCACATTGCAGAATTGAACCAAACAGTTAAATGAACACGACAACAAATTAACCTAACAGTTAATAAGTGAGAACCACATTGCCCGATATATAGAACATATATACTAGAAGATCAGATTGCATGGTAAAAGTGCATAGGACGATTCACTAGAATTTGTTAAGGAAAGGCAGGAGTAGCATATGCAACAGGTAAACCGAACATGCTTAACCAGCGTAGAAAACACTTCTATATTCATCAGAAGAAGGAGAAAAGGAGATAACCCACGACCCTTTACTGCATGTTAGTCATCTTATCTAAAAACTAGTGTAATCACACCAAGACCATGCTTAATCAAACAAGAAATTATGCATGCAAGTTTTGTGAAAACACTTCATTTTATTCCGCTATGCATAGGGCCTGCGCCTGGCTTTGTACAAAGGGTTACAAGTCTCGGAGACTATGCTTGTACAAAACAGGCTCCCGGGGCAAGGCCCGACAGCCGTGCCTTACAGGCAGAACTTACGAAGATGCTCAATATTCCATGAGTTTTGCATTGGGATGTCATCCTCGGTCTCCAGACGGACTGCGTCAGGTCTGGTGACAAGCACTACCCTATAAGGGCCTTCCCACTTCGGCGTCAACTTGTTTGCACCCTTGGTAGACTGAACGCGCCTAAGGACAAGGTCGCCTTCCTCAAGGATCCGGGCTTGAACCTTGTGGCTGCGATAGCGGCGCATGGCTTGCTGGTAGCATGCAACAAGCACAGCTACCCGGAGATGATCCTCCTCGAGGAGCGTGGCATCGTCATGCTGCAGCTTTTCTTACGCTACTTCGTTGTAGGCAAGTCCTCGAGGTGATCCGTATATGAGTTTTGTGGGGAGCATTGCTTCTACACCATATATAAGGGAAAAGGGGGTCTAACAAGTACTCCCTCCGTTCGGAATTACTTGTCGCAGAAATGAATGTATCTAGATGTATTTTAATTTTAGATACATCCATTTTCGAGACAAGTAATTCCGAACAGAGGGAGTAGCTCGATTTGATGTCATTCTGATTGACCAAAGAACCACCGGCAGTTCATCAAGCAAATGACTGCCGCACTTTCACAACTTGTCAAAGGTTCTTGTCTTGAGCCCCGCATCACTTCAGCGTTCATGCTTTCAGCATGTCCATTGCTCCTTGGATGGGCAACAGAGGTGAAAGATACCTTGCTTCCAAGGCTTCGGATGTACTGCATGAAGGCGTCGTGAATTGGGTGCCATTTTCGGCGATGACCCTATTGGGCACTCCAAAACAACACACCAATCCTTTAAAGAACTTGACAGCTGATTGTGCAGTCACCTTCCTTACTGGCTCTACCTCGGGCCACTTTGTAAACTTGTCGATTGCCATGTAAAAGAATTCAAAGCCCTCGGCAGCACGAGGAAAGGGGCCCAATATGTCGAGCCCCCAGTTCGCGAAAGGCCAGGATAAAGGAATTGTCTGAAGGGCTTGAGCAAGTTGGTGAATGTTCTTGGAATGGAACTAACATGCTTCACATTTGGTGACGAGCTCAGTTGCATCCCAGAGGGTGGAAGGCCAATAGAATCCTTGCCGGAAAGCTTTCCCGACAAGTGCTCTTGATCCTAGGTGCGAGCCACACACCCCTTCGTGTGACATCAATCATTTTAATATCCTCATCGTGGTTACAATAAAAATCGGGTGGAATAACTTTTTCTAGGAATTCTTGCTTAGCTCTCAACCTAGCGGTTCTCTCTTTACTTTCATTAATAGAGATTTAAATAGACTTAATTGGCCAATTAATATCATGCTTATGTGGCAAAGTTTTAATTTTAAGAGTTTCCACCTCATGAGCAATTATATCCATGTTTCTAGTCATATCATCAACTTTATTCAAATTTTCTTCTACCATAGCACTGAAAATCTTTTGAGAACTAATAAATTCTTCAATTTGGTTTTCAAGATCAGTAGGTATCCTATTATTATAATATGAATTACCATAATTATTAGAGGGATTTCCGGGATATGGTCTAGGATTCAAATTACCCCTATAAGCATTGTTGTTGAAATTATTTCTAGAGACAAAATTCACATCAATAGCATCATTATTTTTCTCAACCAAAGTAGATAGTGGCACATCATTAGG
Source organism: Secale cereale (assembly GCA_902687465.1). Taxonomy (NCBI): domain Eukaryota; kingdom Viridiplantae; phylum Streptophyta; class Magnoliopsida; order Poales; family Poaceae; genus Secale; species Secale cereale. The sequence goes on along the minus strand of LR738713.1, from coordinate 279,848,390 downwards.
ATCAACATGAGTATTTTTACTAGCAAGCATTTTCATAAGAGCATCCATTTTATCACTCAAAGTAGAAACTTTTTCAATGGAGTTTACCTTCTTAGCTATTGGAGCTCTTTCAGTGTGCCATTGAGAATAATTTCTCATAACATTATCAAGGAGTTTTGTAGCCTTTCCCAATGTGATTTCCATAAAAGTACCACGTGCAGCAGAGTCTAGAAGATTTCTTGACATAAAGTTTAGTCCCGCATAAAGAATGTATAATCATCCATAAGCTTAAACCATGAGTGGGACAATTTGTAATCATTAATTTCATTCTCTCCCAAGATTGTGCAACATATTCGTGCTCAAGTTGCTTAAAATTTGTGATTTGATTTCTTAGATAAATATTCTTAGTGGGAAAAAAATACTTGGCAATAAAAACATCCTTACACCTATCCCATGAATCAATACTATTGCGAGGCAAGGATGAAAACCAAATTTTAGCACGATCTCTTAGAGAGGAAGGAAATGATTTCAACATTTCAACATTATAATATCATTATCACATCTTTATTCTTTTGCATATCACATAATTCAATGAAAGTATTAAGATGAGAAGCATCATCCTCATTAGGAGTTACATAAAATTGTTCTTTCATAACAAGATTTAGCAAAGCAGCATTAATACCACATGACTCCGCACTAGTGGCGGGAGGAGCAATTGGAACACTAATAAAATCATTATTATTAGTATTTGAAAAGTGTCACAATTTGGTGTTTTCTTGAGACATGGTGACAAAGCAAGCAAACAAACAAAAGTAACAAAGTAGTTTTTGTTTTTGTTTTTTAGGAGAAGTAGAGGGAGAAGAAAAAGGCAGGCAAATAAAAAGTAGAGCAAGTAAATGATAGTTTGTATGTAGGAACCTGACAAGAATTTGATGATGTCTCCCCGTCAACGGAGCCATAAATTCTCCTTGCTACTTGTAAACAGCGTTTGGATTTTCCCCGGAGAGGAGGGGTGATGTAGCACAGTAGAGATAAGTATTTCCCTCTGTGAGAACCAAGGTTACCGAACCAATAAGAGAACCAAGCAAATTCCCTTTGACAGTACCTACACACACACAACAACAATTACATGCAACCAACGCGGGCAAGAGGGTTGTCAATCCCTTGAACTCGTTACTTGTAAGGATTAATTCTGATAGTGATAGATGGATAGGTAATTCACAAAATAAAATAAAAGTAAATAAATTGCAGCAAGGTACTTTTGAATTTAATATATAATAAAGGTAGACCCGAGGTTTCACTAGAGGCTTCTCTCTCGAACACATAGCATACAGTGGGTGAACAAATTACTGTTGTGTAATTGATAGAAAAGCGCAGAATTATGACGTATTCATAGCAATGATGACACATACAGGCATGACGTCCATGATAAGTAGACCGACTCCTGCCGGCATCTACTACTACTACTACTACTACTACTACTACTACTACTACTACTACTACTACTACTACTTCACCAATCGACCGGTATCCGCCATGCATCTATGGTATTAAGTTCATGACAAACAGAGTAACGCCTCAAGCAAGATGACATAATGTAGACAAAGTAAAACCAATCAATATGAATAAACCCCCTCGCTTTATCCTTAATGACAATAATACAATATGTGTCTTGTCCCCTACATTCACTAGGATATAGAGCACCGCAAGACTGAACTAATTACAAAGCACCTCCCCCGCCAAAGATAAATCATCTAGTTGGCCAAACCAAACGGATAGTTCGGAGAGAAATACAAAGCTATCATAATCATGCATAATAAAGTTTAGAAAAGACTCAATTACTTTCAATGAATAATCCGATCATAAACTCACAATTCATCAGATCCGAACAAAAACACCGCAAAAGAAGATTACATCGGATAGAACTCCAAGAAGATCAAGGAGAACATTGTATTGAAGATCAAAGAGAGAGAGGTAGCCATCTAACTACGAGCTATGGACGTGTAGGTTTGTGGTGAACTATTCAAACATCATCGGAAGTTAGCAATGATGATGTAGATGCCCTCCGTGATCGACTCCCCCTCCTGCTGAGTATCGGAAAAGGCCTCTAGATGGGATCGCAGAAACATGCACTTACGATGGCGAAAAATATATTTAGGGTGGCTTTCTATTGGTTTCCCAATATTAGAGAATTTATAGAAGCGAAATTAGGTCTGACGGAGCCATGAGGGGCCCACAAGGTAACAGGGCGCCCCCAGGGTGCGCCCTCTTGCCTTGTCGTCTCCTCGTCTGGACTCTGGTCTCCCCCGAAGCTTCTAGGGTCTCCTTTGTCCAGAAAAAAATTGTCAAAAAATTTCGTAGCGTTTGGACTCCGTTTGGTACTGATTTTCTGAAAAACCAAAAACAAGCAAAAGAACAGCAACCGACACTAGGCACTGTGTTAATAGGATAGTTTCCAAAAATGATATAAAATAATATGAAAATGCATATAAAGCATCATGGATTGATAATATAATAGCACGAAAATAAAAATTTATAGATACATCGAAAACGTATCAACCGCCACCAGAGAAGAAGGTGTCGTGACGTAGCTGGAGTCGGCAAGGGAGTACGACCTCAAGTTTATACCGTCCAACTCCTTGATGGAGTACCATCTTGACGTCAAGAAGGATGGTGATGATGCTAAGTATATTTAGGTTTTAAGCTAGTATGTTTAAGTTTGTTCGTGTGAACTATGTTGAATTTGGACGATGTAAATGACGCACACTACTAGGTTTAAATTATGCGGTAGCATGTGTTCATCGAATTTAATCTTTTGTGCCGGCGCGGTACTGTCGATTTACAGTATCCTATAAACCAAATTTGTCGTACCGCCGGTTTGCGGGATGTTGTACAGATGCTCTAAAAGCAAGTACAATAGAGCTGAGTGAGCGGACTATAAAGAATAAACTAATATATTTTTACTTAGTTGGAGGAAAGAGAACAGGAGAGAAAAGGTAAGAGCGTGGTTAATAGTATAGCCGACCGCTGGCTATAAGATGTCGCACATCATCTATAGCCAAGCTTATAGCCGGCAAGTATAATAGTCAGATACAAATAAGTAGTACTTCTTTGATACATGGCCCACATCTCTATCTCACAAAATGTCTAGAAGTACGTGCTACAGCCGGCTGTTAGTTAGTAGCTCGCTTCTCTTCTCTCTCCTCTTCTCTCTCTGCCAACTTAGTAGCAATATATTATTTTAAGTCTTACAGTCCGTCCACGTCACCTTATTATACTTGCTCTAAGCGGGCTCTTCATGAAGAGCCAGCTCCAGCACGTGCTCCTAGGCATTTTGTGAGAATGAAAGGTGGGCCACATAATGAAAAAGTAGTACACTTTTTTGATTTACTATTGTACATGTTGGCTATAAAATGGACTATAGATGACATGACACTGGTTTATAGGCAGCAGCTGGCTACACTATTAACCATGCTCTAACAGTAAAATTCGAGACCGAACAAATATACACTCGTTTCGTTTCTTATCGGAAAGCCAAAGTCAAGAACAACCATCCGTAGAATTGGTAAACAACCACCGGCGACCACCACCTAGTCAGTCCAACCACCGCGCCTCGTAATGAGAAATACTTAAGCTGCGAGGTTCTAACTGCAAAGCTACTCCAACGAAAGAAATATCACTAATGCCTCCTTTGGTTCATAGGATAAGATTATCGTAGGAATAGAAATTTTGTAGGAAATGAGATGACATGTATCTCAAATCCTATGAGTAGGAATAGGAAAAAAGATGTCATTTGGATCACACCCAAAGAATTTTTTCATTGAGTCTAGGCTCATTTTTATTTTCTTATGAAATGTGGAGGATAGGAATCAATCCTATGTAAGAATATAAATTCATTCCTATGAATCAAAAGGCTTTGAAGGAAAAATTCCTATAAGAATCCTATCATGTAGAGATCCTACGAAATTCCTCCAAAGGCCTAAGAGCATCTCTAACAGCCGCGCAAAAAGGCGCGCGCGTGCTAAATTTGCGATTTCGCGCGCGCGAGGCAGAATGGCGCGCTCCAGCGGCGGCGGGAAAACCGCGCGCGCGGGAACCGCTTGCGCGCGCGTGAAATGGCGGCCTCTCGCGCGCCATTTTTGCGGCGCCTCCTCCCGCGCGCCTACAAAACGCAGCGCGCGCTCCCCTCGCTCTCCACCGCGCTCTCTCTCTCTCTCCCTGCCTCTCGCGCCACCGCTTGCGCCCGCCGCCCCCGAGCGCCGCCGCCGCACCGGAGCGCCGCCGCCGCCCCCGAAGCGCCACCATGCCGCCGCGCCGCCGTTCTTCGTCGGGCTATCGCGGCGTCCGCGAGCGCCCGAACGGCGCCGGCTTCTACGCCGAGATACGCTCCGGCGATCTCCGACTTCCCCTCGGCATGTACGAGACGGCGCACGAGGCCGCCCGCGCGTTCGACGCGGCGGCGTGGCGCCTAGGCAGGCCGCGCCGTCAGATGAATTTTGACGACGTCCGCACGCTCGAGCAGGCGTTGGAGCTCGCCCCGCCGCCTCGTCTACACTCCGCACGAGACCGTGCGGAGCACACTGCGATGCAGAACCACCTCCTTGTCGCCCAGAAGGACGAGCGGCGCATGGCGGAGTGGCGCCGGCTCCACCCGGAGGACGTCGCCTACGAGCAGCAGTATTGGGCACGTCGCCGCGAGGAGGACACGCGCCGCCGCCGCGAGGAGCGGTTGGACATGCGTTGTCGGAGGGAATTGGCGTGTCAGCAGTGCGCCGTCCGCGATGCAGGCGGGAGAACGATCTTCACTGAAAACGATGACCGTTGGATCGACGTCTGGCTGTCAACCTCCTCCGACACCAACGACGAAGCCGGTGATGGTGGAGATGACTGGAGCGACTGGGATTAGTTTTTTTTTTATGTTTTCGAACTATCTATCTATCTATCTATCTATGTTTTCGAACTACCTATCTAGTTGCAATATGTAAAATAACTTTGTATCCTTTTTATTTTAATGCAATTTTACGTATTAAAAAATAGTGTTCGCGCGCTGCATTTTTGGCACTGCTGGAGCGGCGCGAGCGCTGCATTATAGCGCGGCTGTTGGAGCCAGCGCCTATCCCCGCGCTATACCTGCCGAAGCGCGCGCGGCATATGCTTTTTTTAGGCGCGGCGCTTAGAGCATCTCCAACAGCCGCGCTAAGCGCCGCGCCCAAAAAAAGCATATGCCGCGCGCGCTTCGGCAGGTATAGCGCGGGGATGGGCGCTGAATCCAACAGCCGCGCTATAATGCAGCGCGCGCGCGCCGCTCCAGCAGTGCCCAAAAATGCAGCGCGCGCACACCATTTTTTAATACGTAAAATTGCATTAAAATAAAAAGGATACAAAGTTATTTTACATATTGCAACTAGATAGGTAGTTCGAAAACATAGATAGATAGTTCTAAAACATAGATAGATAGATAGATAGTTCGAAAACATAAAAAAAACTAATCGCTCCAGTCATCTCCATCATCACCGGCTTCCTCGTTGGTGTCGGAGGAGGTTGACAGCCAGGCGTCGAACCAACGGTCATCTTCTGCGGCGAAGATCGTTCTCCCGCCTGCATCGCGGACGGCGCACTGCTGACACGCCAATTCCCTCCGACGACGCCTGTCCAACCGCTCCTCGCGGCGGCGGCGCGTGTCCTCCTCGCGGCGACGTGCCCAGTACTGCTGCTCGTAGGCGACGTCCTCCGGGTGGAGCCGGCGCCACTCCGCCATGCGCCGCTCGTCCTCTTGGGCAACGAGGAGGCGGTTCTGCGACGCCGTGTGCTCCGCACAGTCTCGTGCGGAGTGTAGACGAGGCGGCGGGGCGAGCTCCAACGCCTGCTCGAGCGTGCGGGCGTCGTCGAAATTCATCTGACGGCGCGGCCTGCCTAGGCGCCACGCCGCCGCGTAGAACGCGCGGGCGGCCTCGTGCGCCGTCTCGTACGTGCCGAGGGGAAGCCGGAGATCGCCGGAGCGTATCTCGGCGTAGAAGCCGGCGCCGTTCGGGCGCTCGCGGACGCCGCGGTAGCCCGACGAAGAACGGCGGCGCGGCGGCATGGTGGCGCGTCGGGGGCGGCGGAGGTGCTCCGGTGCGACGACGGCGCTCGGGGGCGGCGGGCGCAAGCGGTGGCGCGAGAGGCAGGGAGAGAGGGAGAGAGAGCGCGGTGGAGAGCGAGGGGAGCGCGCGCGCGCTGCGTTTTATAGGCGCGCGGGAGGAGGCGCCGCAAAAAAGGCGCGCGGGAGGCCGCCGTTTCGCGCACGCGCGCAAGCGGTTCCCGCGCGCGCGTTTTTCCCGCCGCCGCTGCAGCGCGGAATTCTGTCCCGCGCGCGCGAAATCGCAAGTTTAGCGCGCGTGTCTTTTTGCGCGGTTGTTGAAGATGCTCTTAGCGCGGTTGTTGGAGATGCTATAAACTGAAGAAACATCCCCGATAGTTTTCTGGAAAGCCCCTTACATTACTAGCAGTACGTTACTCCCCTCTTTCTCCTTCCCGCTTCGCCTCCGAGATCTCTCCCAGCTCCGGCGACCGGAGTTTCGGAGAACGCTTCCGGATGCCCGCTCACCCGATGCTCGTGCCGAAGCGCATCAATTACGTGGCCCCGATGCTCGCCTCCGCCCTCATCCTGCTCCTCCTCCTCTCCGGCTACTTCGAGCTCCCCTCTATAACCTCCTCCCTCTCCACCCAGTTCTCCCCCACCGTCCCCGCATCCGGCACCACTGGGAGCCGCCGCTTCGAGACAGCGCTCGACTCCGTCGGCTCCCGCGAGCGGTCCGCTTTTACGTCCACCCTTGCCGCCTTCAGCGCTTGGGACGCCGCCGTCGGGTGCCCCCGCATCCGCGCCAAGATCGGCGCCGCTAACGCGACGACGGCCTCTGCCGTGGCTTCCATCACCGGCGGAGCGGGGTGGGGAGGCGCGAGGTGCGAGGAGATGAAGACGCGACACGTGGGGGTGTTCGTCAAGGGGTGGACGTGGATCCCCGACTCGCTCGACGGTGTGTACACATGCCGTTGTGGAGTGAGCTGCGTGTGGAGCAAGGCCGCCTCAGTCGTCGACCGCCCCGATGCGCTGCTCTTCGAGGGCGCTACGCCGCCGCAGCAGGTACTGCAGCCCGCTCCGTCTTTGCTGTGATAACGAGGTAAAGTGGCATTTCTTTGTTACACGAGTCCGGAGCTGCCCGTGTAAGTTGAGCTGAATTGGTGCATATAGATATAGGTAGCTCGACTCCTAAGCTTAGTGTCATCCAAATTGACAAGGTGCAAATGTTTGCTTCCTTGTAGAGTTGAGAGTTGTGTTGGTTGTCTCGGCTCTTCTCAAGGACATGGATTCTTTTTTCTGTTGGGGCAAATTGGGCAGACATCACAAGTTTGCTTTTTGAAAGGACAGGGATTCATGGTTTTTGGCGAGTTTTTAGAGTATGCTATTGGCCGAAATTGAGGAAGTGATAAATTCTGTCTTGTTCAGACCAGAATGATTTAAGTTTTTGTCAGCCCCAGCGCCATGTTATTAGATAAGCAATGTTCTTTTTATAAATATAAGGCTGGTCGTAATGGTAGTATCATAGCTAGTACTCCCTCCGTCCGAAAATACTTGTCATCAAAATTGACAAAAGGGGATGTATCTAGAACTAAAATACATCTAGATACACCCCCTTTTATCCATTTTGATGACAAGTATTTCCGGACGGAGGGAGTATCATGCAAGCCAACTAGACAATTTTGATGAGGTGTCATATAGAATTAAATGAAGAAAAAAATGGTTGAGTATCATATCATGATACCATATCATAATAAATGCTATAGTAGTATGTGTTATGCATGGTAATAAATAGAGTACTACTAGTAGTATGTGTCATGCATGGTAGTACTAATATATGATATTAGGGAGATGATACTAGTATATGATACTCCCCATTACAACCAGCCTAAGCATGCGCAAGCGTGATGGCTAGAAATCTCCTAAAGGCGAAAGATAAATGCTCAAGATTAATCAGCATTTCAATGCTTGTGTAGGATACTTCTGTGAGCTAATACAGATTTGTTCAGACAATCATTTGGGTATTAGTTGGGAGCTGTAACTATGGGTCAAAGAATGAACATTTCTGCATGGGGCTAGTTTTTTATATTCTTATTAAATGTTGCCTTTGAATGCTCCTTCACCTCACAGTGAAATTACCGAAGTGTTCTTAGTTACCTTGGTGTTTTCAGTTGGGTCATAAGTGCCACATGCTCGTAGTCATAAAATTGCAATTCTGTGACAACCTCTTTGTGGATCAAACACAATCTGTCCTTTTGACTAACCAACATACCATTTACTTTGTTTTGTTCTTGACTTAAATTCCTAATTGTTCTGAATTTCAACTTTAGCATTCTTAACATATTTTGCAGAGATTGAAAGGTCTGCCTCTTCGTGTTTATCTGGATCTGGAGGCTAGTAGGAAACCAACTGGTTTTGAGGACATTTTTATAGGTTACCATGCTAATGATGATTTGCAAGTAACATATGCTGGAAAATCTTTCCACACTAGCAGGAGTTACCATGTATCCACAGAAAAGACAAATGTACGTCCAAATTCTGCACAGTATATACTGTATTACACAACACAGTAATATCATGGTCTAAGGCACTTTCTTCCTTTGCAGTGATTTTTAACTTTCCATGCATTATGTATGTCCAACCATGTCGTGGAACAGTACAAATAGAACATAGAAGATTGATCTGATCAAGTATAGTTGTCTGTAGAACATTTGGCACTAACAAGCATCTACAGCCTCACATGGTCACGCCTTAGCTGGAGGTGTTCCTGTCCTCCTGGGGATCTTGGCAAAAGCCGGAAGAGTAGTATAGTGGATGCTACCAAAAATGGTCTCTACTCATAATATGGAAATCAGTGAACAAAACAACACATGATGTCAAATTGTTTCTGCAGTTTGTGCTACACCTGTCAGAAAGATATAAGTTTCCATGTCCACAGCTGCATTGGTTTTGCACAAAGATGCTATCCATCCTGCTATAATATGATCTTGTATAATTGTTTGAACTGCTGATTTCCTGTCTTGTATCAGGAAGCACTTATCTATTGGTCATCTTCAAGGTGTCTTCCTCACAGAGACAAGCTTGCAGAAGATTTCCTCTCATTGGTGGCACACCATTCCTTCGGAAAATGTTTGAATAATGTTGGTGGTCCTGACATGGCACTATCCATGTATCCGATTTGCTCAAACAATGGCAATGGATCACCACACTGGTGGGATCACCTACACTGTGCAATGTCACATTACAAGTTTGTTCTTGCAATCGAGAACACCAAGACAGAAAGTTATGTGACAGAGAAGCTGTTCTATGCATTGGAGGCCGGGTCAGTGCCAATATACTTTGGTGCACCCAATGTCTGGGATTTCATTCCTCCCAATTCTGCAATTGATGCCTCCAAATTCAGCTCTCTTAAAGAACTGGCATCATATGTGAAAGCACTTGCGAATGATCCGGTAGCGTATGCAGAATACCATGCATGGAGGCGATGTGGTGTTCTCGGCAACTTTGGCAGGACACGTGAAATGAGCCTTGATACACTGCCTTGCCGACTCTGCGAGCTAGTTAGCAAGAGAGGTGGTAGAAGTGCGGATTCATTTGATTGACTGGTTGGTACCCTACTTACATTCTCCGCATTCACTTTACGTTGTTAGCACATTCATTGTAAACCTTTCTTTTGTTATACTAGGTGATAACATTGTGTCTTACATATACTTTGATTCAATGAGAACGGAATGACTTCCATTCTGCCTGAGTGATGAGATCATTCAAAGAAGATGAAGTGGTCATATTATGGAATGGCAACAGCTGATATTCTTCTAAGACCACACCGGCCGCCTTTATATATATTCTTTTTTTTTTGTCGCATTGACTGTAGTTAAGGGATGAAACTGTTTTTGTGATGGAAAGGTTCATGTTTGTAGGTGGTGAAACTCACAAATCCACTTCATCTTGTTAATATGAATACATTATAGGATCATATGACCGTTTCTTATAATGAGGTGTTGACAAATTGAAGAAATGTGTTGGGTTCTTGTATATCTGTTTCTCCACTACTTGTCAACACATTGCGTATCAATTATTTGTGTGTAGAAACTAGGCATTTTATTTAAACGTTTGACGTATGAAAATGGGATAAAGCAGGTCACTGATTTCCAAATTCTTAGAGGGGTAATGATACCATGGTAGTCATTGACTGTCTTTCCAGCATTACTCATTTTCTTCATGTTCATGAGAATTTGTATGTCTCTTCGATAGTCACAGTTCATGGCGTTCCATTGGAGATTAATTCTGATCTTCGAAGACTTTTCACCTCTAAATTTTGGGAAAGTTTCGTCTCCGGTAGTCAAATTTCATGGTGTTCAATTGGAGTGTAATTCTGATCTTGATTCTTGAATATCTTTCCTTCAGCACAACTTATCACCCCCAACGTGTTTAGAGCACGTGTTCTATTTTGCATTCCATTCGCCATTGCCGAATTTGTTTAAAACAACATTTTTTAATCTAGTATACCTATGAAAATGGGATAAAGCAGGTCACTGATTTCCAAATTCTTAGAAGGGTAATGATACCATGGTAGTCATTAACTGTCTTTCCAACATTACTCATTTTTTCATGTTCATGAGAATTTGCATGTCTCTTCGATAGTCACAGTTCATGGCGTTCCATTGGAGATTAATTCTGATCTTCAAAGACTTTTGACCTCTAAATTTTGAGAAAGTTTCGTCTCCGGTAGTCAAATTTCATGGTGTTCAATTGGAGTGTAATTCTGATCTTGATTCTTAAATATCTTTCCTTCAGCACAACTTATCACCCCCAACGTGTTCAGAGCATGTGCTCTACTTTGCATTTCATTCGCCATTGCCAAATTTGTTTAAAACAACAATTTTTAACCTAGTATGAGCATGACAACTTTAAAATCCTTTATGGATGAAGATGTCGAACTCCTCTGAATTGGTCAGAAACTGGTGAAACATAATTCTTTAGACCAGATATGACCCAAAAAGTGAAAGAGCAAGTTCACATTATTCGTGAACATTTGTGAAGGTGTGACGGTTTAGGGGTGCCTCGACCTCGACATGTTGGTTGTCGGCCTGGTAGGCCGGCCCGAGGACCCCAAGTTTGGTTCTACCTTGGGCCTTCATGGTTGCCTATGGCGCTTTACAAATGAGACTCTAGAAGCCTTCTCGTCCAAGTCAGGGAAGACGAAGCCATGGAGGACCCACCCCCCTTCATCGAAGTAGCTAGCTAGATTGTGTAACCCTACACTAATGCAAAAAAACCTCCCTGCCACTGTTAACAGGTCATCAGTGGCGGATGCGGCGCCCACCACTGGTAAAGGCCCATCAGTGGATCGACAAGCTCGATTCCGTCCTATGGAGTATGAGAACTATGCCTAACCAACCTATCGGCTACACTCCTTTCTTCATGGTATATGGAGCCCGAAGCTGTCCTCCCGAGCACACTCCAACATGATTCTTCTCATGTATCTCGCAACATGCAATATGATGCCGAGCTGGAGCGCCAGGACAACTTGGATGTGCGGGAGGAAACCAGGAAACGTCACAGTAGCCAGGTCGGCTATCTACCAGCAACAGCTTCACTGTTATCAAACGCACGAAGTATGCTGTAAAGTATGAGGCAGGGCGTTCAACTTTAGCGACCTCGTTCTATGTCTGATACAAGATACGAAGGGACTGCACAAGCTTTTCATGGCCATGGGACGGGCCCTTCATCATCAGATGGGCCCTTCATCATCTACAAAGTCCCACACGACGGAGCATATCGGATCCAACACGATGAGACCAGCTTCCTCGATCCGAACTCCTGGAAGACTACCCTACTACGTCACTTTTATGCTACTCTTTTCATTCTTACTTTAAATTGTTATTAGTTCGATCCGCACATTTGTGTATGAAAAGATTATCCATCCCCAAGTAGGGGGTATCTGAAATGTTTCTGATCCTTTATTTAATTTTTGATCATGCTCAGTTATTTACCCAATCTGGTTTTTTGCATGTTAGTCCCTAGACCAGGCTTGGGGCTGGTACATCCATTATTCAATTGCCACCGCTTGCTAGCCTGATAGGGATGCGCTGGTAGATCTCGATTACTAGCAATAGTCCCTCACAGATGCGCGATTTAGTGGCGATCACAAGGAAGATTACAAGAATCGGACGAACTATGGTTCATAGCGAGGGGAAAGGTAAGTGTCGTGCCACCGTTGTCTCATCCTATGGATGTCTTCTCTTCCATGCACGTTGTCTTTAATAGTGTCACGGGGCTACTTTAGTTAGCCCACTTCGGCCCATGAACACGCTGGTTGGGCCGCTTGGGCCGTGCAGGCCATGCAGCGGTCCACTGGCTGTTGAAGTCGTCGTCTTGCCAATCCTCTGAGTCAGGTGCGCTGACATCCCCTCCTCCTTGGGAAGAGGCTTGCCCCCAAGCCCAGCAAGCTAGCTTTGTCTTCCCAGGTTGTGCACACAGTGGAAGAATTGGACCATTGGATGTTCACGTGCTCACGGACGCCGTCTTTTTGCTTAGACCAACAAGTCTAAAGAACATCTTCTAGGACAATGAGATCATCAGAACACTGTGGAAGTTGTGTTTCAGCTATCGTACTAGGAAAAAGGGCTTGGCTTGGGAGGGAGACGTGAAGCACCGGATGCATCGTCGCTTGTTACGCCTAGTCATTTATCTTGGCCATGATTTGGAACGACACATAGAACTTGTAGGCCAGTTTGTGGTTCTCTCTTGAGGCCACAAACGACTGAATATACGGTTGTTGCTTGAGGAACATTCGGTTACCCACTATAAGGTTGTGAAGGAGCGCTTCTTGTCTGCTAGGTTTTTCATCAGCTGTCGCACCTGGTTGAGATGTTGTTGCAACAAATCTTGGACAGTGGCGCGCTCATCCAGCCAAGATTGGAGGGCGAAACTGAACAGGTACCCTCAGATGTGATCCCCCAATGGCGAGGCTCTTACCCAAACATGGCTTTGAACAGAGTCATACCGATGGCTGAATGATGAGCACTGTTGATGTAGGGTGGAACCCTAATCGGCAGATCTTTCACGAAAGGAGGTTATCCCACGATGAACACGGAGAACACAAGGAAGACACGAAGGAAAACACGAGGGGCAACACTCAAATCAACACAAATACGGTCACACAGGTGCTAGATCCACGACACATATCAAGATACACGATCCATAGTCAACAACGGTAGTACAAAGATAGTCTTCTCCCGGAGGAGGTCTTGAGTTATCCCTTGGGATCTTCTCCACGAAGGAGGTCTTGAATCCGAGGTGGATCTTCTCTGAAGAGGCCGCAGTCTCGTAGGAGAGGAACCACTAAGGTCTATGATGAGCTATCCAAAAGCTCCTTCGGAAGGATGGAAGTCAACGAGTATATATTACATGGGATGACGCCGTCGGGTTGGATGTCCGCTGGTCACCGGACATCCTGTGGTTCGGGAGGGACCGGACGTCCGGTAATCCTCGGATTTCCGCTATTTATGTTCTGTGGTCGATGTCACGGACGTCCGGTGGCTTCCGGTCGTCCGGTCGTCTGGGAGTCGCCGGTCGTCCGGTGAACGCTGGTCGTCCGGTGCCTGGAAGTGACCGGTCGTCCGGTGTGGGCCGGACGTCCGGTGCCTGTAGCATCTTCAGCCGTACTTCTTCTTGTTCCAAGCACTTGTCGATCTCGCCGTCTTATCCGCTGTGCAGAGCTGTCCCGTGGCCTTCATCCAAGTACCTGAGTATGCATAGAGTTTCGGATGAGGGTAGAAGCCATGTCTCATTGTAATGCCCCGGATGTAATATTTTCCCTTTTGGGTATATAATATATCTCCGGCTTCATCTATTTCCATTTCGGGTTCTTTGTCCTTCGGGCTTTCGTCGTTTTGTTGTGTGAGTGTGTGGCATTCATTCATATCATGTAGACATGTGCATTGCATTGCTTTTGTGTTGGGGGTTGCATCCGGTTCGTGGCGTTTCTTCCCGTTGTCCGTTTCGTGTTCCGGAGCTCCCTCACGTGTCCGTGACGTCCCGTAGGCCTACTTTGTTGTTCGGGCGTTTTTCGTTACCGGTGTGCCGCGAGGTTGTGTTGTGTGTTGTTGTTTTGTTGTGTGCAACCCGCCTCTCAAATCTCGTCTCGTTTGGACTCCGTTGACTTTTCCCTCCGTTGTCCGTGTGGGTCCGATGTGCCTTCACTTCGTGTCCCGGAAATACCCCTGCTGCTCTCTTTTATATCCGTCTGGTCCTTTTAAATCATTCCCGCGATCGGATCCGTTGGATCAGATCGGAGGGCTCCTAAACACCCCCTAGTCCCCAAACCCTAGTCTAAAACTGCTACATATAGACCCCTAGTCTATTTGTTGGCATTTCCCTTCTTCTTCCTCCCCTCTCCTTTCTTTTTTTTTCAGTTCTTTCAGATCCAAATCCAGCCCCGTAGCTATCTCCAGATCCCGAGGGGATCCTGCGAGCCTACCAGCGCCGCTCGACCGGAGCCTCGAAGCGTGCGAGGTCAACGCCCCCAGCCGCCGGCTCCTTCTGGCCCCTCCCGCTCGACCGGATCGACCGAGCCGGCCGCTCGCGAGGCCCAGGGGGGGGACCAGATCCCCGTCGCGCCAGGAGGCCGACCCACCGACCGGGCCGGCTTCGCTCCCCCGCGTCAGCCCGCTTCGCCGTCGCCCTGGGCCAGAGGCCCGATCGCCTTCCTCCCCGCCAGTTCTCCGGTCGCCAGGCCGGGCCGCCGCCGCTTCTTCCCGCGCTCCAGGCGCCACCCGGGCCGCCCAGCCGGGCCTCGCCTCGCCAGGCCGCCGCGCAGCCGCTCGCCAGCCCGCGAGTGGGCCGGCCGCCTGCTCTCTTCGCGGTGGGCCTTCGCCACCCAGCCACCCGAGCGGGCTCTCTGCGCTCCAGCAGATCTGGGCCGCACCGCCTCGCGGGCCTCCGCCGCCACTGTAGCCGCCGCACTGTTCATCCGCGGATCCGCTACTGTTCATTTCAGATCTGGATCGAGGTCTATTTTCAACCCTAAGTCCCTGTTGCACTTGATCTGTGATGCATACTTTGACCTGCCATAACTTTTTATCTGCTGCTCCGTTTTGCGCGTGTAGCATGTCCAGATGTTCGTGGAGTTGCCCTCTACGTTTTACCTGTTGTAGTCTTGCATGTTAGATGTCATCTTGACACATGTTTTGCTGTTACAAGAGTGCATGATGATATAAACTGCTGTTATGTGTTATTTTCATGCCACCTTTGACTTGTGATAACTTTTAGCTCGTTTGTCCAAACGATGCAAATGACATGTCCACGTGTTCGTCTTGCCACGAACTACGTGTTGTGTGAGATAGGTTGCATGGTAGATTTATTGTTTCCTTGTTATCATCGTTGCAAAGTGCCATGTTCACATGTTGTGTTTTCACTTGTTATGAAATGCCATCTTGTTGAGCTCGTTGCAATCGGTGTGTTCACCACAATGATGCATGCTTGTGTGTTTCGGGATCACCTTCATATGTATTTTGATGAGGTGCTTACCCTTTGCCATGTTTAGCTTAGATGTGACTTAAACATGCTCTTTTGTGTGCTATGATGATGTTGCTGTTTTAGGACTTAGTGAAATTTCACTAAGTCTGAAATCTGTAACGTTCCGATGCCATGTTCGTGTGATGTTGTAGGACAAAGCATGATAGTTTTGGGGTGGATTTTGATTGTTCCTTGAAGTATATATTGTTGTCTTTCCATCCATGTCCTCACATGTCCATTTGAGTGGCTGTAGCATGTTTATCTTTTGCTCCAAACTTTCAATAAAATTCTGCTGCCAGAATTTTATTTCAAAGTTCAATATGTCCAAGATCATTGCTTTTGATCCGTGACTCCGTTGGGGGTGCACTTTGGACCTAGTTGCTTTACATTATATCTATTTTGTGTTCAAGTCCTTTGCCATGCTTTTTGGGTGCTGTAGATTAATTATTTTGAGCTCCAAAGATGCTATGTTGCTGTAGTTTTCAGTTTTCGCTCAAATCTTGTTTCGGGCATAACTTTTAGCCCGTAACTCCGATTTCAGCGAATCTTATATCAAACTTGGGTGATTTTCTGTGTAGATTAATAATATCAGGTTGTTATCTTGTTTTGAGGTGTTTTGCTTGAGTGATGTTTTACGTGCTCCTTGTGCATCTCTAGTGCATCCTTCATGCATACATGTGTTTTGAGTGCGCATTGCATCGTGTTGATTGGTGCTTGGTGTGTTTGTCTTGTTTAGAGCCGGAAGTTGAGCACGAGTTTTCCAACGAGGTTGAGCACGAGGTTTCCAACGAGTTTGAGCAAGAGGACCCTTCTTTCGATCCGAACGTCTTCTCTTCAGGCAAGATGACCGAACCCCGATAACATTACTATCTTTGTCTATTGCTAGTAGTCTCGATCTTTAGTTTTGCCTCGATGCCCATGTTCTTCTTGTCAGCCTCCTACTTGTAACCAAATGCCATGTTTAACCACCTTACCTATGCAAACCGTTGCTTGGCTAAGTACGCTTCGCTCAGCCCTTCTTATAGCGTTGCTAGTTGCAGGTGAAGTGGAGATGCTTGCTCCATGTTGAAGTTTGGTTGGGTTATATCACACTATATAAATGCTTTAATTGAGATCACCTATATATTGGCAAGGGTGGAAGGCTGAGCCTTTTGCTTGGTGTTTTGTTCCACTCATGCCGTTAGGATCCGTATAAGCCGGTTTTATGTTCCTTGATTATGCGTTCCTAACACGGTTGGGGTGTATGGGACCCCCTCGATAAACCGCTATGTGCTAAGTCTTTTCCAGCAAATCCCAACATTGGTACTATTTGCCTAATAACAAACTAAACATGCATAGGGAGTAATTAACCCTCTTTCTTAATCAACAACCCCGGGCCAGTGCTCCACATGAGTGTTGGTCCGAAACGGGGAGCCTGCGGGGCCACCTCGAGGAAACTCAAGGTTTGGTAAAAACCCGTAGCTTCACCCATCCGGTCGTGGCCTGAGACGAGATACGCGCGGCTACTATCAGGGTGTCGGCACGCCGGGAGGATTTGCTGGATTAGCCTTACCTTAGCTCGGTATATCTTGAGCACGGGATTCCGAGGATACTCGGGTCTTCCCACTTTGGAGTTGCGACTCCGCGGATCGTGGGCTTGTAATGGGTCAAGTTGGAACACCCCTGCAGGGTTTGAACTTTCGAAAGCCGTGCCCGCGGTTATGTGGCAGATGGGAGCTTGTTAATTCCGGTTGTAGATAACTTGACACAATGATACTAATACACTACCAGCGTGTGTTCCGTGACTGTCAATTTCCGAATCGGGATTCGGGAGTTGAACACGGAGGGGTTATGTTTGTGAGCTTGTAGCTAGGATCACTTCGTGATCACTTCTCGCTTTGCCTTCTCTTCTCGCTCTCTCTGGCGTATGTTAGTGCTAGTTGCTGCTGCAGACTCTTTGTTGTTCCTTCACCTCATTTCTTTCTTCAACCTTTCCTCACCTAAAGGCTTTGATAGTTCTGTTACCCGGGAACGGGATTGCTGAGTCCTCTGTGGCTCACAGTTACTTCACACACCAGATGCAGGTCCAGCCGTGAGCTATCCAGGTGATGGCACCGAGCTGGATTGGGAGTACGACGAGGAGCGTAGTCGTTACTACGTGCGCTACCCGGACGATCAGTAGTGGAGTCTCTTACTAGGATTCGATCCGCCTGTGGTTGTTTTATTTATCTGAGTTTGGTACCTTGACATTTGGCTTTTGCCCTTAGAGGGTTGTAGTGATCTTATTGAATGATGTTTGAGACTTGTACTGTTATTCTGTGACGTGGCGATTGTAAGCCAACTATTTTCAGTTTACTATCCCTCTTTTACATGAGTTGTGCAAAGATTACCAAACTTGAGATCATTCTAGGATGGACTTATGCCTTTAAGTCGTGCCTCGACACGTAGGAGGTATAATTCCATCCTGGGCATTACACTCATGTGAATCGGGAGGATGTGGAGAAAGGAGTGAAGTCACCTCGGTCTCGAGAGCTCTTGCACGGGCTCGAGTCATTGGTACTTTGGGCACTTGGTGAGTCGACAGTATGTCCATGGGATGATCTTGGGATGCTCCGCATCATCTCCCCTCCCCTGGGAAAGATCCGACCTCGAATCGAAATCTTCATCACCATGGAAAGGAGATAGGTCCTTGATGTTGAAAGTATCGCTCACGGAGTACTTGTCTCGTGGGATGTCGATCTTGTAGGCGTTGTTGTTGTAGCGTGCTAGCACCTTGAAGGGTCCGTCGGCGCGAGGTAGTAGTTTGGACTTGCGCTCGTGTGGGAAACGGTCCTTGCGAAGATGAAGCCAAACAAGATCTCCCAGTTGGAACACCATTGGTGCCTTGTTGACGTTGAGCTTGGTGGTGAGACGATGGACTTGTCGCTCGATCATTGCCCTTGTATCTTCGTGCACCTTCTTGAGATAGCTCACTCATGCACTTGCGTCCATGTTCGTGCGCTCTTGTAGAGGTAGAGGTAGGATGTCCAATGGGGACAACGGGTTGAAGCCGTAGACGACCTCGAAGGGGGACATGCCGGTAGTCGAATGTCTTGCGTGGTTGTAGGCGTACTCGGCGATGGGCAAGAATTGCTCCCATTCCTTGATGTTCCTCTTGATCAACATGCGAAGAAGCGTCGAAAGCGTGCGGTTAGTCACCTCTGTTTGGCCGTCGGTTTGTGGATGGTATGCCGAAGAGAAGAGTAGCTTGATTCCTAGTTTGGCGCATAGAGTCTTCCAAAAGTAGCTCAAGAACTTGACGTCCCGATCTGATACGATCGTCTTGGGTACTCCATGTAGACGAATGATCTCCCTACAAAAGAGATTTGCAACATGTGAAGCATCGTCGATCTTGTTACAAGGAATGAAATGAGCCATTTTAGAGAATCTATCCACGACAACAAACACGGAATCTTTGCCATTTTGAGTCCTAGGCAATCCAAGTACAAAATCCATGCTTATGTCTTCCCATGGATGGTATGGAATAGGAAGTGGCATGTAAAGACCATGAGATTGAGCTTTTGACTTAGCTTTGCGGCATGTAGAACATCGATTGGTGAGGCGTGAGACGTCACGTAGCATCCTGGGCCAAAAGTAGTTCTTTGAGAGCGTAGCAAATGTCTTGTCGCGTCCAAAGTGTCCCATGAGTCCTCCATGAGATTCCTGCAAAAGGAGCAAACGAAGCGAAGACTCGGGAATGCAAAGTTTGTTAGCTCTCATAAGATATCCATCCCTTATGTAGTAACGTTCCCAAGACATGTGAGTCAAACACTTATCATAAGGAGTTGCAAAGAAAGGATCATGCTCATATAAATCTTTTATGTGCTCAAAGCCAATACCATTCAACTCAAGTTGTGTAACAATCATGCATCTCTGGGAAAGTGCGTCCGCCACAACATTTTCTTTGCCTTTGATGTATTTGATGACATAGGGAAAAGACTCAATGAACTCACTCCATTTAGCATGACGCTTGTTCAACTTAGTTTGACCCTTGAGATACTTGAGAGTCTCATGGTCCGTATGAAGAATGAATTCATGAGGTCTAAGGTAATGTTCCCAAACACGTAAAACTCTCACCAGGGCATAAAGCTCTTTATCATAGATGGGGTAGTTAAGTTGCACTCCGGATAGCTTCTCGCTAAAGTACGCAATTGGGCGTTTCTCTTGCATTAGCACGCCACCTATGCCGGTACCACTAGCGTCACAATGAATCTCAAACAGTTTATCAAAGTTTGGTAGGGCTAGAAGTGGTGCATGGGTAAGCAAGCTTTTTAGCTCATTGAACGCGGTGTCTTGCGAAGGACCCCAAATGAAGGGTGCGTTCTTCTTGCTCAAGGCGTGTAGAGGCATAGCAATAGTGCTAAAGTCCTTCACAAAACGTCGGTAGAAGCCGGCTAGACCAAGGAAACTACGCACTTGCATGAGATTCGTTGGTTGAGGCCAAGTTTTAATTGCTTCAATTTTAGTTTCATCAACGTGAACACCTTGTAAAGAAATGACAAATCCTAGGAAGACGACCTTGTCAAGGCCAAAAGTGCATTTCTCCATATTAGCATATAAGCGCTCTTTCCGAAGGGTTTGTAAAACCATACGAATGTGTGTCACGTGGTCCTCTAGCGACTTGCTAAAAACGAGGATGTCATCAAAGTAGACCACTACAAAGACGCCTATGTAGGGTTGTAGACAAAAATGCATAAGACGCATAAATGAACCGGGTGCTTCCGATAAACCCATTGGCATGACAAGCCACTCATATAATCCAAATTTGGTTTTGAAAGCCGTTTTCCACTCATCACCCTCATGAATGCGAATTTGGTAGTAACCACTTTTAAGATCAATTTTCGAAAAGATGGTGGCACCACATAATTCATCAAGCATGTCGTCTAAGCATGGGATTGATAACGGTATCTAACGGTGATAGCATTTATCGGTCGGCAATCGGAGCACATGCGAAAACTTCCATCTTTCTTAGGCACGAGAATAACCGGAACGGCACAAGGGCTTAAGCTTTCACGTACATGACCTTTTTCGATGAGTTGTTGCACTTGCCGTTGTATCTCCTTGGTTTCCTCGGGGTTGACGCGGTAAGGAGCCTTGTTTGGAAGTGGTGCGCCGGGTATGAGGTCGATGCGGTGTTCGATTCCGCGAAGTGGAGGTAGACCCGGAGGTTGCTCATCAGGAAAGACGTCCGAGAATTCCTACAACAATTGAGACAACACTAAAGGTAGAGGTGGTGAAGTGTTAGTAGGTTTGGCTTCCCCTTTGCATAAAATCACAAGGTGAAAGACACTCGATGGGTTCTCACACACTTCTCTCATCTCACTTTTGGTTGCAAATAGCACTAGTTGCTTCTTGTCGCTCATCATGGAGTCGCTCATATTTGGCTTGTGGCTCTCACTCTCCTTTTGGTGGCTCACTCTCTCACCATTCTCTCCATGATGGTTGGTAGATAAGTGTTTGTCGGCGGCTACTTGACTTGGAGACATTGGTCGTAGCACGAATTCCTTGCCCTTCATCTTGAAGCTATAGTGATTGGTCCGTCCATTGTGTGTGACTCCACGATCGTATTGCCATGGTCGTCCAAGAATAAGGTGGCACACGGACATGGGGATCACATCACACTCAAGTGTGTCCTCGTAGGCGCCTATCTTGAAGGATACTTGCACGGTGTGCTCGACTCGAAGAATTCTGGCGTCATTAAGCCATTGGACCTTGTAGGGATGAGGGTGTTTCGTCTTGACCAAATGTAGCTTGTCGCATAGCTCTTCGCTTGCCAAGTTATGACAACTTCCTCCATCGATGATAACCTTGACGGAGCGTCCATTGATGCCGGCCTTGGTATGGAAGATATGACATCGTTGGTCGTCATCTTGTTGGTGTTGGAGTGTCAGGACCTTGGAGACAACAAGATTGGGACTTGAGTCATTGTCGCAAAACACTTGATAGTCTTTTTCTTCGTTCACTTGGCGATGCATAGCTACATGCTCAAGGGCTTCCATCTCATCGTCACTCATTGAGTCATAAGATCCGTCATCATTGATGATCATGGTACGAACGGTCTTGCACTCAAATGACTTGTGGCCTCGCCCTTGGCACTTGAAGCATTTGATGGAACTCGTCTTGGAGTTGTCTTCGGTTGGAGTTGTAGATGATGAAGCCCTTGGCTTGAAGTTGCTCGTAGTAGGTGGACGACTCGATGTAGTCGCATTCTTGTAGCTTGACTTGTCACCGAAGTTTGTAGATGGCTTGGTAGAGGTAGGAGGAGTAGCCGAAGTCGTTGAAGCTTGGTTGTAGGAGCCGAAGTTCTTGGAGGTGAAATTGGAGTACTTGTAGTCCTCTTGAACTTGTCGCTCCGCCTTGGTTGCTTGGTGTACTAGCTCGAGGAGATTGGTGTATGGTTGAAAGTCCGCAATCTTCTTGATAGGATAGTTGAGTCCATTCAAGAATCTCGCCATTGTTTGCTCTTCATCTTCCGTGGTGTTGGGTCTTATCATGGCAATCTCCATCTCCTTGTAGTACTCTTCAACGGACTTGGTACCTTGCTTGAGGAGTTGTAGCTTCTTGAACAAGTCACGGTTGTAGTGTGTTGGCACAAAGCGTGCTCTCATGACTTCCTTCATTTGAGCCCAAGTGGTGATAGGAGGTTCGCCTTTTGCTTCTCGTCTCCCTATGATTTGCTCCCACCATACGAGAACATAGTCTTGGAACTCGAGGGAGGCCATTGCAATCTTGTTCTCTTCATCGAAGTTGTGAAGGCGAAAGATCTTGTCAACCTTCAATGCCCATGAGAGGTAGTCTTCGGGATCAATGCTTCCGAAAAACTTTGGCATGGTGAACTTAAGCTTGCCATAGCGATGCTCTTCATTGTTTCCTTGCCTATTGGGAGGGCGTTCTTGATTGGGACGATTAGCAATATCATGTTGCTCTTGTCGAAGTAGATGGCCATTGTCATGGTGTACTTGCCGAGCTTGTGGTTCTTGTTGGCCTTGTTGCTCTTGTCGCGCTTGAGGAGGAACTTCATCTTGCATTCTTGCTTGGTGGCGCCTCTCTTGCATCTTATCGCGAAGGAAATCCTCTTCTTGACGTGTGTGACGAGTGCGAGCTGCCACATTGCGATGTGAATCACGTAATGCTTGTTGCGCCTCAAGAGCTTGAGCTTCTCGACGTTGTTGTGCTTGACGATTAGCTTCAGCACCTTGTTCTTCTTGGTATTGACGTGCTCGCTCTTGTTGTTGTTGGCGTGGTCGTTGCCGTTCTTGTGCTTGCTCAACTGTAGTTTGGTTTTGACGATGTCGATTTTCTTGCTCTTCAAATAGCTCTTGTGAACTCTTGTCATGAAGTGGATTCCGGTTGTCATGTCGAACTTGATGTGCGGCTTGACGAAGAGTGTTTGATGTAGGTGTACTTGAGCCTTCCGTGGAGTCGGTATGTCGACTTGAGCGGCTTTGTCTATGAGAAGAAGTGGAAGAAGAACGTCGGTTGACTATCAAAGTCCGTAGCTCGTCAAATTGGGTAGACATGTTGGTGTTGATGATGTCGAATTGCTCTCTTGTTCTTGCTTCAAATTGGCGCGCGTCCTCGGCGACTTGACCAATGTACTCGCGCATAGCTTCACTTTCTTGATGGAGAACTCGTTGGACACCGAAGAGATGTAGTTTGGTGACGTAGTTGTTCGCTTCTTGAGGATCGTCGAAGATCGGGTTCGAAGATGTACTTGGCCTATCCATCATCACAAGCAAGTATGTGAGTGGGAGAAAGGAGAAGACAATACCAAATGTACCTTAACCGAAGTTGAAAATGGATCAATGATCACTCAATAATGTAACCCGGAAATAACACTATTGGTACCACTTCGTGTCGATTCTCACACCTACCCAAGTAAAGCTTTGAGAGGAGCTTGGTTAAGATGTGGCACAAATTCAATGCAATTGTCAAAGTGACTCAAAGATGTTGAAAATGGTTCACAATTTTCTCATGCAACAAATAGATCACTAGCAAAGTAGCACACGGAACACACGCACGGATAGATAAATGTGGTTGTGCAACCAAGGGTGAGCGAAAATCTGGAATCCACGGAAAATGCTCGTGTTGCACAACACTAGAGAGACGCTAACCGATTGCTTAATAGGCGGATACGCACTTGTGCACGACCTATAAGAGGCAAAACGTAACGACTATCTATCACAAGTATGCTATGAGTGTATGATGTGCCGATGCTTGAGCACAAGATGATGTATTGCTATGACATATGATCTCTTTTGATGCAAGGCGTATGATGCTATTTTCCTTTTGCTTATAATCTTGGGGTTGCTCTTTTGCTTAAAAGCTTGTGAGCTCTTTCTTTGGGTACTTATGCATGCTTCTCGGATCAAGGTAGCTATTGTGTACGCGGATCACTCTTGTGGCACACGGAGATATGATGATATGGTATGCAATATCTATGCTATCACTAATGTGCACAAGTGTCGTGGCCCGGCAATACTCAAATGGCTAGTCTCAATGGGAAAGCTACGCAAAGATGGTCCATAGGGTGACAATGCAATTGCAAGGTAGAATGACCAAGGTGTCATTGATGTTACCATCCTTGCCGAAGTTGAGTGGTGGTGTTGTCGAAGTCTTGCCGTTCCAAGGTAGCCTAAACATCCAAGGAAACAGTGAAACCACGACTCAGGTATCCAAGGCAAAGGGAGACAAGAATCTCAAAATCGTAGCGGTTAAGCGATGTTGGTTGCGGAAGTGGTGATGGAATGAAAGGGTAGGTGGTAGAGGAAGGTGGAACAAAACTGACAAAAAATCAGTTTCGTCAGGGTACGTCGAACGTCCGGTAGGTCGCTGGTCGTCCGGTCAGGGCCGGAAATCTGGTAAAAGTTTCTGTAGATGGGGTGCCGGTCGTCCGGTGTTTAACGGACGTCCGGTGCTTCGCAGGGTGCCGGACGTCCGGTAAACCGTCGGTCGTCCGGTAGGTCTGGGCTAGAGCTCGCGGATCCGTGAACAAATTGGTCAAACTTGACCGAATTTGCGGAGGAAAATCGTTGAAAAGGTGGGGAAAAGCTAGATCCACTCGTGGCACAGCAAATCCATGGAACAAAGTCAACAAAATCTTGTCAAATCAATAGATCACAAAAAAATTTGGGGCTATTTTTGTGGGGAATTTCCGGAATTGGGAAGAACACAACAAAAACAAGCTAGAAAACAGGGTGTGGGGCTCCAAATTTGTGATTAACCTATGCTCATGATACCATAATATGATGTAGGGTGGAACCCTAATCGGCAGATCTTTCACGAAAGGAGGTTATCCCACGATGAACACGGAGAACACAAGGAAGACACGGAGGAAAACACGAGGGGAAACACTCAAATCAACACAAATACGGTCACACAGCTGCTAGATCCACGACACATATCAAGATACAAGATCCATAGTCAACAACGGTGGTACAAAGATAGTCTTCTCCTAGAGGAGGTCTTGAGTTATCCCTTGGGATCTTCTCCACGAAGGAGGTCTTGAATCCGAGGTGGATCTTCTCCGAAGAGGCCGCGGTCTCGTAGGAGAGGAACCACTAAGGTCTATGATGAGCTATCCAAAAGCTCCTTCGAAAGGATGGAAGTCAACGAGTATATATTACATGGGATGACGCCGTCGGGTCGGACGTCCGCTGGTCACCGGACGTCCGGTGGTTCGGGAGGGACCAGACGTCCGATAATCCTCAGATTTTCGCTATTTATGTTCTGTGGTCGATGTCACGGACGTCCGGTGGCTTCCGGTCGTCCGGTCGCCTGGGAGTCGCCGGTCGTCCGGTGAATGCCGGTCGTCCGGTGCCTAGAAGTGATCGGTCGTCTGGTGTGGGCCGGACGTCCGGTGCCTGTAGCATCTTCAGTCGTACTTCTTCTTGTTCCAAGCACTTGTCGATCTCGCCGTCTTGTCCGCTGTGCAGAGCTGTCCCGTGGCCTTCATCCAAGTACCTGAGTATGCATAGAGTTTCTGATGAGGGTAGAAGCCATGTCTCATGTGAATCGGGAGGATGTGGAGAAAGGAGTGAAGTCAACTCGGTCTCGAGAGCTCTTGCACGGGCTCGAGTCATTGGTCCTTTGGGCACTTGGTGAGTCGACAGCATGTCCATGGGGATGATCTTGGGATGCTCCGCATCAACTGTTATACTAGAACTGCGCGAGTGGAATCCAAAAGCTCCAGCATCGCGGGCATGTGATGGCTTCTCGCCCCTCGTTGGTTACCCCAAGTGGAAGGTTTGAGATGCAGTGTAGCGGAAGTTTTCCCTTGGCAAAGATACCAAGGATCGATTTCCCCTGAGACTCCCAGTTTCAACAAGAAGGTGTCAACTGCTAACGGCGCCAGATATTAGCAATCAACGTGGACCTGCACACAGATACAAATAACTTTGCTCCCAACGAGTACAGAGAGGTTGTCAATCCCTCCGGCCTTGTCGTTTACAAAGGATCAAACGCAAGTGATAATAGTGATAGGTATTGCTGCAATAGTAAGTAAAAAGCGGAAAGTAAATAGCAGATGTGATCAGTGATGGTAATATGGACCGGGGTCCCATGATGTTCACTAGTGATGTCTCTCTCCCAAAAGACGATAAAACAGCTATGTGAGGTAAACGAATTATAGCTGGGCAATTGACAGAATTATGTGCGCAAACCAATGCTAACTATGTTACAAGAAAGGTAGAGGTTCAAAGCATGGGCGGTACGCCAAGGCAAGTAGACCGAAATCCATCTACATCTACTACTAATCATCCACCTTGAGATATCTATCCAGAACATCTCGCTGGTATTAAGTTGCGAGTCCCACCCATAGTGTAAACTCAAAGCAATAGACAACTGCATTAAAAGAACTTTGCGTAAAGTAAACAATCCTTGCACCCGCGGGCACAAGCACCGTTGTTTTCCCCCTTGTGGCAACAGCACATTCCCTAGACTCATGTTTCTGTCACTCAAGCTAGTCATCGAGGGGCATGAACCCACAATCAAGCATAACGTTCCCTCTTGGAGTCACTACCTACTACTTGGCCAAAGCAATAAATAACAACGGAGAACATGCAAGAATTACTTACGAACATAAATATAAAAGAGTTAGATCAAATATATTACTCAAACACAATCTGAACATAATCTCACAATCCATCGGATCCCAGCAAACTCAACATAGCAACAGCATAAGGATTACATATGTGCCTCGGTCATGTAGGGCAGCTCACGAGGACTAATTAGTGAAGCGCAAGAAGGGGAGGAGAACATCACATAGCTACTGGTCATGGACCCATGGTCCAAGGGAGACTACTCACAACTCATCCGGGAGGCGTCCATGGTGGTGGAGAGGCTCCCGGTGGTGATCCTCCCCTCCGGCAGGGTGCCGGGAAGAGTTCTCATGGTGCTCCCGATCTTGGAAGCGCGGCGGCGGCGGAACAGAGATGAGATCGCGAAAAAGGGTTCCCCTCTCGAGGGTTTCGGGACACGATATAAATATATGCCAAAGGGGGGCATCAGCGGAGGCCTGGGGGGCCCAGACGCCCCCCCGGCGCGGCCAGGAGGGGGGCCGCGCCACCAGGGCGCCTGGAGCCCTGGTGGCCCCCCTCCGGCTGTATTTTGGCAGCCGGGAAGCTTCTGGAATGCTGATTTTTTATATAATTTTTCCGGGATTTTTCTGGCAGTTCTCGTAATGGGAAAACCTGAAATACAAAAACAGCAGAAAACAGAAACTGGCACTGGGGTACACTGAGTTAATAGGTTAGTCCAAATATGATCAAAAGTGTATGGAAGTGTATAAATATCATAGCAATATCACCCAAAAGAGGCATGGAGCAAGCAGAAATTATAAATATGTTTTGGACGTATCAACATCCCCAAGCTTAATTCCTGCTCGTCCTCGAGTAGGTAAATGATAACAAGAATAATTTCTGTGGTGACATGCTATTAACCATATAAGGACTTTTCATAGTCACATGACAAAAGCTTACAGAGACAATGAATCTGTAGTAATTAAGTTGCCTCATGAGAAAATCACAAAGAACTGAAAGTTTTACAATATGATACTGAAACATCAAATAGATTTGTAATGAGCATGGTGTGCAAATATGATAAAGTAATATCTCGCTTGCCCCTTTAGTGAAGCAAAACATAAATGCAGGGGCACCTCCAAGGTTTAAGTGATGACTAGATACAATGATTTCAGAATAAACGATATCACAATCATGCAAAAGACAATGCTACTTTGGGACAATGCACATTACACTCAGAATTACAATCATGCTCTCAGTAGTTGGTGCTTTAAAAGAAGGTGGAGACTCTCGAACCGTGGCTTTTGTTGGCAAGGTTGAAAACCCGTAGTCGGAAACAAAGACAAAACATGTACCAGAGCTCTTGGTTTTAAAAACAGAGGTAACAATAATTTTTTTCTTAGATCATGCATGTTTCGTCAACGAATGCTAGCAGATAACTCAATCACTTCTTGAGATGGACAAGTTTCGAGGAACGGCTCCCGAATGAGGACGATCACATCCTCTTAATCTCCTTTGTTTATCACTGCCAAAGTTTTCTGATTTCTCATGAACAAAGCGTGAAGGAGGGTTTGTTTGTTATATTAATTTTGAGCCGGGCGCACTCAATGCCAGTTCCTTCTCGTGTTATGGGTTTGCACATTAGACATGCAATCCCGGGGTGAAGCTTGTCCAACTTAAAAAGATCATGAATTAACTACTACTTCCTCATGAACTTAAAACAGAGGCACAAAATAGGAATGCATTTTTTTTTCTTTTTGAATAATTTCGAGATGGTACATGCAAGTCTCCGCTAGGAATGGTAGGTAAATACCATGTAGGAAGGTATGGTGGATTCATATGGCATAACTGGTTTAAAAGAATTTGGATGCACAAGCAGTCCGTCCGCTTAGTACAGGTGGAGGTTAGCAAAAGACTGGGAGCGACCAACTAAGAGAGCAATGACGGTCATAATCATGCAGAGCGACAAAGCAACATTGAATCAGGCATGATAGTTATATCGCTACTCAGAAACAAAAGATCATCAAGGCTTGACAGACTTTCTTTACAGTCTTAAATATGCGTGAGCATACACCAAGTCAATCAAAATAAATTCTTGAAGGAAGATATTACTAAACCATACCACATCATAGGCAAACAAATCATGTTGGTACTCCAATAACACATTGGGAACCCCC
>LR738713.1:279773182-279819608 GCA_902687465.1 Secale cereale | reverse complement strand
AATAATTTTTTTCTTAGATCATGCATGTTTCGTCAACGAATGCTAGCAGATAACTCAATCACTTCTTGAGATGGACAAGTTTCGAGGAACGGCTCCCGAATGAGGACGATCACATCCTCTTAATCTCCTTTGTTTATCACTGCCAAAGTTTTCTGATTTCTCATGAACAAAGCGTGAAGGAGGGTTTGTTTGTTATATTAATTTTGAGCCGGGCGCACTCAATGCCAGTTCCTTCTCGTGTTATGGGTTTGCACATTAGACATGCAATCCCGGGGTGAAGCTTGTCCAACTTAAAAAGATCATGAATTAACTACTACTTCCTCATGAACTTAAAACAGAGGCACAAAATAGGAATGCATTTTTTTTTCTTTTTGAATAATTTCGAGATGGTACATGCAAGTCTCCGCTAGGAATGGTAGGTAAATACCATGTAGGAAGGTATGGTGGATTCATATGGCATAACTGGTTTAAAAGAATTTGGATGCACAAGCAGTCAGTCCGCTTAGTACAGGTGGAGGTTAGCAAAAGACTGGGAGCGACCAACTAAGAGAGCAATGACGGTCATAATCATGCAGAGCGACAAAGCAACATTGAATCAGGCATGATAGTTATATCGCTACTCAGAAACAAAAGATCATCAAGGCTTGACAGACTTTCTTTACAGTCTTAAATATGCGTGAGCATACACCAAGTCAATCAAAATAAATTCTTGAAGGAAGATATTACTAAACCATACCACATCATAGGCAAACAAATCATGTTGGTACTCCAATAACACATTGGGAACCCCCCAGCTATTTGAGACTAACCATAAGAAAACATGAACTACTAAGCACCATTATGCACGTAGCATTTTTATCATAGACATATCAACCATGCAACAGAAGCAAACTCTCTTAATAAGATAATCATGATAAATAAAGAGAGTTCCAGCAACCAACTAAAAAAAGCTCTTTAAAAAGATAAGCATGAAAACTAAGAGCTAAACATGATAGTAGCTATTAAAAGACAAAGAACACACACAGCAAAGATAGACATGAAAATTCTATGTTATGTTCTAGGTAGAAGTGGAGCGTGTTTCTCTCCCACACAAAGAAAGCTGAGTTCCGACTCGTTATGAAAAGCTAAGGAAAACTAAAAAGGAAAACTAAAAGCAAGACGCTCCAAGCATAGCACATAACACATGAAGTCATAAAAATATAGTGGAACGAAAGACGAACTGATAATGTTGATGGAGAAGGGGATGCACGGGGGCATCCCCAAGCTTAGACGCTTGAGTCTCCTTGAATATTTCTTGGGGGTGCATGGGGGCATCCCCAAGCTTGAGCGTTTGACACTCCTGAATCTTTTTATCATCTTCCCTCGCACACTTGAAAACTCCCTTCATACATAACTCATCATAATCTGATTAGCGAGGTTAGTACCCATAATAAAATAATTGTTCATTGCTGGAAATAAGGATATTCTTGAAGGTCTACTGTTTCTCAAGGTTGCCAAAAGGTTTTTGCAAAGAAAAAGCAAGCTCAAGGTTTGCAAAATGAAGGAAAGGCAAAACAGGACAGAATCTGTGAAAAACAGAACAACAGGTAGTAAATGATTTTTTTCGAGGCACTTCTGCAACTCTAATCAAAAAACTCAAAACAGACGCACGAAAGACAATTGTATAGAGCACGCTGTCGAAAAAATTCAGACCAAAAAGATGATCTGGTGATTTTATACGAATTTTTCTATCCAAGGACAGAATCTGTTTCCTGGACAGCACGTCACAACTTTTGAACTTTCTTGCAATCAGAGGCTACACTTGGCACAAAGTTGAAAAGTAAAGATACAATGATGATGCTACTGTAGTAACAACATCAAGACACAACAAAAGCAAAATAGAAATTTTTATTCATGTGGTCTGCCTCCCAAAAGCGCTTTCTTTTATGCCTTTAAGCTAGGCATAATGCAAAGAGATCAAGTTTTATCAAGAGTAAAAGAATAGCTAGCCCGTATAACGGACTCAAAAGGTAACTTAATCTTCTTTCGAGGGAAGTGTTCCATCCCTTTCTTGGGAGGAAATTGGAATTTTATATTCCCCTCTTTCATGTCAATGATAGCACCAACGGTGCGTAGAAAAGGACGTCCCAAAATAATTGGACAAGAAGGTTCACATTCAATGTCCATAATAGTAAAATCAACGGGAACATAATTGTCATTGACAATGATAAGAACATCGTCGATCCTCCCCAAAGGTTTCTTTATGGAAGAATCAACGAGACGAACACCAAAAGAACAAGAATCAAAAGGTTTCAATTTAAGCATATCATATATTCTTTTGGGCATAACGGAGGCACTAGCTCCAACATCACATAAAGCATAGCAAGAGAAGTTATTCAACTTAATTTTAATCATAGGATCCCAACCATCTTCTAGCTTTCTAGGTATGGAGGCTTCTACTCTAAGTTTCTCCTCCCTAGCTTTGATGAGAGCATTAGTGATATGCTCTGTGAAGGCAAGGTTAAGCGTGCTAGTGCGGGGATCTCTAGACATCTTGTGAAGGAAATCAATAACTTCGGTAAGAGTGCAATTATCAAAATCAAGGTCACTACTATCAAGTAAGGTGGTAGTGGTGTCCTTTAGGTTCACTTGTTTGGTAGTTTCTATAGTCATATCATCACCATTAATAGGTCCAATGGGACCAGGAGTGCATTGGGTGCTAAGAGTTTGGATATCCTCAACAACTTGGATAGTAGCAACAGTGTGGTGGGTAGGAAGGTTCTTAATTCTATCTTCTTCCTCCCTTTCTCTAGCCCATCTCTCTTTAAGTTTAGCCATCATCCTAATGTTTTCATTAATTTGCACTTGAATAGCATTCATAGGAGTGACCTTCCTCTCCTCAAGAGGAGAAGTTCTAATTTTAAGCAATTCTACCTCATTGGCTAAATTGTCTACCTTCGAAGAGAGATCATCTAGTTTGTTTAGTTTTTCTTCTACACTATTATTAATAGCTTTTTGGGTAGTGATGAAATCTTTAAGCATGATCCCTAGTTCAGTAGTGGAGTTCTTGGTGCTAGGATAAGCATTGTTGTTCCCATAAGAATTAGAGGGGAACGGTCTAGGATTGCTACCAAAATTACTCCTATAAGCATTGTTATTAAAATTGTTTCTAGAGATAAAGTTCACATCTACTTGTTCTTGAGCAATCAAAGAATTTAAAGGAACATCACGAGGATCAACAGAAGATTGCTTCGAAAGTAGAGACATGATCAAGTCAACTTTTTCATTTAGGGAGGAAATCTCCTCGACAGAGTTTACCTTCCTACCTGTTGGAACGCGTTCGGTGTGCCATTGGGAATAATTGGTCATCATCTCATCAAGAAGCTTCGTGGAAGCACCAAGTGTAGTTGACATAAAAGTTCCTCCCGCGGCCGAATCTAACAAGTTCCGCGAGGTAAAGTTCAAGCCTGCATAAAAAGTTTGGATAACCATCCAAGTAGTCAAACCATGAGTAGGGCAGTTCTTGATAAGAGATTTCATACGTTCCCAAGCTTGGGCAACGTGTTCATTATCCAATTGTTTAAAATTCATTATGTTACTTCTTAGTTGGATAATTTTAGCAGGTGGATAGTACTTTCGAATAAAAGCATCTTTGCACTTGTCCCATGAATCTATGCTATTTCTAGGCAAAGACTGAAACCAAATTTTAGCTCCTCCTCTCAAGGAGAAAGGAAAAAGCTTAAGCTTAACAATATTACCATCTATTTCTTGGTACTTTTGCATATCACAAAGTTCAACAAAGTTGTTTAAGTGTAAAGCAGCATCATCTCCAGCACCGGAGAATTGATCTTTCATGACTAAGTTCAGTAAAGCAGGTTTAATTTCATACGAAGGTGCTGAAGTGGCAGGTGTAGTGATAGGTGTGTAGATAAAGTCATCGTTGTGGTGACTAGTGAAGTCACACAACTTGGTGTTCTCCGTGGAACCCATAGTAGCAAGCAAGCAAGATAACTATTTTTGTGATTTTCGATAAAAGATACTAAAGCAAAAAATTGAAAGGTAAACTAACAAGACTAAAAAGCAAAGGTAAAAGATAGCGTGCAACTCCCCTATCCTGAAGAGTGGAGTCCCCGGCAACGGCGCCAGAAAACTTTGCTTGATGGCTTCTCGCCCCTCGTTGGTTACCCTAAGTGGAAGGTTTGAGATGCAGTGTAGCCGAAGTTTTCCCTTGGCAAAGATACCAAGGATCGATTTCCCCTGAGACTCCCAGTTTCAACAAGAAGGTGTCAACTGCTAACAGTGCCATATATTAGCAATCAACGTGGACCTGCACACAGATACAAATAACTTTGCTCCCAACGAGTACAGAGAGGTTGTCAATCCCTCCGGCCTTGTCGTTAACAAAGGATCAAACGCAAGTGATAATAGTGATTGGTATTGCTGCAATAGTAAGTAAAAAGCGGAAAGTAAATAGCGGATGTGATCAGTGATGGTAATATGGACCGGGGTCCCATGATGTTCACTAGAGATGTCCCTCTCTCCCAAAAGACGATAAAACAGCTATGTGAGGTAAACGAATTACAGCTGGGCAATTGACAGAATTATGTGCGCAAACCAATGCTAACTATGTTACAAGAAAGATAGAGGTTCAAAGCATGGGCGGTACGCCAAGGCAAGTAGACCGAAATCCATCTGCATCTACTACTAATCATCCACCTTGAGATATCTATCCAGAACATCTCGCTGGAATTAAGTTGCGAGTCCCACCCATAGTGTAAACTCAAAGCAACAAACAACTGCATTAAAAGAACTTTGCGTAAAGTAAACAATCCTTGCACCCGCGGGCACAAGCACCGTTGTTTTCCCCCTTGTGGCAACAACACATCCCCTAGACTCATGTTTCTGTCACTCAAGCTAGTCATCGAGGGGCATGAACCCACAATCAAGCATAACGTTCCCTCTTGGAGTCACTACCTACTACTTGGCCAAAGCAATAAATAACAACGGAGAACATGCAAGAATTACTTACGAACATAAATATAAAAGAGGTAGATCAAATATATTACTCAAACACAAGCTGAACATAATCTCACAATCCATCGGATCCCATCAAACTCAACATAGCAACAGCATAAGGATTACATATGTGCCTCGATCATGTAGGGCAGCTCACGAGGACTAATTAGTGAAGCGCAAGAAGGGGAGGAGAACATCACATAGCTACTGGTCATGGACCCATGGTCCAAGGGAGACTACTCACAACTCATCCGGGAGGCGTCCATGGTGGTGGAGAGGCTCCCGGTGGTGATCCTCCCCTCCGGCAGGGTGCCGGGAAGAGTTCTCCTGGTGCTCCCGATCTTGGAAGCGCGGCGGCGGCGGAACAGTGATGAGATCGCGAAAAAGGGTTCCCCTCTCGAGGGTTTCGGGACACGATATAAATATATGCCAAAGGGGGGCATCAGCGGAGGCCTGGGGGGCCCAGGCGCCCCCCCCGGCGCGGCCAGGAGGGGGGCCACGCCACCAGGGCGCCTGGAGCCCTGGTGGCCCCCCTCCGGCTGTATTTTGGCAGCCGGGAAGCTTCTGGAACGCTGATTTTTTATATAATTTTTCCGGGATTTTTCTGGCAGTTCTCGTAATGGGAAAACCTGAAATACAAAAACAGCAGAAAACAGAAACTGGCACTAGGGTGCACTGAGTTAATAGGTTAGTCCAAATATGATCAAAAGTGTATGGAAGTGTATAAATATCATAGCAATATCACCCAAAAGAGGCATGGAGCAAGCAGAAATTATAGATACGTTTTGGACGTATCAGCATGCCCATGTGAAGCAACACAGAAAGGTCTCGACGCACTCATTAACCCGCTCTGTTTGCCCGTCAGTGTGTGGGTGGTTCATTGTGTTGAGAAAAATCTCTGTTTCGGCCGCTCAGAACAGTTCTTGTCAAAAATGGCTAGTGAAATTTGGGTCCATGTCGGACACAATGGCCGCTCGCAGGCGATGGATCTTGTAGATCTGGTGCAAATAGAGTTGCTCGACTAATGTTGCTATGCAGGGGGTGAGCAAGAGGTAAGAAGTAAGTGAACTTAATACGCTTATACACTATGACAAGCATGCAGTTGAACTTGCTGGACTGAGGAAGGCTGCTACCTCTTGTGCTTGCGTTGGTTTTTCCCTTGAAGAGGAAAGGGTGATGCAGCAAAGTAGAGTAAGTATTTCCCTCAGTTTGAGAACCAAGGTATCAATCCAGTAGGAGATAACACACAAATCGCCAAATACCTGCATAAACAATCAAATAACTTGCACCCAACGCAATAAAGGGGCTGTCAATCCCTTCACGGTTATTTACAAAAGTGAGATTTGATAGAGATGGATAAACTATAAAGTAAATATTTCTGATATTTTTGCTTTATATATTGGGAAGTAAAAGATTACAAAATAGTAGATCAGAAAGTAATAAGATGGAAAATAGACCCGGTGGCCATAGGTTTCACTAGAGGCTTCTCTCAAGGTAGCAAATATCACGGTGGGTAAACAAATTACTGCCAAGCAATTGATAGAAAAGTGCATAATTATGACGATATCTAAGGCAATGATCATGGATATAGGCATCACGTTCGTGTCAAGTAGACCGACTCCTGCCTGCATCTACTACTATTACTCCACACATCGACCGAAACGATTCTGCATCTAGAGTATTAAGTCCATAAAGAACATAGTAACACATTAAGTAAGATGACATGATGTAGCAGAATTAACTCAAGCAATATGACGAAAACCCCATCTTGTTATCCTCGATGGCAACAATACAATACGTGTCATGTCCCTTCATGTCACTGGGATTGAGCACCGCAAGATTGAACCCAAAGCAAAGCACTTCTCCCATTGCAAGAAAAACCAATCTAGTTGGCCAAACCAAACCGATAGTTCAAAGAGAATTACTAAGATATCAAATCATGCATATAAGAATTCTGAAAAGACTCAAATAATATTCATAGATAATCTGATCATAAATCCACAATTCATCGGATCTTGGCAAACACACCGCAAAAGAATATTACATCGGACAGATCTCTAAGAACATCGAGGAGAACATGGTATTGAGCATCAAAGAGTGAGAAGAAGCCATCTAGCTACTAGCTATGGACCCATAGGTCTGTGGTGAACTACTCACACTTCATTAGAAGGGCAATGATGTTGATGTAGATGCCCTCCGTGGTCGAATCCCCCTCCGGCAGAGTACTGGAAAAGGCCTCTAGATGGGATCTCGCGGATACAGAAGGTTATAGTGGTGGAAATTTGGTTTCGATGCCTCCTCTAGGGTTTCTAGAATATATGTGAATATATAGGTGGACGAAATAGGTCGGTGGAGCAACATGGGGGCCACAAAGGTGGGGGGGCGCCCTACCCCCAGGGGGCGCCCTCCATCCTTGTGGTCGCCTCGTTGTTCCTCTCACGTGCACTCCAAGTCCCCTGGATGTCTTATGGTCCAAGAAAAATCCTCGTAAAGTTTCGTTCCGTTTGGACTCCGCTTGATATTCCTTTTCTGCGAAACTCAAAAACAAGGAAAAAAACATAAACTAGCACTGGGCATTAGGTTAGTAGGTTAGTCCCAAAAATAATATAAAATAGCATATTAATGCATATAAAACATCCAAAACAGGTAATATAATAGCATGGAACAATAAAAAATTATAGAATAGGTTGGAGATGTATCAAGCATCCCCAAGCTTAATTCCTACTCGTCCCCGAGTAGGTAAATGATAAAAACCGAATTTTTAATGTGGAATGCTATCTAACATATTTATCAATGCAATCTTCTTTATTGTGGCATGAATATTCAGATCCATATATTTTAAACAAAAGTTTATGTTGACATGAGAATAATAATATTTCAAGCATACTAGATAGTAAATCATCAAGCTTCAAAAATAACATGGCTAAAGAAAGTTATCCCTACAAAATCATATGTACTTATTATGCTCCCTCTTCTCAACATAAGGTAATCATGCCAACCCCGGTGTCAGCCAAGCAATTGGTTCATAATTTTTAATGCGCTTCAGCCTTTTCAACTTTTCACGCAATATATGAGTGTGAGCCATGGATATAGCACTATGGGTGGAATAGAAGGTGGTAATAGACAAAAGTGGGGATAAAGCCTCACATCAACTAGGCAAATCAACGGACTATGTAGATGTCCATCAATTGATATCAATGTGAGTGAGTAGGGATTGCCATGTAACAGATGCACTAGAGCTATAAGTATATGAAAGCTCAAAAGAAAACTAATGGGTGTGCATCAACTTGCTTGCTCATGAAGACCTAGGGCATTTGAGGAAGCCCATCATTGGAATATACAAGCCAAGTTCTATAACAAAAATTCCCACTAGTATACGAAAGTGACAACATAGGAGACTCTCTATCATGAAGAACATGGTTCTACTCTGAAGCACAAGTGTGGAAAAATATTGTAACATTGTCCCTTCTCTCTTTTTATCTCATTTTTTGGGGGCTCTTTGGCCTCTTTATTTTGGGCTTATTTGGCCTCTTTTATTTATTTGGGCTTCGTTGGCCTCTTTTATTTATGATAACCTCACATGGGACAATGTTCTAATAATGATGATCATCACACTTTTATTTACTTACAACTCTATACTAGAACAAATATATGACTCTATATGAATGCCTCCGGCGGTGTACTGGGATGTGCAATGATCAAGA
Organism: Secale cereale; assembly: GCA_902687465.1. Lineage (NCBI taxonomy): Eukaryota > Viridiplantae > Streptophyta > Magnoliopsida > Poales > Poaceae > Secale > Secale cereale. The sequence continues at coordinate 279,810,909 of LR738713.1, read as the reverse complement.
GTGATGTGTATAAATATGAATGGTGGCTTTGCCACAAATACTATGTCAACTACATGATCATGCAAAGCAATATGACAATGATGATGTTGTGATAATAAATGAAACGATGGAGTTACATGGCAATATATCTCGGAATGGCTATGGAAATGCCATAATAGGTAGGTATGGTGTCTGTTTTGAGGAAGGGTATAAGGTGGTTTGATGCACTGGCGAAAGTTGCGCGTCACTAGAGTGGCTAGCAAGGTGGAAGGGTGAGAGTGCGTATAATCCATGGACTCAACATTAGTCATAAAGAACTCACATATTTATTGCAGAAAGGTTTATTATCCCTCGAAGCAAAGTACTACTACGCATGCTCCTAGGGGGGAGGTTGGTAGGAGTTAACCATCGCGCGCCCCCGACCTTCATGCAAAGGTAAACAATCAAGACACAAGCGTTTCGATTCGGTTACATGGTTAGGAGACCATACGTGCATGCTACGGGAATCACGAACCTTAACACAATTATTTCCTCAACCCTAAAATTTACTACTAGCATGATTCTAATATTACCATCCTCATATCTCAAAACAATCATACTTCTTATATGGAAGTTTTTATTATATCTCCTTTGGATATATCATATTAGGACTAAATTCATAACCCAAGCAAATTACCATGCTATTCTAGAGACTCTCAAAATAATATAAGTGAAGCAAGAGAGTTCAACAATTTCTATAAAAAACACCGCCGTGCTCTAAAAAGATATAAGTGAAGCACTAGAGCAAAATTGCATAGCTCAAAAGATATAAGTGAAGCACATAGAGTCATTCTAATAAATCATGATTGAAGCGTGTCCCTTCCAAAAGGTGTGTAGAACAAGTATGATTGTGGTAAACTAAAAAGCAAAGACTCATATCATACAAGACGCTGCAACCAAAACACATATCATGTAGTGAATAAAAATATAGCCTCAAGTAAAGTTACTGATAGATGAAGACGAAAGAGGGGATGCCTTCCCGGGGCATCCCCAAGCTTAGGGTCTTGGTTGACCTTTAATTTTACTTTGGGTGCCTTGGGCATCCCCAAGCTTAGGCTCTTGCCACTCCTTATTCCATAGTCCATCAAATCCTTACCCAAAACTTAAAAACTTTCATAACACAAAACTCAACAAAAATCTCGTGAGCTCCGTTAGTAAAACAAAGCAAATAACCACTCAAGGTACTGTTGTGATCTTATTCTTATTTTATATTTGTGTAATATCTACTGAATTCCAACTTTTCCATGGTTCATACCCCCTGATACTAGCCATAGATTCATCAAAATAAGCAAACAACACATAGAAAACAAAATCTGTCAAAAACAGAACAGTCTGTAGCAATATGAAAACTTCGCATACTTCTCTAACTCTAAAAATTCTAAAAAATTAGGACGACATGGGGAATTTGTATATCAATTTTGTGTAAAAATTTCAGAAGGTTTTCATGTCCAGCGAATTATTGAATTTTCTGCACTGGTCGCAAAAGTTTCTGTTTTTCCAGCCTAATCAAATCAACGATCACCATAAGCCATCCCAAAGGTCTTACTTGGCTCAAACACTAATTAAAACACCAAAACACAACTACTACAGAAGTAATAATGTGTTATGACACAAGAACAGAAAGAAAAAGGCAAAAATAAAATTTATTCATTGGGTTGCCTCCCAACAAGCTCTTTCTTTATAGCCATTAAGATCGGCTTGAGATTTCAATGACGCCCACATGAAAGATAAGGAATGAAGCACAAAAGGAGCATCATAAAACACGTGGCGAACACATCTAAGTCTAACATACTTCCTATACATATGCATTTTATAAACAAATAAATTATAAAGACAAGTGAAAACTAACATATGCAAGGAAGAAGAAAGAAACAATAGCAATCTCAACATAACGAGAGGTAATTTAGTAATATGAAAATTCCTACAACCATATTTTCCTCTCTCATAATAATTGCATGTAAAATCATATTCAAATTCAACAATATAGCTATCACATAAAATTTTCTCTACATGATCCATATGTATGCAAAGTTGACACTCATTCAAAATAGTGGGATTAAAAGTTGACATTCTTTCAGACTCACTTTCAATATCATGGCAAACATTATTATCAATCTCATATTCATCATGGGGCTTAAATAAATTTTCAAGATCGTAAGAAGCATCACCCCAATCATGATCATCCCGAGCTTAGGGTTTTGCATATTGATACGTCTCCAACGTATCTACTTTTCCTAACGCTTTTCCTCTTGTTTTGGACTCTAATTTGCATGATTTGGAGGAAACTAACCCCGGACCGACGCTGTTTTCAGCAGAACTACCATGGTGTTGTTTTTGTGCAGAAATAAAGTTCTCGGAATGGAACGAAACTTTGCGAGGAATTTTCATACAGTAAAGAAAAATACTGGAGCCAAGAACCACCGAAGAGGGGCACCCGGGTGGGCACAACCCACCAGGGTGCGCCCCCCTTCCAGGCGCTCCCAGGTGGGTTGTCCCCTCCTGGTGGCCGGCTGACCCTGATACCGACGCTATAAAATCCTATTTTTCTAGAAAAAAAAACCCAGGGAGACAGAATTATCACGATCCACGAGACGGATCCGCCGTCACCTCTTGTTCTTCATCGGGAGGCCACATCTGGAGTCTATTTGGGGCTCCGGAGAGGGGGATCTTTGTTCTTCGTTATCACCAACCCTTCCCCATCACCAATTCCATGATGCTCCCCACCGGGAGTGAGTAATTCCTTCATAGGCTCGCTGGTCGGTGAGGAGTTGGATGAGATTCATCATGTAATCTAGTTAGTTTTGTTAGGGCCGATCCCAAGTATCCACTATGTTCTGAGATTGATGTTGCCATGACTTTCCATGCTTAATGCTTGTCACTTTGGGACCGGGTGCCATAATTTCATATGTGAACCGTTTATGTTATCACCATTATATTCATGTTCTAGATCCGATCTTGCAAGTTATAGTCACCTACTATGTGTCATGTTCCAGCAACCCCGGAGTGACAATAGCCGGGACCACTCCCGGTGATGACCATAGTTTGAGGAGTTCATATATTCACCGTGTGTTAATGCTTTGTTCCGGTTCTCTATTAAAAGGAGGCCTTAATATCCCTTAGTTTCCAATATGGACCCCGCTGCCATGGGAGGGTAGGACAAAAAGATGTTACGCAAGTTCTTTCCATAAGCACGTATGACTATTTACGGAATACATGTCTACATTATATTTATGAACTGGAGCTAGTGCCGTATCGCCCTAGGTTATGACTATCACATGATGAATATCATCCAAGAAATTACCGATTCAATGCCTATGATTTCCTACATATTGATCTTGTCAAGTTACTACTGCTATCGTTACTGTTGCACCCGCTACAAAATTACTGCTATCACTGTTGTCGTCACTATTGCTGCTGCCACTACTATCAAAACTATCATATTACTGTGCTACTGATCATGATGCTGCAGATAATTAATCTCCAGGTGTGGTTGAATTGACAACTCAGTTGCTAATACTTACAAATATTCTTTGGCTCCCCTTGTGTTGAATCTATAAATTTGGGATGAATACTCTACCCTCAAAAACTGTTGCGATCCCCTATACTTGTGGGTTATCAAGACCTTTTTCTGGCGCCATTGCCGGGGAGCATAGCTATATTTGTTGAATCACTTGGAATTATTATCAATTTATCACTATGATGAATCTGAAGGATGCTAAGACTAAGATTTTTCCCTCTAAGACGAGGGGAGGTAAGGAACTCCCATCCAGTTCTGCTTTAGATTCACCTTCTGTTATAAGTAAACTTGCAACACCACCACATGCTATTAATCCTGATATGTCGCAAGTTATTGATGATGCTACTTCTGCTATGAATGATATTTATGATGATGCTAGTACCTTACATGATGATGATGTGCCACTTGGTGAATTTCTTGATGAAAAAAATACTAGAGTAAGACAACATGATGTTGTTGAATCTAATGATGAGCTTGAAACTGATTTTTTTGAAACACTGGCTAGAACTAGCCTTCCTAGATATGAATTGCCTAAGGTACCTAAAGGTTATGTTATGAATGAGGAAACAACTAGAGATATTCTTGCTTGTCAGGATAGAGATGATCTAGAGAAATTACTATGCAAGTATAAAGAAAAGTCTCTGAATGCTAGAATGAAATGCGATCCTAAGTTTGCTACCTCACCTATCTTATATTGATGATAAGGATTATGAATTCTCTGTCAACCCAGAGTTAATCACTTTGATTGAATCTGATCCTTTCCATGGTAACGAAACTGTAACTGTTGTCGCACATCTCACTAAGTTGAATAACATAGCCACCCTTTTTACTCATGATGAGAAAACTTGTTACTACTATATTCTTAAATTATTTCCGTTCTCATTAAAGGGTGATGCTAAATCTTGGTACAATACTCTTGCTCCTGGTTGTGTGCGCAGTCCCCAGGATATGATTTATTACTTCTTTGAAAAATATTTTCCTGCTCATAAGAAACAAGCTGCCGGACAGGAAATATTAAACTTTGTGCAAACTGAAGAAGAGAGTCTCCCACAAGCTTGGGGGAGGCTTTGCCAATTACTTAATGCTTTGCCTGATCATCCTCTTAAGAAAAATGAAATACTTGATATCTTCTATAATGGACTAACCGATGCTTCTAGGGACTTCCTAGATAGTTGTGCTGGTTGTGTTTTCAAGGAACGAACTATTGAACAAGCTGAAGAATTATTGAATTGGACTCTTCCTGAACCACTACCTAAACCCACTCCAAAGAAGAGGGGTATATTATATCTCAGTCCCGAAGATATGCAAGAGGCAAAGAAATCTATGAAGGAAAAAGATATTAAAGCTGAGGATGTTAAAAATTTACCTCCTATTGAAGAAATACATGGGCTTGATACACCACCACTGCCTAAGGTGGTAGAGGTAAATTCTCTAATGAAATTCAATGACAATGACAATCCTCACAATATGCACCCTATCCAATACTTTCATGAGTTTGAAAATTACATGAGGAAACAAGATCACCTCAATGCAAATGTTATGAAACAATTGAAATATAATTCCAATATGATTGCTCGCTTGAGTGACTTGTTATTTAGAATCTCAAATGATGTTAGGGGTGTGGGAAAGCATGCTTATATGGTACAAACCTAGTTCGAACAAGTTGCTAAATCACAAAGCGAATTGCTTGATGAAATGAATAACAACATACATGACTTTGCTATTGGAGTTGCAACTAGAGGAGAAAAAATGACACATGAACCACTTTATCGTGAGGAACACCCAGAAGGAATTGAACATGATTCACAAAGAAACAACACCACTGCACCTAGTCCTTATAAAAAGAAAAAGAAAAATAAAAATGTCAGGACTTTGCATGCTACTAGTGGACCCGAAGTAGAAAAACCTCCTGATAATGATAATGCTGTTTCTATCTCTCATGTTGAAACTCAATCTGGTAATGAACATTCACCTAGTGATAATGAAAAATATAATGCCGAGGTTCATGAGGATACTCAACCAAACAATGAAAAGGAACCAGATAATGATGTTGAAATAGAACCACCAGTTGATCTTGATAACCCACAACCTAAGTATAAAAGATATGATAAAAGAGACTTTATTGCTAGGAAACGCGGTAAAGAAAGAGAATCGTGGGTTCAAAAACCTATGCCTTTTCCACCCAAGTAAACTAAGAAGAAAGATGATGAAGAATTTGAACGCTTTGCTAAAATGCTGAGGCCAGTCTTTTTGCGTACTCGCTTGATTGATATCTTGAAAATGCCTCCTTGTGCAAAGTACATGAAAGACATCATCGCCAATAAGAGAAAAATACCGGAAGCTCAAATCTCTACCATGCTTGCTAATTACACATTGAAGGATGGAGTACCTAAAAAACTTGGAGACCCAAGAATACCAACTATACCTTGCTCCATCAAAAAGAATTATGTGAAAACTACTTTATGTGATTTAGGAGCTGGTGTTAGTGTTATGCCTTTCTCTTTATATAAAAGGCTTGATTTGAACAATCTCACACCTACTAAAATATCTTTGCAAATGGCTGACAAATCAACTGCCATACCTATCGGTATTTGTGAGGATGTGCCCGTTGTTGTTGCTAATGTTACTATTTTTACTGACTTTGTTATACTTAAGATGCCCGAGGACGACAACATGTCTATTATCCTTGGTAGACCCTCTTTGAATACTATAGGGGCTGTTATTGATTGCAATAAAAGCAAGATCACTTTTCATATCAATGGTAATGAGAATACGATGCACTTTCTGAAGAAACAATTCCAAGTGAATGGTATTAATATTATTGAAAAATCTCCGACAATCACTATTGGAAGTTTTCAACCACCTCTATCTATTGTTAAAAAGAAATATGAAATGCTTAGTTATTGTTGGGGACATTCATATCCCCGTTGAGGTAACTTAGTGATTTACGAAAGTTCTTCAATTTCATGCTAATCGAAAGTGGATGTTAATAAGACTTGATCAACCTTATTAATGAATCATTTTTGAGAGGTATGAAGTTGATGAATTTAGTAAGCACTACATTATGCCCCTACCTTTATTTTCTGTTTCTATTAGTTAAATAAAATAAAATTCCATGTTTTGTCTGTTTTCTGAGTTTCCTGTACAATTAAAAAATGACCCAAAAAAAAGTTCTCAGAATGCTCTAAAAATTTAACACAATTTTTTCCGATTATTTAAGAATTTCTGGTGCGTGTAGGCATTAAGGAGGAATTCGAACAATTGGTTCACAATGCCGATCTCGGTACCTACATTTCAGATAAGTGCGATCAACACCACACTCTGACTGATTCATTTGTCAAAGGATTTAAATTTCATCCCTGTAAGTGGAGGGTGTCATTCAAACTGTATTAAAAATCCTTTTACCATATCACTAGTGAGTTTTGCTCATCACTACAAAATCCCATTCTCGGGTTTGCTTGACGAACCACCAAGGGCTGAGTACCAATCATTCTTAACTAGTCTTTGCTACGGTGAAACAAGGGGAGTGACGCAAGGTAGAATAAAGAACATTCATTTTCCCGCAATTCAGTACTTCACTTTATTTAATGGGAAATGTATTATAGGCAAACAAGATTTTAGTGCACTTTGTGCTCCAGACTTGAGCCTCATACGCACCGCTCTCACCAGTGATAGGAGTTATAATCTTGGGACGATTGTTGCATGCATGTTAAAATACAACTCTAATAGTGGCTGGTTCTATGGTGGAATCAATGCCACGCGTTTAGAAAGAGAGCTGGATGTTCCACCTTTGCCCTTTGACCCTATCCTACCCACGCAGTATTTAGACTTTGATGCTATGAAAAACCACAAGATCCTTAAAGGAGACATTCATAATTTTACTTACAGAATGTTATTTAACCAATCGTCTGTTGTGTACACCCATTTGCTTGCGCCTGCTCTTTTTGATTATCACATCAAGGGAAGATATTTCGTTCTTGAGAACAAGGCTGGAGCCCACAACACTGCGGCCGAGGCAACACGGCAGGCCGAGGCCTATGCACCGAGAGCCTCCGTGAGATACCACACCCACAACTATCCAGGCTACTGAGTGCTTACCAAGTTAGACAAAAAACCTAAGCTTGGGGGAGTACGTGTTTCTCACCGACTATACATTCTTGTTCACACATTTCAGTTGTCGGTGTTCACACTTTTTCATTGTATTATCCATGCTTAATTTATTTCTCGCCTTCGTCTTGTGTGTTTGAAAAACCTTAGAAAAACCAAAAAAATAGCTCAAGTCAATTTACTCTCTATGCTTGCTTAGTTGTAATATTAAGAAGAAAACCCAAAAAGATTTCCTTGTTCTTCTTTTTTCTTGTTGGGAGCTTTCCCTTGTAAATAGTTTTTCTCGTTTTTGCTTTCCTCTTTTGTTTGCTTGTTCTGGAAACCAAAAACTCCAAAAATATTTTAGTGTGTTTCTCTGAATTTCTTTTCCTTTTATTCGAGTCATACCAAGGAGAAGACTGCCATGAAAATGTTGAGTGGCTCTCATATACATAATTGTTGATCTAATAAAGAGCCTATTTTACCTTGTCTTCTCCTGTTGAATAAAATGTTTGCAGATTCCAGCTTAGTCCATGTCACTCTTGCACTATTATTATTTTCAAATCGTTCGGTCATGCAAGTGAAAGGCAATAATGACGATATTAGATGAACTGGTTGTGGCAGAGAGAAACTGATATGAACTCGACTTGTTCTATTTTTTGTAAATATGTTTAACCTAGTATCCTGAAGGAAATATGCCCTAGAGGCAATAATAAAGTTGTTATTTATATTTCCTTATATCATGATAAATTTTTATTATTCATGCTAGAATTGTATTAACCGGAAACTTAGTACATGTGTGGATACATAGACAAAACAGAGTGTCCCTAGTATGCCTCTACTAGACTAGCTCGTTAATCAAAGATGGTTATGTTTCCTAACCATAGACATGTGTTGTCATTTGATGAACGAGATCACATCATTAGAGAATGATGTGATGGACAAGACCCATCCGCTATCTTAGCATAGCGATCGTTTAGTTTTATTGTTGTTGCTTTCTTCATGACTTATACATATTCCTGTGACTATGAGATTATGCAACTCCCGAATATTGGAAGAACACTTTGTGTGCTATCAAATGTCACAATGTAACCGGGTGATTATAAATATGCCCTACATGTGTCTTCGAAGGTGTTTGTTGGGTTGGCATGAATCGAGATTAGGATTTGTCACTCCGAGTGTTGGAGAGGTATCTCTGGGCCCTCTTGGTAATACACATCAAAATAAGCCTTGCAAGCAAATGACTAATGAGTTAGTCATGAGATGATATATTATGGAACGAGTAAAAAGACTTGCCGGTAACAAGATTGAACTAGGTATAAAGATACCGATGATCGAATCTCGGGCAAGTAACATACCGACATACAAAGGGAATTGTGTATGTGGTCATAACGGTTTGACCGATAAAGATCTTCATAGAATATGTAGGAGCCAATATGGGCATCCAGGTTCCGCTATTGGTTATTGACCAGGGAGGTGTCTCGGTCATGTCTACCTAGTTCTCGAACCCGTAGGGTGTGCACGCTTAACGTTCGTTGACGTTATAGTATTATATGAGTTATGTATGTTTGTGACCGAATGTTGTTAGGAGTCCCGGATGAGATCACAGACATGGCGAGGAGCTTCAGAATGGTCCAGAGGTAAATATTGATGAATATGATGATATGGTTAGGCCAAGGGGTCAGGCCCATGGGGCATTAAGTCGGTGCAAAAGAAGTTTTGCGGAGGCCAGGGGCCAAACGCCGGAGACCTTGGCGTTTTGCCCTGGGCCAGATGCCGAGGCCCATGGCGTCTAGGCCAGACGTCAAGGTTTGTGGCATTTGGTCCTGGAGTCCGAGTGGGACTTTTGCCTTTCGTGCAAAACCGACTTTGAGGAGGCTTTTGCTCCAAGTTTTGACCCCAGGGTCAACATATACATAGAGGGGCAGGGCTAGCACCCAAGACACATCAAGATACACCAAGCCGTGTGCCGGCAAGCCCGTCCCTCTAGTTTCTCCTCCGTCTAGTTTCTGTAGTGCTTGACGAAGCCCTGCGGAGATTGTTCTTCACCACCAACCGTCACCACACCGTCGTGTTGCTGGAACTCATCTACTACTTCTCCCGTCTTGCTGGATCATGAAGGTGAGGACGTCATCGAGCTCAACGTGTGCTGAACGCGGAGGTGCCATACGTTCGGTACATGACCGGGACGGATCGTGAAGGTGTACGACTACATCAACCGTGTTGATAAACGCTTCTGCTTAGTGGTCTTCAAGGGTATGAAGATTCTCTCCCCCTCTCGTTGCTATGAATCTCCTAGATGTTGGGGAACGTAGTATTTCAAAAAAAATTCCTACGATCACGCAAGATCTATCTACTAGATGCATAGAAACGAGAGGGGAGAGTGTATCCACGTACCCTCGTAGACTGGGAGCGGAAGCGTCTTAGTGACGCGGTTGATGTAGTCGAACTTTCTTCGCGATCCAACCGATCAAGCACCGAACGTACGGAGCCTCCGCGTTCAGCACACGTTCAGCTTGATTACATCCCACGAGCTCTTGATCCAGTAGAACCTTGCGGGAGAGTTTCGTCAGCACAACAGCGTGGTGACGGAGATGATGAAGCTACCGGTGCAGGGTTTCGCCTAATCACTGCAATGGTATGACCGAGGTGTGTTTCTGTGGAGAGGGGCACCGCACACGGTTGGGAGAGATCAACAGATCAACTTGTGTGTCTATGGGGTGCCTCTACCCCCGTATATAAAGGAGGAGGGGAGGGGAGGGGCCGGCCCTCTCTATGGCGCGCCCTAGGGAGTCCTACTCCCACCGGGAGTAGGACTCCCCCCTTTCCCTAGTAGGATTAGGAGAAGAAGGAAGGAGGAGAGGGAGAAGAAGGAAAGGGGGCCGGCCCCCTCCCAATTCGGATTGGGCTGGTGGGGGGCGCGCCCTCTTGATAACCCACAAATGTAGGGGATCAGTTGTAGCCTCTTTCGATAAGTAAGAGTGTCGAACCCAACGAGGAGCTAAAGGCAGAACAAATATTCTGAAAGTGCAACTATCCCCGGGTGGTTTTGGTAATTAATAACAACATATATATCATTGAACTAATATTATCTTGAGAATCATTTCAGAGAAGTTCGATGATATGGGTATGGAAATGTCTGAAGAAGTGGACCCCTCAAAATGCTAAGACAAGCATTGGCAAAAGCTCAAGACTCCATTTTTGGTTTAGTGATCAAAGATCACATTGAGTCCATAGGAAAAGCCAATACTATTAAAAGGGGATGAGGTTGTGTTAATGTTCTTGTTGCTCAAGTGCTTGGTGATCTAACTCCCTCAACTATCAGCACTATTCACTACTTTACACACACCCATAAGTAATCTCGGTCAAACCAACTCTGTCTCACCGAGATGAAGTTATCTCCACAAACCCTAACATCTCGGTCACACCGATTTCTCCAACTCAGTCCCACCGAGATGAACCTCTTCAGTTGTTTCTCCAAACCCTAGCTTCTCGGTCAAACCGATTCTGAGTTTCGGTCTCACCGAAAAAGGGCTGCCAACCTTCTGTGATCAGTTGACATCAATTCGGAATATCCGAGTTTATATTTTCGGTCTCACCGAAATGGCAAACCCTAACCTTTGACTCACTTCGGTCTCACCGAGATGGTATTTTCGGTCCCACCGAAAATCCCAACGTTCACTATATTTGAACTTTCGGTCTGACCGAGTTTTCACTTCGGTCTGACCGAGATTGGTCAAATGTGTGTGTAACGGTTGGATTTTGTGTGGAGGCTATATATACCCCTCCACCACCTCCTCATTCGTGGGGAGAGCCATCAGAAAGTACTACCATTCCTACCATACACTTTCTGAGAAGTGAACCACCTACCCTTGTGTTGAGATCAAGCCATTCCATTCCTACCATATGAAACTTGATCTCTAGCCTTCCCAAGTTGCTTTCCACTCAAATCTTTCTTCCACCACAGCCATATCAGTGAGGAGAGTTGAGTGTTGGGGAGTTTATCATTTGAAGCACAAGAGCAAGGAGTTCATCACCATCAACACCGTCTATTACCTTTTGGAGGGTGGTGCCTCCTAGATTGGTTAGGTGTCGCTTGGGAGCCTCCGTCTTTGAGATGTGGAGTTGAACCAAGAAGTTTGTAAGGGCAAGGAGATCGCCTACTTCGTGAAGATCTACCCCGAGTAAGGCTAGTCCTCCGTGGGCGTAGGCCGTGATGGAATAGACAAGGTTGCTTCTTCGTGGACCCTTCGTGGGTGGAGCCCTCCGTGGACTCGCGCAGCCGTTACCCTCCGTGGGTTGAAGTCTCCATCAACGTGGATGTACGATAGCACCACCTATCGGAACCACGACAAAAATCTTCGTGTCACCAAACTGCGTTTGATCTTCCCCACCTCTCTTTTACATGTGCAATTTACTTTCCGCTGCTTATACTCTAGAATTGCATGTGTAGGGTGTTACTTGAATTGATCTTAATTGTGAAACTGCCAAAAACATTGCATGATCTAAAGGCAGATTTTTTATATTGTCAAGTAGTCTAATCACCCCCCCTCTAGACCTACTTTCGATCCTACACATTGTTAGTGGAATCAAGAGAACTACTAGAAGCAACAATATTGGATTTAACATTGTTATTGTTACTACTAGAGGAAGAATTTTTCTTATGCTTGTCATGTTTAGTCTTAATAGGTGGCAAGAAATTAGACAAGAGAAGTCGTTTGGCAAGATATGAAGAACTCTTCTTTCGAAGATCGTCATTGATCGCTTTTAGAAACTCATGTTCTTGCTCTAGAGTGAGCTTCTCGAAGCGTAGCTTCTCATGAGATCTTAGGAGCTCTCTATGATCTTCTTGAGTTGTTTCATGAGCTAACTTAAGAGTGTTTAGTTCTTTAGTTAGACGCTCAATCTCCTTCATAGCATTGTCATTCGACTCTTCTCGACTATAAAGACTACTAGCATTTTCATCATTACTAAGCTCACTAGATTTATCATGCAAGAGCTCATCTTCACCAAGTAAGTCATCCTCATCACTATCAAAGTCAATGAATTCAGGGTGTGTTACCTTGGGGCCTTTAGCCATGAAGCATCTTCCAATTCCCTCATTTGGTGAATCAAATAAGTCGTAGGAGTTGGGGTTGGAGGATACTAGTGCAAGTCCGGCAACACCTTCATCTTGACTATAGTCGGAGTCGGAGTGATAGCTTCCATCGGATTGACTGTCAGAGTCGGAGCCGGAGACCCATTCACCAACATGAGCTTGATGTCTTCTTCTTGTGTAGCTCCTTGATGACTTGTCTTTCCTCTCCGAATCCTTGCTTCTCCGAGAGGGTCTTCGTTCATAACGATCATCTCTACTCCTTCTCTCTCTCCGAGGTGACTCATCTCTTGCTCTTCTTCTTGGAGATTCTTCTCTTCTCTTGTGGGGAGCCATACACTCATTTGAGAAGTGTCCGGGTCTTCCACAATTGTAGCAGTTTCGATCACGACTAGAAGATCTCTTTCCATCATATGATCTAGACTTTGAGCTTCTTTCTTTGCCTCTATTCTTGTAGAACTTGTTGAAGTTCTTGACCATTAGGCTTATCTCTTCATTGGAAATTAGCTTGTCACTTGAGGTAGTAGGAGCATCACTTGTAGCTTTGTAAGCACCACTTGACTTGTTGTGAAGCTCTTCCTTATCCTTAAGTGTCATCTCATGAGCAACAATTCTTCCAATGACTTCAGTTGGCTTGAGAGTCTTGTAGTTTGGCATCATTTGGATCAAAGTGCACACGGTGTCATACTTTCCATCCAAAGCTCTGAGAATCTTCTTAATGATGAATCGGTCGGTCATTTCTTCGCTTCCTAAGCCAGCAATCTCATTTGTGATGAGAGCAAGCCTAGAGTACATTTCAGCGACTCCTTCACCATCCTTCATCTTGAACTTGTCAAGTTGACCTTGAATAATATCTAGCTTTGATTCCTTCACAGATTCAGTACCTTCGTGCATTTCAACCAAAGTATCCCAAATCTCTTTAGCATTCTCAAGACGGCTGATTTTGTTGAACTCTTCGGGACACAAAGCATTGAAGAGAATGTCACAAGCTTGAGCATTGTTTTGCAACATCCGCAACTCTTCGGGTGTAGCTTCGCGATCCGAAACTTTTCCTTCTTCAAAGAAATCACCTTGCATGCCAACACAAATAATGCCCCATGCGGCAGGGTTATGACCAAGAATATGCATTTTCATTTTATGCTTCCAACTAGCAAAATTTGTACCATCAAAGTAAGGACCTCTACGATAATTACCCTCACTAGACGCCATACTCTCCTAGGTTGTGAAACCAAGCTTATGGAGTCCAATGCAATGGAAACCAAGGCAATGGAGACCAAAGCTCTGATACCACTTGTAGGATCGAAAGTAGGTCTAGAGGGGGGGTGATTAGACTACTTGACAATATAAAAAATCTGCCTTTAGATCATGCAAGGTTTTTGGCAGTTTCACAAACAAGATCAATTCAAGTAACACCCTACACATGCAATTCTAGAGTATATGCAGCGGAAAGTAAATTGCACATGTAAAAAGGAGGTGGAGAAGATCAAACGCAGTTTGGTGACACGGAGATTTTTGTCGTGGTTCCGATAGGTGGTGCTATCGTACATCCACGTTGATGGAGACTTCAACCCACGGAGGGTAACGGCTGCGCGAGTCCACGGAGGGCTCCACCCACGAAGGGTCCACGAAGAAGCAACCTTGTCTATTCCATCACGGCCTACGCCCACGGAGGACTAGCCTTACTCGGGGTAGATCTTCACGAAGTAGGCGATCTCCTTGCCCTTACAAACTTCTTGGTTCAACTCCACATCATCAAGACGGAGGCTCCCAAGCGACACCTAACCAATCTAGGAGGCACCACCCCCCAAAAGGTAATAGACGGTGTTGATGATGATGAACTCCTTGCTCTTGTGCTTCAGATGATAATCTCCCCAACACTCAACTCTCCTCACTGATATGGCTGTGGTGGAAGAAAGGTTTGAGTGGAAAGCAACTTGGGAAGGCTAGAGATCAAGTTTCATATGGTAGGAATGGAATGGCTTGATCTCAACACAAGGGTAGGTGGTTCACTTCTCAGAAAGTGTATGGTAGAAGTGGTGGTACTTTCTGATGGCTCTCCTCACGAATGAAGAGGGGGTGGAGGGGTATATATAGCCTCCACACAAAATCCAACCGTTACACACACATTTGACCAATCTCGGTGAGACCGAAGTGAAAACTCGGTCAGACCGAAAGTTCAAATATAGTGAACGTTGGGATTTTTGGTGGGACCGAAAATACCATCTCGGTGTGTCCGAAGTGAGTCAAAGGTTAGGGTTTGCCATCTCGGTGTGACCGAAAACAACAACTCGGATATTCCGAAATGCTGTCAATTGGTTACAGAAGGTTGTCAGTCCATTTTCGGTGAGACCGAAACTCAGAATCGGATGGACCGAGAAATTAGGGTTTGGGGAAATAACTGAAGTGGTTCATCTCGGTGGGACTGAGTTTGCAGAATCGGTTTGTCCGAGATTACTTATGAGTGTGTTGAATAGTGAAGAGTGCTGATAGTTGAGGGAGCTAGATCACCAAGCACTTGAGCAACAAGAACATTAACACAACCTCATCCCCTTTTAATAGTATTGGCTTTTCCTATGGACTCAATGTGATCTTTGATCACTAAACCAAAAATGGAGTCTTGAGCTTTTGCCAATGCTTGTCTTAGCATTTTGAGGGGTCCACTTCTTCAGACATTTCCATACCCATATCATCGAACTTTTCTGAAATGATTCTCAAGTGAATATTAGTTCAATGATATATATGTTGTTATTAATTACCAAAACCACCTGGGGATTAGTTGCACTTTCACAATGTTTCAAGCCAAGTTACACTTGAGCAAGAAAATAGCTTATTGAAGGAAATCATAGAGAAAGGTGTCTACAAGAGTCTTGCCGGAAGCAAAAACTTTGAGGAGATTGTTCGCAAACAAGGAAGACACCGGAAGAATCAAGGGATTGGTTTTGAGCGAAAGTTCAACGCCGAAGGTGTTGAGTGGGAAGAAGGTCAATATCCTACTCCACAGTTTGTTTCACAAAAGGAGAAGTATGATCCTACTTCTTCCAATGTGGAACAAGCTCAAGATGACCTTCCACCACAAGACCACAAGCTAAAGGCCAAGGACAAGCTTCAAGAGGAGATTGATGCATTCATTGAAGCACCTCAAGCCATGGTCAAGTGGGTTCCCAAGGACACATCAAGTTCTACTTCGTCAAGCTCAACTACAACACCAAGGATTCCCATCAAGATGATGTGGATCCCAAAGAAGAAGAACTAGTAGGTTCTTGAGGGTGACTCCGCCAACAAACTTCACTCATATTCGTTTTGGCAAGAACTTGTGCAATCAACTTCCACATCATGCACTAGTTCATGGAGTCACAAACCCTCTTGTTGGTAAGTCAAGGGACAAGGTAATCATTGCTTTCATGGACATCATCTCTTGTGTACTTCACTCTA
Organism: Secale cereale; assembly: GCA_902687465.1. NCBI lineage: Eukaryota > Viridiplantae > Streptophyta > Magnoliopsida > Poales > Poaceae > Secale > Secale cereale. The sequence goes on along the minus strand of LR738713.1, from coordinate 279,794,761 downwards.
TGTCCATGGATATTCTTGTTTGTTCCTTGTGGGACTAACCCATGTAGGTATTGAAAAGTGCCCTAATCCAAGGATAGCTCTCAACTCTTGATGATCTACATCAACATTGAGCATCCACATCTTCAACATCTACATGAAGTCTTCTACGACAACCCAAGGTTAGTTTGACCCTTTAAAAGGGGTTCTCACATCTAGGGGGAGCTTTGCTCTAAAAATTGAGCTAAAGCATCTCCAAATGATGTGAACACATAAATGCTTTATGTAAAAGTGGTAACCCCACTTGTGCTTAAACGATGAGTATGACCTATGATCAAATGTTCTCATTTGGCTCCTAAGTCAATATACTCATATATAGATGACCTAGTCATCGACAATTTGTGTGCTAGTAGCTAGAGTTTTGGTTGTGCATGTTTGACACATATTTCAGTTGCTATCTTATTGTGTGAGCATGTTGAATGCATGATTCTATTCATTCAAGGACATCCATTTGTGGTTTTGATTGTTTTGGTTTCTTTTTCTGGCCAAATGGATGGACAAGAATGCCTAAGCACCTTCCCTAGCTATCTATGCTATCTTGTCTCAAATTCTATTCATTCTTATATCACAACTTTGAACAAGTCTTTTTCGGACAGTCCGAGTGAGGAGCACTCGGAACCACCGATTCGTCTAAGGCTGACTTCCAAAACCTTCTAAGTCCATTTCGGTCTGACCGGCTTCTCAATCTCGGTCCAACCGAAACACTTAGATTGATCTAGGTTTCATCTCGGTGAAACCGAGTTCAAAATCTCGGTCTGACCGATATGCGTAACTGCACTGCAATTATGCATCTCGGTGACACCGAGTTTTTCAACTCGGTCCCACCGACAGCACGGGGTTATATATACTGAGGGCTGCGCGCGATCTATTCCTTTCAAACGTTCGCCCTCCAAGACCCCTGCTGCCGCCGCCCTGGTCTACGGATCGTCGCCTTCATCACCTGTGCGCCCTCGCCGCAGGTCTCCGCCGCCATCAACGGTAATCTTCTCCGCCGTTGCCGCCGTAGAGGGACACCACCAAGTTAGGGTGTGTCCCGATCCCTTTCATGCTCCACTTCTGATTCTTGCATGATAGGACTGCCCTGATTCAATCCACGTTTGATATGATCCCAATACATTGTTTAGATCTTCTAGTTTCGAGGAAAATTCTTAGGTTTAGGTTTCCACGGAATGCATCTCGGTGAAGCCGATTCCTGAAACTCGGACTGACCGATTTGGTCTCTGACCATTGCACTACATAGTTCGGTCTGACCGAGTTGTGGAAATCGGAATGTCCGAATTGAAGTTTCTGTGAAACCCTAAGTTTTCGGTAGGACCGAAACCCATTTCGGTCTGACCGAAAGTGGTGTGTAGGTTCTGTTGAACACTTCGGTTACACCGAAACTTGAAATCGGTTTGACCGAAATACATTCTGTGAAAACTCAAAACTAAGTTTTTAACTCATTTTTTTTCAAAAACTTCTGCAGTTGTGATAACTCTTCCATTCTGCCCATACCTTATCTTTTCACAGGTCTTTCAGCCATGTCAGATGTCAGTGACAGCCAGAACAGGTCTGAATCACCATTTGCTGAAATTCCAGAGGCAGATACAAGTCCTGCAAGCAGCTCTAGTGATGATGGTGAGAGGAGCACCCCTAGTGGTCTGCCTCCCGCAGCTACGAGAACCAGGAAGAAGAGAACTTCTGATGATGAGGATTCCGACTTTGTTGCTGAGGAAGTTACCTCCAAGCCCAAGAAGAATGTGGTTGCCAAAGAGCACCAAGGGCAGCAAACAAGGAAAGGCACAAGTAAAGTGAAGCAATCAGCAGTTGCCAAGAAGCTCAACTTGGAAGAGCCAGCTCCAAGCAAGGTGAAGAAGACTTCCAAGAGGAAGAGAGTTTTTTATGCTGAACCTCAAGTTGATGCTGAAGAAGAAGAAGCAGAAGATGCACCCCAGCCTCCTCCTCAGAAAGCTAAGTTCATGGGTGATGCTATTCGGGCTCAAGCCTCCTCCAAGCCCAAGAAGCCTGCTCAAGCTAAGGCAGCTCCAGCGAAGCCCAAGAGGACAACCAGAAGCATTCCAGCTTCTGAGAAGAACAAAGGTGAGATGCCACCTTCTGAGTCAGATGAAGAGCATGTGTTGCTCAAGCTCCGTCCCAAGTTGCCACTCCACAATGATGCTCATCCTCAAGCTGAGGACATGAAGGCAAGGAAGGACAAAGGTCTCAGGCTATGGAGACAGTCTGATCCATATGCCGTAAGAAGAAGGACTGCTGTGGACCCCAGATTCCACACCAGAGAGCAGCAGGATTTCTATGAGACCGTGCTAATGGATAAGAAGCCCATTGTTGCTGACACCAGATATGTTGACTGGAAGTATATTGACAGTAGAGAGCACCGGGACTTCTTTCCCCATGTGCATGAGAGCTTTACTGCATGTGGAGTTGCTGATTTTGTGGGTCAAGAACTGACAGCATGGAATGACGAGATGATCATGCAGTTCTATGCCACAGCCCACTTCTACCCCGATGGCAAGATCACCTGGATGACTGAAGGTCAACGGTTTTCTTCGACTGTTGCAGAATGGGCAGAACTTCTGAACGCTCCTGTGCAGAGAGAGGACGACATTGATGTCTATGGGATTCCTAAGAAGAGTCATGATTCTATGAAGAATATGTACAAGGAGATCCCAGCTGCTGATTTGGAGGGATGGAAGCTCGGCTCAGTGTATTATCTCCAGGCAGGTCTGACCACTACTAACACTATTCTGAGGCATACTTTGATGCCTAAGTCAGGTGACCACCGGATGATACGAGGCTATTCTATCAACATGCTGCACATTCTCGATGAGAAGGCACCTTTTAAGGTGATGGACTTGATGGTAGAGACCATTAAGAGGACTGCAGCTGACCAAAAGAGGTCGTGTGGGTTTGCACCGCAGATACAGATGCTCATCAACGCCAAGTTTGGCACGGGCAAATTCATGTTGGATAGGAAGCACTTGCCACTGCAGCCAGAGCATGAGGACAACGTAGTTGTGATGGATGAAGAGGATCCCACCTCAGTTGAAGGGCAAGCCAAGATCGAAGCTGCAAGGAAAGCCAAAGCTGACAAAGAGGCAGCAGCAGCAGCAGCTAAGCCAAAGAGCTTTGGAGAACAGATTCTTGAAGCAACCCAGAGAATTGAACAACGCCTGGCCAGCATTGAGCAATCTCAGGAGAGCCTTGAGAGGATTGTCGAGGACAAGATCCACGCTCTAGACGTGAAGCTGACTGAGATTCAGGTGTCTGTCAACAAGCTTGAGGCAGACATGGAGGAGACTAGGCAGGAGAGAGCAGAGCTTATGCAGGATGATCTAGTCCAGGACTCTCATCGCCAGGCTGCTCAGGTTCCCAGAGGATCCAGATCTGCAGCTATCCCAGTGACAGACTCCAGGGCTACCACTTCAGCTCCAGCAGTTCCTACAGCTCCAGCATCCACTCCTCCACCGCAGACATCAGCAGAGGTCTTCGCAGATGCAGCTATCTCTACACCGACATCGACCCAGACGGGAGCAGCCAGCCGAGCCCGCAGTGACGTTTAGCTCTATACCTTTTCGAACTTTTTGGTAACTTGTTGCCAAAGGGGGAGAAATTGTTATAGATCATAGGGCTTCGAGAGAGAGAGTGCTCTTTCGTTTTTTCGTCTTTTGCCGGTTTCTCTGTGATACATTGGTTTCTTTTGGTTCCTGAAACTTTAAGTGTGCTTGCTACTACGTTTGATGCTACCTTAATGAGTGCTTAGCCATACTATGCTTTAATGTGTGCTTATTGCTTATCCTATGCTATTCCTTATTGTACTCCACCAAGATGTATGTGACATAGAAGAGTGACCCATAATCCTAATCGATTGTGCATTTGCATTCAAACGCAAATTTTAAATAATGCACAAATTTAGGGGGAGCTCTTGTTTATCACATACTTCTCAAAGCGACGATATTATTCATTGATTATATCTTTTGTCGAAGCTTTGATCTATATGTTGTCATCAATTACCAAAAAGGGGGAGATTGAAAGTGCAACTAATCCCCGGGTGGTTTTGGTAATTAATAACAACATATATATCATTGAACTAATATTATCTTGAGAATCATTTCAGAGAAATTCGATGATATGGGTATGGAAATGTCTGAAGAAGTGGACCCCTCAAAATGCTAAGACAAGCATTGGCAAAAGCTCAAGACTCCATTTTTGGTTTAGTGATCAAAGATCACATTGAGTCCATAGGAAAAGCCAATACTATTAAAAGGGGATGAGGTTGTGTTAATGTTCTTGTTGCTCAAGTGCTTGGTGATCTAACTCCCTCAACTATCAGCACTATTCACTACTTAACACACACCCATAAGTAATCTCGGTCAAACCAACTCTGTCTCACCGAGATGAAGTTATCTCTACAAACCCTAACATCTCGGTCACACCGATTCATCCAACTAAGTCCCACCGAGATGAACCTCTTCAGTTGTTTCTCCAAACCCTAGCTTCTCGGTCAAACCGATTCTGAGTTTCGGTCTCACCGAAAAAGGGCTGCCAACCTTCTGTGATCAGTTGACATCAATTCGGAATATCCGAGTTTATATTTTCGGTCTCACCGAAATGGCAAACCCTAACCTTTGACTCACTTCGGTCTCACCGAGATGGTATTTTCGGTCCCACCGAAAATCCCAACGTTCACTATATTTGAACTTTCGGTCTAACCGAGTTTTCACTTCGGTCTGACCGAGATTGGTCAAATGTGTGTGTAACGGTTGGATTTTGTGTGGAGGCTATATATACCCCTCCACCCCCTCTTCATTCGTGAGGAGAGCCATCAGAAAGTACCACCATTCCTACCATACACTTTCTGAGAAGTGAACCACCTACCCTTGTGTTGAGATCAAGCCATTCCATTCCTACCATATGAAACTTGATCTCTAGCCTTCCCAAGTTGCTTTCCACTCAAATCTTTCTTCCACCACAGCCATATCAGTGAGGAGAGTTGAGTGTTGGGGAGTTTATCATTTGAAGAACAAGAGCAAGGAGTTCATCATCATCAACACCGTCTATTACCTTTTGGGGGGTGGTGCCTCCTAGATTGGTTAGGTGTCGCTTGGGAGCCTCCGTCTTGATGATGTGGAGTTGAACCAAGAAGTTTGTAAGGGCAAGGAGATCGCCTACTTCGTGAAGATCTACCCCGAGTAAGGCTAGTCCTCCGTGGGCGTAGGCCGTGATGGAATAGACAAGGTTGCTTCTTCGTGGACCCTTCGTGGGTGGAGCCCTCCGTGGACTCGCGCAGCCGTTACCCTCCGTGGGTTGAAGTCTCCATCAACGTGGATGTACGATAGCACCACCTATCGGAACCACGACAAAAATCTCCGTGTCACCAAACTGCGTTTGATCTTCTCCACCTCCTTTTTACATGTGCAATTTACTTTCCGCTGCATATACTCTAGAATTGCATGTGTAGGGTGTTACTTGAATTGATCTTATTTGTGAAACTGCCAAAAACCTTGCATGATCTAAAGGCAGATTTTTTATATTGTCAAGTAGTCTAATCACCCCCCCTCTAGACCTACTTTCGATCCTACATATTCCCTCAAGTTCTATCGCCCACCGATACAACTCTATGCACGCTTGACGTTTACTTTACCTAGAACAAGTATGAAACTAGAAGTACTTTGTGGTTTTTGTGGGATAGGTTTGCAAGAATATAAAGAGCATGCAAATATAAACTAGGGGCTGTCAAGATAAAGACACAACTAAAGATAATATAGCGAGTGTGGAAAAGTGGTGGTAGGAGTTGCGAAATTGCCCCTAAGCAATTGACTACGTTACTAGACCGATAGCAAGTTTTATGTGGAAGAGGCCACTTCTAGCATGTCATCCCTTACTTGGAATTCTATGCACTTATGATTGGAACTATTAGCAAGCATCCGCAACTACTAACGTTCATTAAGGTAAAACCCAACCATAACATTAAGGTTGAAGCTTCTATCACTCTTGCCCTCCAATACCTAGTCCTATCAACATACAACTAACCCTATGGTGTGATCCACGCGCGCGCTCATATGATGGGCACCAAAGGACAACAACATAACCACAAGCAATTTAAATCAATCATAGCAATTCACCAATCACCGATGGGACAACGATAATCTACTCACACATCATAGGATGGCAACACATCATAGGATAATAATATGAAGCATAAAGCACCATGTCCAAGTAGAGGGTACAACGGGTTGCGGGAGAGTGGACCGCTGTATATAGATGGGGGAAGGTGATGGAGATGTTGGTGAAGATGACAGAGGTGTTGGTGTAGATCGCTTTCATACGATGATGGCCCCGGTGACACTCCGGTGCCACCGGAAGCGAGGGGGAGAGAGCCCCCCTCCTTCTTCTTCTTCCTTGACCTTCTCCCTAGATGGGAGAAGGGTTTCCCCTCTGGTCCATGGCCTCCATGGCGGCGGAGGGGCGAGAGCCCCTCCAAGATTGGATCAGTCTCTCTGTCTCTCTCTGTTTCCGCGTTCTCAGATTCTGTCCCTTCACCGTTTCTTATATTCCTGGAGATCTGTAACTCCGATTGGGCTGATTTTTTGACACGATTTTTACCCGGATATTAGCTTTCTTGCGGAGAAAGAAGGGCATCAACCGCCTTATGGTGTGGCCACAAGGGCCCAGGGCGCGCGCACCTGCCTAGGGCGCGCCCCTGCCTCGTGGCCCACTCGAGCATTGTCTCGTGTTGGTTCCGCTTCCCAAGATTTACATATATTCCAAAAAAAAATCTCTGTCCGTTTTTATTCCGTTTGGACTCCGTTTGATATGGATATTCCACGGAACAAAAAACATGCAACAAACAGGAACTGACACTGGGCACTGGATCAATATGTTAGTCCCGAAAAATAGTATAAAAAGTTGCCAAAAGTATATGAAAGTTGTAGAATATTGGCATGGAACAATAAAAAATTATAGATACGACGGAGACGTATCAGCATCCCCAAGCTTAATTCCTGCTGGTCCTCGAGTAGGTAAATGATAAAAAAGATAATTTTTGATGTGGAATGCTACCTAGCATAATCTTGATCATGTAATCTAATCATGTCATGAATATTAAGACACGAGTGATTCAAAGCAATAGTCTATCATTTGACATTAAGACAATAATACTTCAAGCATACTAATAAAGCAATCATGTCTTTTCAAATTAACATGGCCAAAGAAAGTTATCCCTACAAAATCATATGGTCTGGCTATGCTCCATCTTCACCACACAAAGTATTTAAATCATGCACAACCCCGGTTTTAGTCAAGCAATTGTTTCATACTTTAGTATTCTCTAACTTTTTCAACTTTCATGCAATACATGAGCGTGAGCCATAGACATAGCACTACGGGTGGAATAGAAGGTTGTGATAGACAAAAGGAGGGAGAAAGTCTCACATCGACTAGGCAAATCAGTGGACTATGGAGATGTCCATCGATCAATATCAATGTGAGTGAGTAGGGATTGCCATGTAACAGATGCACTAGAGATATAAGTGTATGAAAGCTCAAAAATAAAACTAGTGGGTGTGCATAAACTTGCTTGCTCATGAAGACCTAGGGCATTTGAGGAAGCCCGTCGTTGGAATATACAAGCCAAGTTCTATAATGAAAATTCCCACTAGTATATGGAAGTGACAAAACAAGAGACCCTGTTATGAAGATCATGGTCCTACTTTGAAGCACAAGTGTGGAAAAGGATAGTAGCATTGTCCCTTCTCTATTTTCTCTCATTTTGTTTTTGTTTTTGTTTTTTTGTTTTTTCGAGGGGCTTTCTCTTTTTTTAGCCCCTCTCTATTTTTAGGCCATCTTTTTATTTTATTTTTACTTGCCCTTTCCTCACATGTGACAATGCTCTAATAATGAAGATCATCACACTTTTATTTACTTACAACTCGAAGCTAGAACAAATATGACTCTATGTGAATGCCTCCGGCGGTGTACCGGGATGTGCAATGATCTAGCATAGCAATGACATCAAAAAACGGACAAGCCATGGAAACATCATGCTAGCTATCTTACGATCATGCAAGGCAATATGACAATGATGGTGCGTGTCGTAATAAACGGAACGGTGGAGTTACATGGCAATATATCTCGGAATGGCTATGGAAATGCCATAATAGGTAGGTATGGTGGCTGTTTTGAGGAAGGTATATGGTGGGTGTATGGTACCGGTACAAGAGAGGCTAGCAATGGTGGAAGGTTGAGAGTGCGTATAATCCATGGACTCAAGATTAGTCATAAAGAACTCACATACTTATTGCAAAAATTTATTAGCCATCGAAACCAAGTACTATACGCATGCTCCTAGGGGGGAGATTGGTAGGAGTTAACCATCGCGCGCCCCCGACCTCCACACAAAGGATGACACTCAATAAATAAATCATGCTCCAACTTCGTCACATAACGGTTCACCATACGTGCATGCTACGGGAATCACAAACCTCAACACAAGTATTTCTACAATGCACAACTACCCACTAGCATGACTCTAATATCACCATCTTTATATCGCAAAACTATTGCAAGGAATCAAACATATCATATTCAGCGATCTACAAGTTTATGTAGGATTTTATGACTAACCATGTGAATGACCAATTCATGTCAACTCTCTAAATAGATATAAGTGAAGCAAGAGAGTTTTAATTCTTTCTGCAAAAGTTATGCCCACGCTCTAATAATTATAAGTGAAGCAAAAGAGCATTCTACAAATGGCGGTTTTCTATGTGAAGAGAAACAGGCAATCCAAACTTCAAATGATATAAGTGAAGCAAGTGAAGTATTCTATAAAGCCATACTCAAAATATATAAGTGAAGTGCAAAGAGCATTCTATAAATCAACCAAGGACTATCTCATACCAGCATGGTGCATAAAAGAAAATGTGAGAACTAAATGCAAAAGACGCTCCAAGATCTGCACATATCACATGAATGAAACGAATCCGAAAACATGCCGATACTTGTTGAAGAAAGAGGGGATGCCTTCCGGGGCATCCCCAAGCTTAGACGCTTGAGTCTCCTTGAATATTTACTTGGGGTGCCTTGGGCACCCCCAAGCATGAGCTCTTGCCTCTCCTTATTCTCCTCACACCGAGACCTCCTCGATCTTCGAACACTTCATCCACACAAAACTTCAACAGAAAACTCGGTAAGATCCGTTAGTATAATAAAGCAAATCACTACTCTAAGTACTGTTGCAAACCAATTCATATTTTGTTATTGCATTGTAGCTACTATAATATAACTTTTCCATGGCTTAATCCACTGATAGAAATTGATAGTTTCATCAAAACAAGCAAACTATGCATCAAAAACAAAATCTGTCTAAAACAGAACAGTCTGTAATAATCCGAACATTCACCATACTTATGATACTTGAAAAATTCTGCAAAAATTATGAAAAATCAACAATTTGTATAGAAAGACAGTGCAAAAAGTTTCAGAACCATTTGATGTTCCAACAAAAAATGTAAAATTGCGCACTACAGCCAAAGTTTCTGTCCTGCACCGCACAAACCAACAAGCATTGTAAACATCCTAAAGGCAAACCTTGGCACATTATTTTTATAATACAATGGAATTGTACAAGGGGATATTTATTTTTGGTTGAAAAGTTTCTGTAATTAAGATTCACAAAGTTTCCATGGGCATGAACAAAGTTGAAGGACCTCCCCCACTTTCACAATGCTCGTCTATATCACTTTCACTTTTCTTTTCTTTTTTTTGAAATTTTTTGGGTTCCCCTCTTTATTTTTTGTTTTAAAACTTTATAAAAGCACACAATAGAAATAAATGACTCTCTAAAACTTCCGTGTTGTCTCCCTGGCAGCGCTTTCTTTAAAGCCATTAAGTTAGGCATATAGTGCTCAAGTGATGGATCCACCCAGATCCCAAGGTATATCAAAGCCAATTTTAATTAACAATGATTTGGCATTTGGTAGTGAGCACAAAGTGATATATATCATGCAACAACGAAGTCTAACTCTGTTCCTATGCATCGGCATGTCATAAAAGAACAATTCATGCACATCAAGTAAAGGCCAATGCATAGTATAAGCAGTTTCTTGCAATTTTATCGTGTTGGAAACATAGAGAGGCGGAGATGTAGTTCCTCTCTTATAATAATTGCAACTAGGAGCAGCAAGCACATGCATATTATATTCATCAAAATCATCATGTGTAATGGACAAAGGCAACCCATCAATATAATCCTTAATAAGTGCAAACTTCTTCGATATAGTGTAGTTTGGAGAATTCAAAAAGATAATAGGACTATCATGTGTGGGTGCAATAGCAACTATCTCATGTTTAACATATGGAACTATAGCAAGTTCATCTCCATAAGCATAATTCATATTGGCATCTTGGCCACAAGCATAGCAAGCATCATCAAAAAGGGATATTTCAAAAGAATCAACGGGATCATAGCAATCATCCTTCGGTAAGCACGAAGGGAAATTAAACAATGTATGAGTTGAAGAGTTACTCTCATTAGAAGGTGGGCACGGGTAGCTAATCCGCTCTTCCTACTTTTGTTCTCCGCTCTCCTCCTCATCTTTTTCATCCAATGAGCTCACAATGCGTGACACCCCGAGACCGGTGCGCCAGGTGTCAGCCAGTTATTCGTCGCCGTTGCATGTCATCTGCTTGTGTGTTGCATCTTTGCCTTGTCATCATGTGTGTTGCATCAACATGTTTTCAAAACTTGCATCCGTCCGAGCCCCCTCGTCCTTTCCGTTGTCCGTTCTGAGCCCAGACACACTCACACGCACCCGCGGCGCCTCCGAATATTTATTTTGCGAGTGGCCGAAAAAGTTCTCGAAATGGAATGAAACTTGGCGTGTGGTCTTATTATAGTGTAGGTAGACCGCCTATCAAGTTTCGTCGCGTTCGGAGCTCGTTTGATAGCCCAACAGATATATATAGCGGCACTAGTAGCTGGTTAAAATGTCGGACGTTTTCGGTCTCCGAAAACCACCGTCGGGCCTCTCTCTCCTCTCCTCACAGCCCACTCTTGCCTTCTACACAGCCCACTAACCAGTCCACTAGCCCACCTACCTGCCCCTCCGCTCCGGACCGTCCGATGGCGACCGAATGGCTCCGAAACGGACAAAAACCCCCTCTCCTAGCCCTTCTTGCTATAAATGGATCCCCTAGCCTTCCAAATCAGGGAAACCGTAGCTTCCTCGAAATCCGTGCCGCTGGCAGCCTCCTACCACCTCCACAGCTGCCACCTTCCTCCTCCCACCGTGTGGGCCCACGGAGCCCATCTCAGGCCTGCGCAGGCCCGAACCCCGCCGTCGCCTAGCCCGCACCGCGCCGCCGTTTCGCTCGGGATCGGGAGGATCCACTACCTCTGTCCCGAGCGCCTGCCCCGCCGCCCTTCCGCCCAGCGCCGGAGCGCGCCGCGCCCCATGCCCCCGCGACCCGCACCCGTCCGCCGTTCGCCGCGTGGTGACGCCGCCCAAGTCCCCGCCGTCGGACTGAGCCACCACCACCGCCGCCTGGAGCCCCTACCGTCATCGTCGACCCCGGATCCGGTGAGCCGCCGGCCGGCCTCGCCCGATCCGGTCGTTTCCCTCGCCTCCCCGCCGTCCTTCTTCCGCGCCGCCATGCGCCGCGAGGGTCTCGGCGCCGCTGGCTCCTGCTTTAGGCACGTGAGCGAGGAGGCAGACGACCTCGCCTCCCTTCGGCCCAGCTCTGCCATGGCCGGCCCAGAAGCCAGCCCCCTCCCCAAGCCCAGCGAAGCCCAGCCGCCTCCCTCTCGTTGGCCCAGCCTCGCGGGCCTCACCAACGGCCACGTGGGCCCAGCTCGCCCCGGCCACGTAGGCCCAGCTCCAACCGGCCCAGTCTCCCTCCTCCACTTGGGCCGAGCCGATGGTGAGCAATTCCCCTATTCCCCGCTCTGTGCACGAGTTAGTTATACAACGCTCAGTTTTCGGTTCAGAAAAATGGATAAGTCCTTTTCTATCATAATTTTGTTGCATCTTTGCATGCCTGTAACTTTTTGTGTGTATGTCCAAATTGAGTGTATGATATATCAAAATGATCGTGGTGATATGCTCTACACTTTGTTTCATTGTGTCATGCTTGTTTGACTTCATCTTGATGCTCTAATCTCTGTTGCAAGAGTGCTACTTGTTATAAACTGCTGTTAACTATAATTTTGTTGCATACTTGCGATGCTTGTAACTTTGTGCATGTTTATCCAAATGGAGCATATGATATGTCAAAATGTTCATTGTGAAGTGCTCTACCTGTTGGTTACTGTAGCATTCATGTTAGGTGCCATATTGCCATGTTGATCTCTATTGCAAAAGTGCATTTGGCTGTTAAGTGCTGACACTTGTTATGAGATGCTGATTTCACTTGCTCATTGCTATTGATGTGTTTGTCTTCATGCCACATGTCTATATGTTTTAGAAGTACAATCATATGGTCCTTGCTTTGGTGCAATCCACTTTCCATGATATGCCTTGCGATGACTTAAACAAGCTTGTAAACATGCCATGTCGTTATTGCTATTTTATACTTAGTGAAAAATTGCCAAGTCTGCAATCTGTTATAACCTGATGCTATGTTTGCTTGATGCCCCACTCAAATCCATGCTTGTTTTGGAGTTGCCAATGATCATGTCTTGTTGTCCATGTTATTGTCTATCCATGCATGCCCTTACATGCTCATATGGCCTGCTGTAGCTTATTTATTTCTTGCACTCAAGTTGCTATAAATTATACCTGTCAGGTTTTTATCAGCATGTTCAATTTGGTGGAGCTTGTTGCTATTGATCCATGCCTCCTATGGAGTTGCTCCAATGTAGTTGTTTGATCTATGTTATGCCTACTACATGTCAATGATATTTATATACTTAGTAGAGTTGATATGCTTGTTGTTTTATGCCTCCGAAGGCAGCATCGTGATGATGTTTTTGCCTTCCTAGATTTTGACTAAGTCTGGATAAATTTATTGCAACTTGCCATGCTTGTTTAAATGTGTTCCAGCAAGCTTTTGGGTGTGTTCTAAGTTCATGCTTGTTAAGTATAATGTCTACTTCACATCCATGCTTCTTTTTATCATGTTTGAGTGTTGTAGCACATATATATCTTGCTCCAAAGTTGCCATGTGGTTGTTAACTTCAGCCTTGCATTGTATCTTGTTTCGTGTGTATGTGTTGAACCGTTGCTCTGTTTTGAGCGTGCCCTATATGAAACATGTGTGATTTTGCTTGTAGAATCATAATATCATGTTGTTTTCATGTTTGGAGTGTGTTTGCTTGATGTTTGGATGCATCTTGCACCGTTGCCATGCTTGTCTTGTTTTGCTTATATCTTCTAGGCCGTAGCTCCGAATTAAACAAACTTTATATGAAACTTGACTAGAATTTTGTGTAGATCATCATGGTGCATGTTAACCTGCTGTTTAACAACTCTAAATTAAGGTTTGTTCAGATCTGGACTAATTTCAAATTATGCATATGAGGGCTTACCGGATTTGTTATGTGTTGATTCCGGCCTCATTTAAACTTGTTGTTTGGTGTTGTTCTTGTGTGCTTCATCCCTTGCCATGTATTGCATCATATGTAGACTTGTCTTGCATCATACTTGGTTGAGCACATTGTCATGTTCTTGTGTTGTGTGTTTACCGTATTGCTTGCTTCTTCTTGTTAGTGCTTGTTCCGTTGCGATCGTGAGGATTCGTTCGTCTACTCGTGGTTCAACTTCAAGGCTCCTTCTTCATCTTCTTCTTGGATCTCATTCTTCTTCCTTGCGGGATCTCAGGCAAGATGACCATCACCTTGGATACCTTTACTATCATTGCCATGCTTAGTTTCTCGATGCTATCGTTACATGTCGCGCCACCCATCATTTATTGTCAGCCCCTCTCCTTGTTGTCATGAACCCCTAACCTTTGACACCTTCCTAGCAAACCGTTGTTTGGCTATGTTACCCGCTTGCTCAACCCCTCTTATAGCGTTGTTAGTTGCAGGTTAAGATGAAGATCGTTCCATGTTGGAACTTGTTGTTGGAATATCACAATATCTATTATTATTATTAACACACCTATATACTGGGCATGGGTGGAAGGCTTGGCCTTTTTGCTCGGTGTTTTGTTCCACTCTTGCCACCTTAGGAGCCGATAAACCGACATTATGTTCCTTGATTTTGCGTTCCTTACACGGTTGGGTATATGGGGACCCCTTGACAGTTCGTCTTTGAATAAAACTCCTCCAGCAAGGCCCAACATTGGTTTTATTGCAACATAATAAAAACTTAATTAATTAATTAATTGCATAGGGAGTTAGCGCTACCCGAGGATTCTTCTACATACTGGGGGGCCAGTGCTGATGGTGTTGGTGCCAAACTAGAGCCACTTGCGGTGCCACCCAGTTATCTGGGGTCTTCGGTAACTGTACGTATTGCTCATCCGGTTGTGGCCTGAGACGAGATACGCTTGGCTGCTATCAGGGTGTCGGCACGTCGGGAGGTCTTGCTGGACTTGTTTTACCATTGTTGAAATGTCTTGTGCACCGGGATTCCGATCCTGATCGTATTGTCCCTAAGATAAGGGGTAATATTATTATTACTTCTGCTGATCGTGAGAGTTTGTGATGGGCTAAGTTGGGACACCCCTGCAGGGTTATGATCTTTCGAAAGCCGTGCCCGCGGTTATGTGGAAGATTGGAATTTGTTAATGTCCGGTTGTAGAAAACTTGACAGAGGATCCGAAGTAAAACACACAACTGTGTGAGTAACCGTGACTGTCTCTTTTCATTTTGAGAAGGGAACACGGTGGGGTTATGTTTGACTCGTAGGTAGTTCAGGATCTTTAGAGATCACTACTAGTTTGCGACCGTTTGCGTAGATGCTCATCTTATTCTTGTACTCGTAAGTTAGCCACCATATTGCTTAGCCGCTGCTACAACCTCACCACCTTACCTCTTCCTACCCTTTAAGCTTTGATAGTCTTGTTACCCATGGTTATGGGATTGCTGAGTCCTCGTGGCTCACAGATACTACAACAACAGTTGCAGGTGCAGGTTTCCGATGTCTTGACGTGAGGGCGATGTCTTTTGTGTTGGAGTTCTTCTTATTCTTCAGTCTTGGGTTAGGTTCCAGGTCGGCAGCGTGGGATAGCAGATGGATTTCTCTGTGCTTTTCATGTTTGCATCCGTAGTCGGATGCCTTGTATGGATGTTGTTGTATTCATGTGACTTGTATAAATTGTTGTATCCCCCATGTATGTATGTTATGGTACGATGTAATGATATCCCTCTTGCTAAGCGTCCGAAATGCGGTTGTGCCGCAATCACGTAAGTGTCACGTGATCGGGATAGAATCACATCTTGGGCCTGACAAGTTGGTATCAGAGCCTCGACCGACCATAGGAGCCGACTTGATTGATCGTAGAATGACCGTTGTTGAGTCTAGCAAAAAACTTTTTCGGAGTCTAGTTATATCGGAGAGTAGGAATTCTTTTTACTCCTCATTCCCTTCGTCGCTCTGGTGAGGAATCTTGACATAGGTGTTTTGAATTACTCCTCTCTCCGTTTTCAATTTTTTTTAGGATCACGCGGTTAGTTTCGTTCGTTGCATTGTCAGTTCTTTCATCTGGTGCATCTCTCGTCAAGTGGTTTCGACCCTCTTCTTCTTTGCAAGTTCAACCCTCAATTCTTTTCAACCGACAGTGTTTTCCCCATCCGAAGTGGACTTTCTTTTTCCCACCCGCCCACCCTTTTTCTTCTTGAACCGGAGTACTAATCGAGTATCCATCCTACTCGTGTGAATTCTTTGCTTCCTTTCCGCAATTATTTCAACCGGTGAATTATCCTCTCGATTCGATATTCTTCACCTCTTTTTCTTTTCCGGTGGATTCAACTCAAGTATCCGGTGTTCTTTGTATTCTTTTCCTTCTGCTCAAGTGTTTTGCCCCTTGCTCGTTCGTCTCTCGTCATTTAATTATTCCGGTGTTCCAAAGACATTCCAGGAGATATGTTTGTCTTCCGATTAATTCGAGGTTGTCACCTCCTTCGAGTCTTTTAATCATTCCGGTGCATTATCTTCTTTTTTCAATCCTTTTCAATGGTGTTTTCTCTTCGGTGGGCTCATAACCCACATGTATTTTCCCAGGATCTTACCTGACTCTTCTATTTTCCCGGAGTGTTCCAAAATTCTTTTCAATGTGAGTAAGTATGGATTCCATCAGTCATGTGCCTTCTCCAAGTCCGTTTGCAATTCTTTTCATCGTTGGTTCAACCCTTCTTCTTTTCATTCTTCCGGAGTATTTCAGGAATTCTTTTCATTGTGTTCTTCCGAAGGCCATCATTTTAGAAGATTTCTTCGTTCTCAGTTTTCAACTTCGTCCTCCAAATATTCTTCATTGATGCCTCTTCGTTCATCTCACATCTGTCCGGTCCTTCGTTCAAGTATTCTTTAATCAGTTCACAATCTCTTCGTTCTCGTCATTCAAATTTTCCTCAAGTGCTTATCCTTCCCTGCGATTCATTCTTTTGTATTCACTCGATTTTAATTCTTTATGATGGTTTGCTCTTTTTCATCACTCGAATTTTATTTTCTCGGTGGTTCGTTCCTTTCTTCACTCGGTTTCAATTCTTTGTGGTGGTTCTCTCAAGAGTTCTTTCCGGTGTCATCATATCAATCCATTCATTTTTCATACCGGTGTTTCATGAAGATTTTCGCAAGTTCGCGATATATCCCTCTTTAATCATTTCAACGCGAATAAGTAGTTTGTGAATCCATTGTTCATCAATTTATTAGTGGAGGATAAGCATAACATAATTCTTATTCTTCTTTGTCAAGTCGATTTATCCTTTCCTTCGAGTTTATTCTTGACGAATAAATTCTAGTTTCAAGTGTTTTATTATTTTCTTTTCCGGAGTTCAAATATTCTCGTTTATCTCGTCGGAGGCCCTTTCTAAATCATCGGAGGGCTTTAATCTTATTCTTTTCATCCGTCATCTCTATGTCATCATCCTTTTTTTTATCGGAGTTCTTCATGGTGGTTCTCCACGATATAATTCATTCTTCTTGTGTTCGTCATAGTTCTTCTGGAGTAGCTCAAGCTTTATTCTTTTGCCTCTCAAGTGCAAATAATTCTCTGTATTCTTTTGAAGTGGAGTTTTGCATTTCTTCCTTCATCTCAACTGTTCAATCTTTTATTTGTGGCAGAATTCACCTCAACTTTTGAGATGTTTACATAAGTCCACAACAAGCTTATTCTTTTGTTGTTGATTTTTCCAACAACTCCGTTCATCCTCTCTTCGCAAGGATGCTTTGAATTCATTCGTGGTAGAACTTGTTGTTCTCTTATCCGTTCTTTTAATTGCTTTCTTTCCATTCTTCCGGAGGCATGTGTTGTTCTTTTTGTCATGTTTTCGTTTCATCTTCTCAAGTTCTTGTTCCATTCCATTCATATTCAACCGGTGTGCTATTTCTTTCAGTTTTAGCCGGAGTGCTGCCCGAATTCCTTCGTGGAAATCCTTTTCTTTCTCTTATTAACCGGAGTGGTTCCGAATTCATTATCATGCCTTCAGCTCTTGTTTCGTGTCTTTCAACCCCCTTGATTCTCGTCTTATTCTTGTTCCTCTTGTTTAACGAAGGCCTTGCAACTTCGTGCATCTCCGTTGTACCCTTGTTTCATATTGATCAACCTCTCAAGGTTCCTTGGTTTCACTCTTTTGTCCTCGAAGAACTTTGTTCTTCCTCTTTTCTCTTCCGTCTTGTTCCTAAGATCTCGGGATGAGATCTCTTGTTAGTAGGGGAGTGTTGTGACAGCCCGAGACCGGTCCGCCAGGTGTCAGCCAGTTATTCGTCGCGTTGCATGTCATCTGCTTGCGTGTTGCATCTTTGCCTTGTCATCATGTGTGTTGCATCAACATGTTTTCAAAACTTGCATCCGTCCGAGCCCCCTCGTTCTTTCCGTTGTCCGTTCTGAGCCCAGTCACACTCACTCGCGCCTGCGGCGCCTCCGAATATTTATTTTGCGAGTGGCCGAAAAACATTCTCCGAATGGGATGAAACTTGGCGTGTGGTCTTATTATAGTGTAGGTAGACCGCCTGTCAAGTTTCGTCGCGTTCGCAGCTCGTTTGGTAGCCCAACGGATATATATAGCGGCACTAGTAGCCGGTTAAAACGTCGAACGTTTTCGGTCTCCGAACACCGCCGTCGGGCCTCTCTCTCCTCTCCTCACAGCCCACTCTTGCCTTCTACACAGCCCACTAACGAGCCCACTAGCCCACCTACCTGCCCCTCCGCTCCGGACCTTCCGATGGCAATCGAACGGCTCCGAAACGGACAAAAACCCCCTCTCCTAGCCCTTCTTGCTATAAACGGATCCCCTAGCCTTCCAAATCAGGGAAACCCTAGCTTCCTCGAAATCCGTACCGCTGCCAGCCTCCTCCCACCTCCACAGCCGCCACCTTCCTCCTCCCACCGCATGGGCCCACGGAGCCCATCTCAGGCCCGAACCCCGCCGCCGCCTAGCCCGCACCGTGCCGTTGTTTCGCTCGGGATCGGGAGGATCCGCTGCCTCTGTCCCGAGCGCCTGCCCCGCCGCCCTTCCGCCCCGCGACCTGCACCCGGCCGCCGTTCGCCGCCTGGTGACGCCGCCCAAGTCCCCGCCGCCGGATTGAGCCACCACCACCGCCGCCTGGAGCCCCTGTCGTCATCGTCGACCCCGGATCCGGTGAGCCGCCGGCCGGCCTCGCCCGATCCGGTCGTTTCCCTCGCCTCCCCGCCGTCCTTCTTCCCGCGCCGCCATGCGCCGCGAGGGTCTCGGCGCCGCTGGCTCCTGCTTCGGGCACGGGAGCGAGGAGGCAGACGACCTCGCCTCCCTTTGGCCCAGCTCTGCCAAGGCCGGCCCAGAAGCCAGCCCCCTCCCCAGGCCCAGCGAAGCCCAGCCGCCTCCCTCCCGTCGGCCCAGCCTCATGGGCCTCACCACCGGCCACGTGGGCCCAGCTCGCCCGGCCACGTAGGCCCAGCTCCAACCGGCCCAGTCTTCCTCCTCGACTTGGGCCAAGCCCAGGGTGAGCAATTCCCCTATTCCCCGCTCTGTGCACGAGTTAGTTATACAGCGCTTAGTTTTCGGTTCAGAAAAATGGATAAGTCCTTTTCTGTCATAATTTTGTTGCATCTTTGCATGCCTGTAACTTTTTGTGTGTATGTCCAAATTGAGTGTATGATATATCAAAATGATCGTGGTAATATGCTCTACACTTTGTTCCATTGTGTCATTCTTGTTTGACTTCATCTTGATGCCCTAATCTCTGTTGCAAGAGTGCTACTTGTTATAAACTGCTGTTAACTATAATTTTGTTGCATACTTGTGATGCTTGTACCTTTGTGCATGTTTATCCAAATGGAGCATATGATATGTAAAAATGTTCATTGTGAAGTGCTCTACCTCTTGGTTGCTGTAGCATTCATGTTAGGTGCCATATTGCCATGTTGATCTCTGTTGCAAAAGTGCATTTGGCTGTTAAGTGCTGAAACTTGTTATGAGATGCTGATTTCACTTGCTCATTGCTATTGATGTGTTTGTCTTCATGCCACATGTCTATATGTTTTAGAAGTACAATCATATGGTGTTTGCTGTGGTGCAATCCACTTTCCATGATATGCCTTGAGGTGACTTAAACAAGCTTGTAAACATGCCATGTCGTTATTGCTGTTTTATACTTAGTGAAAAACTGCTAAGTCTGGAATCCGTTATAACCTGATGCTATGTTTGCTTGATGCCCCACTCAAATCCATGCATGTTTTGCGGTTGCCAATGATCATGTCTTGTTATCCATGTTATTGTCTATCCATTCATGCCCTTACATGCTCGTATGGCCTGTTGTAGCTTATTTATTTCTTGCTCTCAAGTTGCTATAAATTATACCTGTCAGGTTTTTATCAGCATGTTCAATTTGGTGGAGCTTGTTGCTATTGATACATGCCTCCTATGGAGTTGCTCCAATGTAGTTGTTTGATGTATGTTGTGCCTACTACATGTCAATGATCTTTATATACTTAGTAGAGTTGATATTCTTGTTGTTTTGTGCCTCCAAAGGCATCATCGTGATGATGTTTTTGCCTTCCCAGATTTTGACTAAGTCTGGATAAATTTATTGCAACTTGCCATGCTTGTTTAAATGTGTTCCAGCAAATTTTTGGGTGTGTTCTAAGTTCATGCTTGTTAAGTATAATGTCTACTTCACATCCATGCTTCTTGTTATCATGTTTGAGTGCTGTAGCATATATATATCTTGCTCCAAAGTTGCCATGTGGTTGTTAACTTCAGCCTTGCATTGTATCTTGTTTCGTGTGTATGTGTTGAACCGTTGCTCCGTTTTGAGCGTGCCCTATAAGAAACTTGTGTGATTGTGCATGTAGAATCGTAATATCATGTTGTTTTCATGTTTGGAGTGTGTTTGCTTGATGTTTGGGTGCATCTTGCACCGTTGCCATGCTTGTCTTGTTTTGCTCATATCTTCTAGGCCGTAGCTCCGAATTAAACAAACTTTATATGAAACTTGACTAGAATTTCGTGTAGATCATCATGGTGCATGTTAACCTGCTGTTTAACAAGTCTAACTTAAGGTTTGTTCAGATCTGGACTAATTTCAAATTATGCATATGAGGGCTTACCGGATTTGTTTTGTGTTGATTCCGGCCTCATTTAAACTTGTTGTTTGGTGTTGTTCTTGTGTGCTTCATCCCTTGCCATGTATTGCATCATATATATACTTGTCTTGCATCATACTTGGTTGAGCATATTGTCATGTTCTTGTGTTGTGTGTTTACCGTATTGCTTGCTTCTTCTTGTTAGTGCTTGTTCCATTGCGATCGTGAGGATTCGTTCGTCTACTCGTGGTTCAACTTCAAGGCTTCTTCTTCGCCTTCTTCTTGGATCTCATTCTTCTTCCTTGCGGGATCTCAGGCAAGATGACCATCACCTTGGATACCTTTACTATCATTGCCATGCTTAGTTTCTCGATGCTATCGTTACATGCCGCGCCACCCATCATTTATTGTTAGCCCCTCTCCTTGTTGCCATGAACCCCTAACCTTTGACACCTTCCTAGCAAACCGTTGTTTGGCTATGTTACCCGCTTGCTCAACCCCTCTTATAGCGTTGTTAGTTGCAGGTTAAGATGAAGATCGTTCCATGTTGGAACTTGTTGTTGGAATATCACAATATCTATTATTATTATTAACACACCTATATACTGGGCATGGGTGGAAGGCTTGGCCTTTTTGCTCGGTGTTTCGTTCCACTCATGCCACCTTAGGAGCCGATAAACCGGCATTATGTTCCTTGATTTTGCGTTCCTTACACGCTTGGGTATATGGGGACCCCTTGACAGTTCGTCTTTGAATAAAACTCCTCCAGAAAGGCCCAACATTGGTTTTATTGCAACATAATAAAAACTTAATTAATTAATTAATTGCATAGGGAGTTAGCGCTACCAGAGGATTCTTCCACATACAGGGGGGGGGGGG
>LR738713.1:279722906-279773172 GCA_902687465.1 Secale cereale | reverse complement strand
GGGGGGGGGCTAGTGCTGATGGTGTTGGTCGCAAACTAGAGCCACTTGCGGTGCCACCCTGTAGGATCGAAGAAGGTGAGAGTGTCTAGAGGGGGGGTGATTAGACTACTCGACAAGATAAAAATTCTGTCCTTTATCAAGAACAGATTTTGACAGTTTTTTTCATAGCACACAAGTCAAGTAGCACACTACACATGCAATTCTAGAGTATGAGCAGCGGAAAGTAAATTGCACATATAGTAAAGAGAGGTGGAGAAGATCAAACGCAATTTGGAGACGCAATGATTTTTCCCGTGGTTCCGATAGGTGGTGCTATCGTACATCCACGTTGATGGAGACTTCAACCCACGGAGGGTAACGGCTGCGCGAGTCCACGGAGGGCTCCACCCACGAAGGGTCCACGAAGAAGCAACCTTGTCTATTCCATCACGGCCTACGCCCATGGAGGACTAGCCTTATTCGGGGTAGATCTTCACGAAGTAGGCGATCTCCTTGCCCTTACAAACTTCTTGGTTCAACTCCACATCTCGAAGACGGAGGCTCCCAAGCGACACCTAACCAATCTAGGAGGCACCACCCTCCAAAAGGTAATAGATGTGGTTGATGATGATGAACTCCTTGCTCTTGTGCTTCAAATGATAATCTCCCCAACACTCAACTCTCCTCACTGATATGGCTGTGGTGGAAGAGAGGATTGAGTGGAAAGCAACTTGGGAAGGTTAGAAATCAAGTTTCATATGGTAGGAATGGAGCAACTTGATCTCAACACAAGGGTAGGTGGTTCTCTTCTCAGAAAGTGTAAGGTAGAAGTGGTAGTACTTTCTGATGGCTCTCTCCACGAATGAAGAGGGGGTGGAGGGGTATATATAGCCTCCACACAAAATCCAACCGTTACACACATAATTGAGCAATCTCGGTGAGACCGAAGTGAAAACTCGGTCAGACCGAAAGTTCAAATATAGTGAACGTTGGGGTTTTCGGTGGGACCGAAAATACCATCTCGGTGAGACCGAAAGTGCAAATGATATGAACGTTGGGATTTTCGGTGGGACCGAGAAAGAAAACCTGGTTAGACCGATTTGAGAAAAGACAGGAACATGCCAGTTTTGGTGGGACCGAAAATGCAATCTCGGTGAGACCGGTTTGAGCCAAGACAGAAGCTTGTCAATCTCGGTAAGACCGAAAAGTCAATCTCGGTTATTCCGATATGATGACAAATGGTTACAGAAGGTTGGCAGTCCAGTTTCGGTGAGATCGAACTCAAAATCGGAATGACCGATTTTTCTAGGGTTTGGCTTATGGCTGAGGTGGTTCATCTCGGTGGGACTGAGTTGGAAGAATCGGTTTGTCCGAGATTACTTATGAGTGTGTATAGTAGTGAAAGTTGCTGATAGTTGAAGGAGCTAAATCACTAAGCACTTGAGCAACCAGATTATCAACACAACCTCATCCCCTTTTAATAGTATTGGCTTTTCCTATGGACTCAATGTAATCTTTGATCACTAAACCAAAAATGGAGTCTTGAGCTTTTGCCAATGCTTGCCTTAGCATATTGAGGGGTCCACTTCTTCAGTCCTTTCCATAGCCAATGTGATTGGATTTCCTGAAACATACTTGATAATCGTATTAGTCCAACCACAAAGTATGTTGTCATTAATTACCAAAACCACCCGGAGAGCAAATGTGCTTTCAATCTCCCCCTTTTTGGTAATTGATGGCAACACACTAAAATCACACTAAACAGGACATCAAAGCTTATTGAAAGAAAGACAGAATTGTCATGAAAGCTTTGACAAGCATGTAGTACACAGGCTCCCCCTACAAGTGTGCAAGATTTTCATAGATTATGGTTTTGGACTACCGCAAGCACACAAGAGAGATAAGCAAGATGTGCTACATGCAGCTTGGCTATATGCATCAGAGCAAAAGAAAAAGAAGTGAGTGATAATGCATATGTGCATGGTGATTTCTTGCAAACAAGTATTTACAAGCAAGTCACCATCATGCACATTCTGCAAGATGCATATACTTACCTTGAGGTTCCTTGGCATTGTACCTGAAGGGATAAACTTGAGAAAACAAGGTTAGATAACACAAGAGTATTCCTTCAACCAACTGCAAGAACATCAAGAGTACCAAGCCAGGGATGACATGTATAAGGAGTGTCTCATATTGAGCACAGGCTTGAATCAGCAAACATGTCTCCGAAGCTAAAAGATTTTCAATGAACTCTGAGAGATTTTGCTTTCCATAAGATATCAATTGTGAAAATTCCTCTCCCTTTGAGTTCTCTCAGAACAAGAGGTTTGATGGAAATAGCAAAATCAAAAGAATGATGCCAATTGTAATGTCCAATGTAAAACACGACAAAGCTTTGATGTGATTCTCTCCCCCTTAAGATAAGATCGCTTTTCTTCTCCCCCTAAGTCTTCTCATCTCCCCTACTCCCCCTAAGTCTTCTCCCCCTTTGACATCAAGTGCCGAAAAGGACAGCAAACTAGGAAGGTTAGGAAAGATGGAAAGAAGGAAGTGGGATCCTTAAGAATCACAACAGGGCAAATAAGATCATTCATAAAGAAACAATGAGTGGAGCTGCAGGAGATGATATCCTGGAGGAAATAAATCAGTGACACCGAATTGAGTTAGGGTAGACCCTTTTCGGTTAGACCGAAATAAATAAGTCGGTGACGCCGAGTTTAATTCCAAGGAAATACAGAAATAATTCAGCTCACTCAGCGAGGAATGTTTCAAAAGATTTGCAATGAATTTGTAAAAGATTTTCGGGGAATTGATCAGAGCCAAAAGGAAATTCAAAGAAACATATGAATAGAAATGAAAAAGATTCCTAGATGAAGTTTTTTTTGTTTAAAGAAAACTCAATGAGAGAACATAAGAGAAAATCAAAAAGACTCCAAAAGCATATGTACTTCATCTAGATAAAGGTCGGCGACAAGGTCACCTATGTTTGAGTATATTGACTTAGGAGTCAAATGAGGACATTTGATCATAGGTCATACTCATCATTTAAGCTCAAAATGGGGTTGCCATTTTTCGATTAAGCATTCGATGTAATCACATCTTATGAAGCTGCTTGTACTCATGACTTTGAGTAAAGCTCCTTAAAGATGTGAAGAACATACCTTGGGCTTGTTGATGCTTTGCTCATGTAGGTAAGCTCGATGTAGGTGCTCATTGAATATGAAGTTGGAGCGCCATTTCTACTTGTGTAGTTCATCTTCCTACATGGGTTAGGCAAGCAAGGAAATACTCGAGGATATCCAAGATGACAAGAGTGAAATACTAGATGTATAAGATGTCAAAAAGGATATGTGGAATTTTGTTCCTTGAACTCAACATCCCAAAGGGCTAGATACTTGGTCAATGACAAGATTACTCATGATTTGAGTGTGTGGTAATCTTGTGGAATGTTGATCATCCAAGTACCTGCAAGGAGTTAGATGCAATACAAGGAGGCAAATGTGTCCAAGACATATGATCATCATCATAAGAGAAATATCAAGGATTAGTCAAGTGAGCTCATGCCTTGCATGCATCAATGGAGTTATCACTCCAAGTTTGAAGCATCAATGATGTTCAACTCACTCCTTAAGCGACAAAACACTTTCTCATCAAGAGGTTTAGTAAAGATATCAGCAAGTTGTTTGTCAGTACGAACATGCTTAAGATTAATGTCACCCTTGGCAATATGATCACGAATAAAATGGTGACGAACTTCAATATGCTTTGTTCGAGAGTGTTACACTGGATTGTGTCCAATTTTAATTGCACTCTCATTGTCACAAAGCAATGGAACACGTCTCACATGTATCCCATAATCTTTAAGCGTTTGTGTCATCCATAGCAATTGAGCACAACACGAACCAGCAGCAATATATTCAGCTTCGGCAGTGGATAATGATACTGAATTTTGTTTCTTGGAGGACCAAGATACAAGGGATCGACCAAGGAATTGACACGTACCCGAAGTTGATTTTCTATCAACCTTGTCACCGGCATAGTCCGAGTCGGAATAGCCAACAAGGTCGAAAGAGGCTCTCTTAGGATACCAAATGCCAAAGTTTGGTGTGTGTATCAGGTATCTCACTATCCTTTTAACAGCTTTAAGATGACATTCTTTAGGGGCTGCTTGATATCGTGCACACATGCATACACTCAACATTATGTCAGGACGAGAAGCACAAAGATATAGTAGAGAACCAATCATAGAACGGTAAACCCTTTGATCAACGGGTTCTCCATCTTTTGTCAAGTCATTATGTCCACTTGTAGGCATGGGGGTACTCATACCTTTGCTTTCTTGCATGTTGAACTTCTTGAAGAGATCCTTGGTGTACTTTGTTTGTGAGACAAAAGTACCCTCCTTAGATTGCTTGATTTGCAACCCAAGGAAGAATTTGAGTTCACACATCATGGACATCTCATACTTCTCCGACATGAGCTGTCCAAACTTCTTGCTAAAATGGGGGTTAGTTGAACCAAAGATAATATCATCAACATATATTTGGCACACAAATAGTTCACCATTAACCCTTTTCGTGAACAGCGTTGAGTCTATCTTCCCAATCTCAAAGCCTTTTTCAAGAAGAACGCTAGTTAAGCATTTGTACCAAGCTCTAGGAGCTTTTTTAAGACCATAAAGAGCTTTGTGTAACTTGTAAACATGATTAGGCTTTTTGGGATTCACAAATCCGGGAGGTTGTTTCACAAATACTTCCTCCTCAATTTCACCATTTAGAAAAGCACTTTTGATATCCATTTGATAGAGAGTAATATCATGATGATTGGCATAAGCAAGAAGAATGCGAATGGACTCAAGTCTAGCAACGGGGGCATAGGTCTCACCATAGTCCATACCTTCGACTTGTGTGTAACCTTGAGCTACGAGACGAGCCTTGTTGCGGATGACTTGTCCATCTTCATCTTGCTTGTTCCGAAACACCCATTTGGTTCCAATGATGTTTTGATCATCCTTGGGCTTCTCTACCAATGTCCACACCTTGTTCCTCTCGAAGTTGTGTAGTTCTTCGTGCATAGCGTTCACCCAATCCGGGTCTTCAAGTGCTTCTTCTACCTTCATAGGTTCAATACTAGAGATAAATGAGTAATGCTCACAAAAGTTAGCTAAGCGAGTTTTAGAGCGAGTAATTCTCCCGGAGTTGATGTCGTTCATCATTTGTTCCACGGGATGATTCTTCTTGACTCTTGCTCGAACTCGGGATAGCTTTTGTTGATGTTGTGGCTGAGCTTCCTCATCATCTTCATCTTCCTCTTCTTCTTCTTCATTGCTGTTGGTGTTGTCTTGAGGCGGTGGAGAAGGAGGTTGTGGTGGATCTTCTTGTTGCACTTCCTCATCTTGGTGAGTTCCACTTGTGGAGGCCTCCATGTTGACTTGAGGTTCATCTCGCCGTGAGGTAGGTGGCTCCACATATGTAGATGAGGTACTCTCCTTCACTTCCATGGGACGGATCTTTCCAATAGATAAGTCTTGGATAGCTTCCGATGGGTCCTTGTCTCCTACATCAATAGGCATTTGCTCTACTTGCGAGCCATTAGATTCATCAAACTTCACATCTACCGTCTCTTCAACCTTTCAGGTGAAATTATTGTAGACACGGTAGGTGTGGGAGTTTGATCCATAACCAAGGACAAAGCCTTCATGAGATTTAGGAGCAAATTTAGACCGACGATGCTTATCAAGGATATAGCATTTTGAACCAAAGACACGAAAGTATCCCACTTGGGGTTTGTTACCGGTGAGGAGCTCGTATGATGTCTTGCCGAGGAGCTTATGAAGATAAATCCTGTTGATAGCATGACAAGCTGTCTCGACCGCTTCTCCCCAAAAATGCTTCGGTGTCTTGTATTCATCAAGCATCGTTCTCGCCATCTCTATGAGCGTTCGGTTCTTCCTCTCAACAACTCCATTTTGTTGAGGAGTGTACGTAGCCGAGAACTCATGTAGAATTCCTTCCTCATCGAGAAAAGAGTCTACATTGGCGTTCTTGAACTCCGTTCCATTGTCACTCCGAACTTTCTTGATCTTCACCTCAAATTGATTTTGGGCCTTTCTGGCAAAGGTCTTGAAGATTTTCTGAACCTGCGATTTATCATCAAGGAAAAATACCCACGTAAATCTGGAATAATCATCAACTATAACTAGACCAAAGGAGTTACCACCAAGGCTTTTGTAAGCATTGGGACCGAAGAGATCCATATGAAGAAGCTCAAGCGGTCTCCTTGTGGTCATGATGTTTTTCACGAGATGACTTCCACCAACTTGTTTTCCTGCTTGACAAGCACTACAAAGTCTATCTTTGTCAAAGAGAACATCTTTAACACCAAGAATATGATCACCTTTGATCAGCTTGTCTAGATTTCGCATACCAACATGTCCTAGCCTTCTATGCCACAACCAACCTTTAGAGGATTTAGCAATGAAACAAGCTCTAGGTTGGGCTTTCTTAGTGAAATCAACAATATATAGATCACCTCTACGGATACCGGTAAATGCCATGTTTTGATTGTCACGACGAAAGACTTGGCAATCTACTTTGGTGAATAGCACATTGAATCCAAAGTCAGCTAATCTGGACACGGAAAGTAAATTGTATCCAAGAGATTCTACAAGCATGACATTTTGAATAGAGCTATCATGCGATATGGCCACCTTACCAAGGCCAAGTACCTTACCCTTGGAGTTGTCTCCAAAAGTCACATACTTGCGTGGACCATTGTTCTTTGCAAGCTCTCGAAACATGTCTTTATCTCCGGTCATGTGATCGGTGCATCCACTATCAAGAATCCACTCTTTTCCGCCGGACATGTAGTCTCTCAGATTTGCCATGAGATTGAGACTCTTCATGACTTTGTCTAGCTCGGTGTCCGAATCGGAGTAATCATCATCTTGCTCATGCTCATCATCATATTGACCCATAGATTGTTCATCATCAACACCTAGGTCAATTTGATAAGTACTTGCATTAGTTTGGTCAATGTGACAATAATCTTCGGAATGCAATGCAAGAGCATTTCTAATTATAATATTGATAAGACCGGGATCACCCTTCTTTTTCATAAGATCACGAAGCTCAAAGAAGCATTTATCAAAGTTGGGATCATTGGGGTGCAACTTATCAAATTCAATAGTCTTGTGTAGAATTTCATCAAGACTTCTCAAAGAGTAGTCCGGATAAAGTTCTTCCAAGAATTTCCACATAGCATGGGCACACTCAAAGTTTGTAACAAGATTAAGCAATTCATCGGGTAACCCTCTAATGATAAGATTTACAGTTCTAAGGTTACGAAGCAAATCAAGCTCTTCATCCATGGTAGGGTGCAAGGGATCAAAAGGAGGCACATAGGGGGTCTCAATATATTTGCACAAATTGTACATTTTAAAGATACTAAGCATTTCAGACCTCCATGAGTTATAGAATCTTCCATTAAGAACAGGCACTCTATGACTAACACTCCCAAATGTAGACACGTCCATCTTCCTCCAATGGTGTGTAAACCAAAGCAATGGAGACCAAAGCTCTGATACCAATTGTAGGATCGAAGAAGGTGAGAGTGTCTAGAGGGGGGGGTGATTAGACTACTCGACAAGATAAAAATTCTGTCCTTTATCAAGAACAGATTTTGACAGTTTTTTTCATAGCACACAAGTCAAGTAGCACACTACACATGCAATTCTAGAGTATGAGCAGCGGAAAGTAAATTGCACATATAGTAAAGAGAGGTGGAGAAGATCAAACGCAATTTGGAGACGCAATGATTTTTCCCGTGGTTCCGATAGGTGGTGCTATCGTACATCCACGTTGATGGAGACTTCAACCCACGGAGGGTAACGGCTGCGCGAGTCCACGGAGGGCTCCACCCACGAAGGGTCCACGAAGAAGCAACCTTGTCTATTCCATCACGGCCTACGCCCATGGAGGACTAGCCTTACTCGGGGTAGATCTTCACGAAGTAGGCGATCTCCTTGCCCTTACAAACTTCTTGGTTCAACTCCACATCTCGAAGACGGAGGCTCCCAAGCGACACCTAACCAATCTAGGAGGCACCACCCTCCAAAAGGTAATAGATGTGGTTGATGATGATGAACTCCTTGCTCTTGTGCTTCAAATGATAATCTCCCCAACACTCAACTCTCCTCACTGATATGGCTGTGGTGGAAGAAAGGATTGAGTGGAAAGCAACTTGGGAAGGTTAGAAATCAAGTTTCATATGGTAGGAATGGAGCAACTTGATCTCAACACAAGGGTAGGTGGTTCTCTTCTCAGAAAGTGTAAGGTAGAAGTGGTAGTACTTTCTGATGGCTCTCTCCACGAATGAAGAGGGGGTGGAGGGGTATATATAGCCTCCACACAAAATCCAACCGTTACACACATAATTGAGCAATCTCGGTGAGACCGAAGTGAAAACTCGGTCAGACCGAAAGTTCAAATATAGTGAACGTTGGGGTTTTCGGTGGGACCGAAAATACCATCTCGGTGAGACCGAAAGTGCAAATGATATGAACGTTGGGATTTTCGGTGGGACCGAGAAAGAAAACTTGGTTAGACCGATTTGAGAAAAGACAGGAACATGCCAGTTTCGGTGGGACCGAAAATGCAATCTCGGTGAGACCGATTTGAGCCAAGACAGAAGCTTGTCAATCTCGGTAAGACCGAAAAGGCAATCTCGGTTATTCCGATATGATGACAAGTGGTTACAGAAGGTTGGCAGTCCAGTTTCGGTGAGATCAAACTCAAAATCGGAATGACCGATTTTTCTAGGGTTTGGCTTATGGCTGAGGTGGTTCATCTCGGTGGGACTGAGTTGGAAGAATCGGTTTGTCCGAGATTACTTATGAGTGTGTATAGTAGTGAAAGTTGCTGATAGTTGAAGGAGCTAAATCACTAAGCACTTGAGCAACCAGATTATCAACACAACCTCATCCCCTTTTAATAGTATTGGCTTTTCCTATGGACTCAATGTAATCTTTGATCACTAAACCAAAAATGGAGTCTTGAGCTTTTGCCAATGCTTGCCTTAGCATATTGAGGGGTCCACTTCTTCAGTCCTTTCCATAGCCAATGTGATTGGATTTCCTGAAACATACTTGATAAACGTATTAGTCCAACCACAAAGTATGTTGTCATTAATTACCAAAACCACCCGGAGAGCAAATGTGCTTTCACACCCAGTTATCTGGGGTCTTCGGTTACTGTACGTATTGCTCATCCGGTTGTGGCCTGAGACGAGATACGCGCGGCTACTATCAGGGTGTCGGCACGTCGGGAGGTCTTGTTGGACTTGTTTTACCATTGTCGAAATGTCTTGTGCACCGGGATTCCGAGCCTGATCGGATTGTCCCTAAGATAAGGGGTAATATTATTATTACTTTTGCTGATCGTGAGAGCTTGTGATGGGCTAAGTTGGGACACCCCTGCAGGGTTATGATCTTTCGAAAGCCGTGCCCGTGGTTATGTGGCAGATTGGAATTTGTTAATGTCCGGTTGTAGTAAACTTGACAGAGGATCCGAAGTAAAACACACAACTGTGTGAGTAACCATGACTGTCTCTTTTCATTTTGAGAAGAGAACACAGTGGGGTTATGTTTGACTCGTAGGTAGTTCAGGATCTTTAGCGATCACTACTAGTTTGCGACCGTTTGTGTAGATGCTCATCTTATTCTTGTACTCGTAAGTTAGCCACCATATTGCTTAGCCGCTGCTGCGACCTCACCACCTTACCTCTTCCTACCTTTTAAGCTTTGATAGTCTTGTTACCCATGGTTATGGGATTGCTGAGTCCTCGTGGCTCACAGATACTACAACAACAGTTGCAGGTGCAGGTTTCCAATGTCTTGACGTGAGAGCGATGTCTTTTGTGTTGGAGTTCTTATTCTTCTTCAGTCTTGGGTTAGGTTCCGGGTCGGCAGCCTGGGATAGCAGATGGATGTCTTTGTGCTTTTCATGTTTGCATCCGTAGTCGGATGCCTTGTATGGATGTTGTTGTATTCATGTGACTTGTATAAATTGTTGTATCCCCCATGTATGTATGTAATGGTACGATGTAATGATATCCATCTTGCTAAGCGCCCGAAATGCGGTTGTGCCCCAATCACGTAAGTGTCACGTGATCGGGATAGAATCGCATCTTGGGCCTGACACAATGTCATTAATTTCTTCTTCCATAGACTCCTGCAAAATATTAGTCTCTTCTTGGACATCAGAGACCTTCTCAATAAACGCATCAATATTGGAGTTATATTCATAATTTACAATATTTCAATATAGCAAGATTTTCAGGCCTAGAAACATCATCATCAAAAGCAACATTCTTATTAAACAGAGATTCAATTTCATAAGCACCCTTAAAAGCAACGAATTCTTCTATTTGTTCCACATCGTAATAATCATATATACCATTAGCATAAGAAGCTAAGGTTTCATTATCATTAAATTTGCATGAAAAGGGAAGGTGTGGAGCCTTCATCCTAGAGCAACCAGTATAATCATATCTCAAGCATAGTTGCCGAGCATACCAATGCAACAAATGAATTTGATCCCATAACAGTTTCCCTTTTTGTGTGAAGCGATAATCCCTAAAGTATTCACGTTGATCCAACGTTACTCCCATTACATAGTTGAATGGGGTTTTCTCAGGATTATCAAAGTAGTACATAATATCTTTCACATAATGAGCATCGAGGGTTTTAGGAGGTTCCCCATCTCCATGAGTATCAAGTACACCTAAGTTTTTTGGTATTTCGTATTCCATATCCATAACTGAAGATATAGAACAACTTAGAACAACAAATAAAATCTACTTGGTGATAAAGCAAACAAGCACACACGAGAATATTCACCCCACTCTATTGCTCCCCAGCAACGGCGCCAGAAAAAGGTCTTGATAACCCACAAGTGTAGGGGATCAGTTGTAGCCTCTTTCGATAAGTAAGAGTGTCGAACCCAACGAGGAGCTAAAGGCAGAACAAATATTCCCTCAAGTTCTATCGACCACCGATACAACTCTACGCACGCTTGACGTTTACTTTACCTAGAACAAGTATGAAACTAGAAGTACTTTGTGGTTTTTGTGGGATAGGTTTGCAAGAATATAAAGAGCACGCAAATATAAACTAGGGGTTGTCAAGATAAAGACTCAACTAAAGTTAATATAGCGAGTGTGGAAAAGTGGCGGTAGGAGTTGCGAAATTTCCCCTAAGCAATTGACTACGTTACTAGACCGATAACAAGTTTTATGTGGGAGGGGCCACTACTAGCATGTCATCCCTTACTTGGAATTCTATGCACTTATGATTGGAACTATTAGCAAGCATCCGAAAGTACTAACGTTCATCAAGGTAAAACCCAACCATAGCATTAAGATATATTGGCCCCCCTTCAAACCCGTATGCATCAATTTCTACGCTAGGTTGAAGCTTCTGTCACTCTTGCCCTCAAATACGTAGTCCTATCAACATACAACTAACCCTATGGTGTGATCCACGTGCGCGCTCATATGATGGGCACCGAAGTACAGCAACATAACCACAAGCAATTTAAATAAATCATAGCAATTTACCAATCACCGATATGACAACGATAATCTACTCAGACATCATAGGATGGCAACACATCATTGGATAATAATATGAAGCATAAAACACCATGTTCAAGTAGAGGGTACAGCGGGTTGCGGGAGAGTGGACCGTTGTAGATAGATGGGGGAAGGTGATGGAGATGTTGGTGAAGATGACGGAGGTGTTGGTGTAGATCGCTGTCACACGATGATGGCCCCGATGGCACACCGGTGCCACCGGAAGCGAGGGGGAGAGAGCCCCCTCCTTCTTCTTATTCCTTGACCTTCTCCCTAGATGGGAGAAGGGTTTACCCTCTGGTCCATGGCCTCCATGGTGGTGGAGGGGCGAGAGCCCCTCCGAGATTGGATCTGTCTCTCTGTCTCTCTCTGTTTCTGCGTTCTCAGATTCTGTCCCTTCACCGTTTCTTATATTCCTGGAGATCCGTAACTCTGATTGGGCTGATTTTTTGACACGATTTTTATCCGGATATTAGCTTTCTTGCGGTGAAAGAAGGTCATCAACCGCCTTACGGTGTGGCCACGAGGGCCCAGGGCACGCCCCCTGCCTCGTGGCCCACTCGGGCATCGTCTCGTGTTGGTTCCGCTTACCAAAATTCACATATATTCCAAAAAAAAATCATCGTCCATTTGGACTCCGTTTGATATGGATATTCTGTGAAACAAAAAACATGCAACAAACAGGAACTGGCATTGGGCACTGGATCAATATGTTAGTCCCAAAAAATAGTATAAAAAGTTACCAAAAGTATATGAAAGTTGTAGAATATTGGCATGAAACAATCAAAAATTATAGATACGACGGAGATGTATGACGCCCCTGAAGGAAATATGCCCTAGAGGCAGTAATAAAGTTGTTATTTTATATTTACTTATATCATGATAAATGTTTATTATTCATGCTAGAATTGTATTAACCGGAAACTTAATACATGTGTGAATACATAGACAAAACAGAGTGTCCCTAGTATGCCTCTACTAGACTAGCTCACTGATCAAAGATGGTTATGTTTCCTAGCCATAGACATGAGTTGTCATTTGATCAACGGGATCACATCATTAGGAGAATGATGTGATGGACAAGACCCATCCGTTAGCATAGCACTATGATCGTTTAGTTTTACTGCTATTGCTTTCTTCATGACTTATACATGTTCCTATGACTATGAATTATGCAACTCCCGAATACCGTAGGAACACCTTGTGTGCTATCAAATGTCACAACGTAACTGGGTGATCATAAAGATGCTCTACAGGTGTCTCCGAAAGTATTTGTGGTGTTGGCATAGATCAAGATTAGGATTTGTCACTCCGAGTGTCGGAGAGGTATCTCTGGGCCCTCTCGGTAACACACATCACAATAAGCCTTGCAAGCAAAAGACTAATGAGTTAGTCACGAGATGATGTGTTACGGAACGAGTAAAGAGACTTGCCAGTAACGAGATTGAACTAGGTATGGAGATACCGACGATCGAATCTCGGGCAAGTAACATGCCGATGACAAAAGGAACAACGTATGTTGGTATGCGGTTTGACCGATAAAAGATCTTCGTAGAATATGTAGGAGCCAATATGAACATCCAGGTTCCGCTATTGGTTATTGACCGGAGATGAGTCTCGGTCATGTCTACATAGTTCTCGAACCCGTAGGGTCCGCACGCTTAACGTTTGATGACGATCGATATTATGAGTTTATGAGTTTTGATGTACCGAAGGTAGTTTGGAGTCCCGGATGAGATCACGGACATGACGAGGAGTCTCGGAATGTCCGAGACATAAAGATTGATATATTGGACGACTATATTCGGACACCGAAAGTGTTCCGGAAAAGTTTCGGATTTAACGGGATTGCCGGAGGGGGTTACCGGAACCCCCTACGAGGGGGGATGGTCCATAGTGGGCCTTCAGGAAAGGAGAGAGGCAGCCCATAGAGGCTGGCCGGCGCCCCACCTAGGGATCCTAGTTGGACTAGGATTGGGGGGGCGCCACCTCTCCCTCTTTTCCTTTCCCTCTCTTCCTTCTTTGGTAGTTCCTACTAGGAATAGGATTGCAATCCTATTCCTAGTAGGATTGCACCCTAGCCGCACCATAGGAGGGCCGGCCGGCCTCCCCCCTTGCTCCTTTATATACGGGGGCAGGGGGGCACCCAAAGACACACAATTTGAATTGTTCCAGCCGTGTGCGGTGCCCCCCTCCACAGAAACACACCTCGGTCATACAGTCGCGGTGCTTAGGTGAAGCCCTGCACCGGTGAATACATCATATCCGTCACCACGCCGTCGTGCTGACGAAACTCTCCCGTGAAGCTCAACTGGATCAAGATCTCGTGGGACGTCATCAAGCTGAACGTGTGCTGAACGCGGAGGTGCCGTACGTTCGGTGCTTGATCGGTTGAATCGCGAAGAAGTTCGACTACATCAACCGCGTCACTTGACGCTTTCGGTTCCGGTCTACGAGGGTACGTAGACACACTCTTCCCTCTCGTTGCTATGCATCTGGTAGATAGATCTTGCGTGATCGTAGGAAAATTTTAAAATACTACGTTCCCCAACAGTGGCATCATGAGCCAGGTCTATGCGTAGATGATATGCACGAGTAGAACACAATGAGTTGTGGGCGATACTAGTCATACTGCTTACCAGCATGTCATACTTTGCTTCGGCAGTATTGTGAGATGAAGCGGCCCGGACCGACATTACGCGTACGCGTACGCGAGACTGGTTTCACCGTTAAGAGCACTCGTTGCTTAAAGGTGACTGGCGGGTGTCTGTCTCTCTCACTTTAGCTGAATCAAGTGTGGCTACGCCCGGTCCTTGTGAAGGTTAAAACATCACATACTTGACGAAACATCATTGTGGTTTTTGTATGCGTAGGTAAGAACGGTTCTTGCTAAGCCCGTAGCAGCCACGTAAAACTTGCAACAACAAAGTAGATGACGTCTAACTTGTTTTTGCAGGGCATGTTGTGATGTGATATGGTCAAGACATGATGAGTTATATGGTTTTGTATGAGATGATCATGTTTTGTAATGTTATCGGCAACTGGCAGGAGCCATATGGTTGTCGCTTTATTGTATGAAATGCAATCGCCATGTAATTGCTTGACTTTATCACTAAGCAGTAGCGATAGTCGTAGAAGCAATAGTTGGCGAAACGACAACGATGCTACGATGGAGATCAAGGTGTCGCGCCGGTGACGAAGGTGATCATGACAGTGCTTTGGAGATGGAGATCAAAAGCACAAGATGATGATGGCCATATCATGTCACATATTTTGATTGCATGTGATGTTTATCTTATTATGCTTCTTATTTTGCTTAGAACGACGGTAGCATTATAAGATGATCCCTTACTAAATATCAAGGTATAAGTGTTCTCCCTGAGTATGCACCGTTGCGAAAGTTCGTCGTGCCGAGACACCACGTGATGATCGGGTGTGATAAGCTCTACGTTCAAATTCAACGGGTGTAAGCCAGTTTTGCACACGCAGAATACTAGCCTAGCATATGCAGATATGGCCTCGGAACACTGGAGACCGAAAGGTCGAGCATGAATCATATAGTAGATATGATCAACATAAGATGTTCACCATTGAAACTACTCCATCTCACGTGATGATCGGACATGGTTTAGTTGATTTGGATCATGTGATCATTTAGATGACTGGAGGGATGTCTATCTAAGTGGGAGTTCTTAAGTAATATGATTAAATTGAACTTTAATTTATCATGAACTTAGTCCTGGTAGTATTAGCATATCTATGTTGTAGATCAATAGCTCGCGATGTTGCTCCACTTTTATTTTTTATATGTTCCTAGAGAAAACCAAGTTGAAAGATGTTAGTAGCAATGATGCGGAATTGTTCCGTGATCTGAGGATTATCCTCATTGCTGCACAGAAGAATTATGTCCTTGATGCACCGCTAGGTGACAGACCTAGTGCAGGAGCAGATGTAGACGTTATGAACGTTTTGACAAAAGCTCGGTATGATAACTACTTGATAGTTTAAGTGCACCATGCTTTACGGCTTAGAACCGGGACTTCAAAAACGTTTTGAACGCCACGGAGCATATGAGATGTTCCAAGAGTTGAAATTAGTATTTCATACTCATACCCGTGTCGAGAGGTATAAGACCTCTGACAGTACTTTGCCTACACGATGGAGGAGAATAGCTCAACCAGTGAGCATGTGCTCAGATTGTCTGGGTACTACAATTACTTGAATCAAGTGGGAGTTAATCTTCCAGATAAGATAGTAATTGATAAAGTTCTCTAGTCACTATCACCAAGTTAGTAGAACTTCGTGATGAACTATAATATGCAAGGGATGACGAAAGTAATTCCCGAGCTCTTCGCGATGCTGAAATCGGCAAAGGTAGAAATCAAGAAAGAGCATCAAGTGTTGATGGTTAACAAGACCACTTGTTTCAAGTAAAGGGCAAAGGGATAGAATGGGAACTTCAAGAAGAATGACAACCAAGTTGTCACTCCCGTGAAGAAACCCAAAGCTAAAACTCAAGCCAGAAACTAAGTGCTTCTACTGCAAAGGAAATGGTCACTGGAAGTGGAACTGCCCTAGATACTTGGCAGATAAGAAGGATGTCAAAGTGAACAAAGGTATATTTTGATATACGGATTATTGATGTGTATTTTACTAGTGTTCATAGCAACCCCTAAGTATTTGATACTGGTTCAATTGCTAAAGAGTAGTAACTCGAAATGGGAGTTGCATAATGAACAGAAACTAGTTAAAGGTGAAGTGACGATGTGTGTTGGAAGTGGTTCCAAGATTGATATGATCATCATCGCACACTCCCTATACTTTCGGGATTAGCATTGAACCTAAATAAGTGTTATTTGCTGTTTGTGTTGAGCATGAATATGATTTGATCATGTTTATTGCAATACAGTTATTCATGTAAGTTAGAGAATAATTGTTGTTCTGTTTACATGAATAAAACCTTCTATGGTCATACACCCAATGAAAATGGTTTGTTGGATCTCGATCGTGTGATACACATATTCATAATATTGAAGCCAAAAGATGCAAGGTTAATAATGATAGTGCAACTTATTTGTGGCACTGCCGTTTAGGTCATATTGGTGTAAAGCGCATAAAGAAACTCCATAATGATGGACTTTTGGAATCAGTTGATTATGAATCACTTGGTGCTTGCGAACCATGCCTCATGGGCAAGATGACTAAAACTCCGTTCTCCGGAACTATGGAGCGAGCAACAGATTTGTTGGAAATCATACATACCGATGTGTGTGGGTCAATGAGTGTTGAAGCTCGCGGCAGGTATCGTTATTTTTTGACCTACACTGATGATTTGAGCAGATATGGGTATATCTACTTAATGAAGCACAAGTCTGAAACATTTGAAAAGTTCAAAGAATTTCAGAGTGAAGTGGAGAATCATCGTAACAGAAAAAATAAGAGTTTCTACGAAATGATCGTAGAGGTAAAATATTTGAGTTAGCGAGTTTGGCCTTCAGTAAAAACAATGTGAAATAGTTTCACTACTCACGCCACCTGGAACACCACAGTGTAATGGTGTGTCCGAACGTCATAAACGTACTTTATTAGATATGGTGCGATCTATGATGTCTCTTACCGATTTACCACTATCGTTTTGGGGTTATGCTTTAGAGACAGCTGCATTCACGTTAAATAGGGCACCATCTAAATCCGTTGATACGACACCTTATGAACTATGGTTTGGCAAGAAACCAAAGTTGTCGTTTCTTAAAGTTTGGGGCTACGATGCTTATGTGAAAAAGCTTCAACCTGATAAGTTCGAACCCAAGTCGGAGAAATGTGTCTTCATAGGATACCCAAAAGAGACTGTTGGGTACACCTTCTATCACAGATCCGAAGGCAAGATATTTGTTGCTAAGAATGGATCCTTTCTAGAGAAGGAGTTTCTATCGAAAGAAGTGAGTGGGAGGAAAGTAGAACTTGATGAGGTAATTGTACCTTCTCCCGGATTGGAAAGTAGTACATCACAAAAAATTGTTCCAGTGATTCCTACACCAATCAGTGAGGAAGTTAATGATGATGATCATGAAACTTCGGATCAAGTTTCTGCCGAACGTCGTAGATCAACCAGAGTACGTTCCGCACCAGAGTGGTACGGCAACCCAGTTCTGGAAATCATGTTACTAGACCATGATGAATCTGCGAACTATGAGGAAGCGACGATGAGCCAAGATTCTGCAAAATGGCTCGAGACCATGAAATCTGAGATGGGATCCATGTATTAGAACAAAGTATGGACTTTGGTTGACTTGCCCAATGATCGGCAAGCCATCGAAAATAAATGGATCTTCAAGAGGAAGACCGACGCAAACGGTAATGTTACTGTTTACAAAGCTCGACTTGTTGCGAAAGGGTTTCGACAAGTTCAAGGAGTTGACTACGATGAGACTTTCTCACCCGTAGCGATGCTTAAGTCTGTCCGAATCATGTTAGTAATTGCCGCATTTTATGAAATCTGGCAAATGGATAACAAAATTGCATTCTTTAATGGATTTATTAAAGAAGACTTGTATATGATACAACCAGAAGGTTTTGTCAATCCTAAAGGTGCTAACAAAATGTGCAAGCTCCAGCGATCCATCTATGGACTGGTGCAAGCATCTCGGAGTTGGAATATACGCTTTGATAAGTTGATCAAAGCATATAGATTTATACAGACTTGCGGTGAAACCTGTATTTACAAGAAGTGAGTGGGAGCACTACAACCTTTCTGATAAGTATATGTGAATGACATATTGTCGATCGGAAATGATGTAGAATTTTCTGGAAAGCATAAAGGAGTGTTTGAAAGGAATTTTTCAAAGAAAGACCTTGGTGAAGCTGCTTACATATTGGGCATCAAGATCTATAGAGATAGATCAAGACGCTTGATAAGACTTTCGATGAGTACATACCTTGATAAGATTTTGAAGTAGTTCAAAATGGATCAGTCAAAGAAGGAGTTCTTGCCTGACTTGTAAGGTGTGAAGTTGAGTAAGACTCAAAGCCAGACCACGGCAGAAAAATATAGAGTGAATGAAAGTCATTCCCTATGCCTCAGCCATAGGTTCTATAAAGTATGCCATGCTGTGTACCAAACCTGTTGTGTACCTTGCCATGAGTTTGGCAAGGAGGTACAATAGTGATCTAGGAGTAGATCACTGGACAGCGATCAAAATTATCCTTAGTAACGGGATGACTAAGGAAATGTTTCTCGATTATGGAGGTGATAAAGAGTTTGTCGTAAAGGGTTACGCCGATGCAAGCTTTGATACTAAATCCAGATGACTCTAAGTATCAATCTGGATGCGTATTAAAAGTGGGAGCAATTAGCTAGAGTAGCTCCATGCAGAGCATTGTAGACATAGAAATTTGTGAAATACATACGGATCTGAATGTGACAGAACCGTTGACTAAACTTCTCTCACAAGCAAAACATGATCACACCTTATTACTCTTGGGTATTAATCACATAGTGATGTGAACTAGATTATTGACTCTAGTAAACCCTTTGGGTGTTGGTCACATGGCGATGTGAACTATGGGTGTTATTCACATAACGATGTGAACTATCGGTATTAAATCACATGGCGATGTGAGCTAGATTATTGACTCTAGTGCAAGTGGGAGACTGAAGGAAATATGCCCTAGAGGCAATAATAAAGTTGTTATTTTATATTTCCTTATATCATGATAAATGTTTATTATTCATGCTAGAATTGTATTAACCGGAAACTTAATACATGTGTGAATACATAGACAAAACATAGTGTCCCTAGTATGCCTCTACTAGACTAGCTCATTGATCAAAGATGGTTATGTTTCCTAGCCATAGACATGAGTTGTTATTTTATCAACGGGATCACATCATTAGGAGAATGATGTGATGGACAAGACCCATCCGTTAGCATAGCACTATGATCGTTTAGTTTTACCGCTATTGCTTTCTTCATGACTTATACATGTTCCTATGACTATGAGATTATGCAACTCCCGAATACCGTAGGAACACCTTGTGTGCTATCAAACGTCACAACGTAACTGGGTGATCATAAAGATGCTCTACAGGTGTCTCCGAAAGTATTCGTGGTGTTGGCATAGATCAAGATTAGGATTTGTCACTCCGAGTGTCGGAGAGGTATCTCTGGGCCCTCTCGGTAACACACATCACAATAAGCCTTGCAAGCAAATGACTAATGAGTTAGTCACGAGATGATGTGTTACGGAACGAGTAAAGAGACTTGCCAGTAATGAGATTGAACTAGGTATGGAGATACCGACGATCGAATCTCGGGCAAGTAACATACCGATGACAAAAGGAACAACGTATGTTGGTATGCGGTTTGACCGATAAAAGATCTTCGTAGAATATGTAGGAGCCAATATGAACATCCAGGTTCCGCTATTGGTTATTGACCGGAGATGAGTCTCGGTCATGTCTACATAGTTCTCGAACCCGTAGGGTCCGCACGCTTAACGTTTGATGACGATCGGTATTATGAGTTTATGAGTTTTGATGTACCGAAGGTAATTCGGAGTCCCGGATGAGATCACGGACATGACGAGGAGTCTCGGAATGTCCGAGACATAAAGATTGATATATTGGACGACTATATTCGGACACCGGAAGTGTTCCGGAAAAGTTTTGGATTTAACGGGATTGCCGGAGGGGGTTACCGGAACCCCCTACGAGGGGGGATGGTCCATAGTGGGCCTTAAGGAAAGGAGAGAGGCAGTCCATAGAGGCTGGCCGGCGCCCCACCTAGGGATCCTAGTTGGACTAGGATTGGGGGGGCGCCACCTCTCCCTCTTTTCCTTTCCCTCTCTTCCTTCTTTGGTAGTTCCTACTAGGAATAGGATTGCAATCCTATTCCTAGTAGGATTGCACCCTAGCCGCACCATAGGAGGGCCGGCCGGCCTCCCCCCTTGCTCCTTTATATACGGGGGCAGGGGGGCACCCAAAGACACACAAGTTGAATTGTTCCAGCCGTGTGCGGTGCCCTCCTCCACAGAAACACACCTCGGTCATACCGTCGCGGTGCTTAGGCGAAGCCCTGCACCGGTGAATACATCATATCCGTCACCACGCCGTCGTGCTGACGAAACTCTCCCGTGAAGCTCAACTGGATCAAGAGCTCGTGGGACGTCATCAAGCTGAACGTGTGCTGAACGCGGAGGTGCCGTACGTTCGGTGCTTGATCGGTTGAATCACAAAGAAGTTCGACTACATCAACCGTGTCACTTGATGCTTCCGCTTCCGGTCTACGAGGGTACGTAGACACACTCTTCCCTCTCGTTGCTATGCATCTGGTAGATAGATCTTGCGTGATCGTAGGAAAATTTTAAAATACTACGTTCCCCAACAGCCCCCACCTTGGCCGCCTCTTCTCCCCTTCTCCTATGGCCCATTAAGGCCCATTAACTCCCCAAGGGGTTCCGATAACCCCTCGGTACTCCGGTATATGCCCGAAACCTCCCGGAACCTTTCCGGTGTCCAAACATAGTCGTCCGATATATCAATCATTTACGTCTTAGACATTCGGAGACTCCTCGTCATGTCCGTGATCTCATCCGGGACTCCGAACTACCATCGGTACATCAACACTCATAAACTCATAATACCGATCGTCATCAAATGTTAAGCGTGAGGACCCTACGGGTTCGAGAACTATGTAAACATGACCGAGACTCATCTCCGGTCAATAACCAATAGCGGAACCTGGATGCCCATATTGGCTCCTACATATTCTACAAAGATCTTTATCGGTCAAACCGCATAACAACATACGTTGTTCCTTTTGTCACCGGTATGTTACTTGCCCGAGATTCGATCGTCGGTATCTCAATACCTAGTTCAATCTCGTTACCGGCAAGTCTCTTTACTCGTTCCGTAATACATCATCTCGTGACTAACTCATTAGTCATTTGCTTGCAAGGCTTATTATGATGTGTATTACCGAGAGGGCCCAGAGATACCT
Source organism: Secale cereale (assembly GCA_902687465.1). Lineage (NCBI taxonomy): Eukaryota > Viridiplantae > Streptophyta > Magnoliopsida > Poales > Poaceae > Secale > Secale cereale. Next base: position 279,751,564 of record LR738713.1, on the reverse strand, counting down.
CTCCGACACTCGGAGTGACAAATCTTATTCCTGATCAATGCCAACAACACGAACACTTTCGGAGAACCCCAAACTTGTCAGTGTTGGAAGCTTTTCAGGACCTAAAAGACAAACTCAGATACCCTTTCTTTATGGAGATTATCATCTTGGGATCATGGGCCATCTGGATATCCAGAAACAACAAAATATTTGAAGGAATAACTCCTTCCTTTCAAGGCTGGAAACATACTTTTACTGAGGAACTAAAGCTGCTGAAACTCAGAATCAAGAAGAAATATGAAGTGCAATTCTCTGCTTGGCTGGATTCTATGTTGTAATTTCTTTGATACTCCATGTTTCCCTGTTCTTCTTCTTTTTAGGCTTTAGTGTTAGTCCTTTAGCTTTTGTTTTTTTAGCAGTTTCATCTTGTAGTTGGGCTTAGCTCAAGCCCAACAGACCTATGTTTTATTTATTTATAAAAGCTGCAGTGGGGTTTTTACCCTACTGTTCATAGTTCAAAAAAGTAGAGGCATACTAGGGACACTTTGTTTTGTCTATGTATTCACACATGTACTAAGTTTCCAGTTAATACAATTCTATCATGAATAATAAACATTTATCATGATATAAGGAAATAAATAATAACTTTATTATTGCCTCTAGGGCATATTTCCTTCAGTCTCCCACTTGCACTAGAGTCAATAATCTAGATCACGTCACCATGTGATTAACACCAATAGTTCACATCACCATGTGACTAACACCCATAGTTCTCATCGCCATGCGACCAATACCCAAAGGGTTTACTAGAGTCAACGATCTAATTCTCATCACCATGTGATTAACACCCAAAGAGTACTAAGGTGTGATCATGTTTTGCTTCGTGAGAGACGTTTAGTCAACAGGTCTGACACATTCAGATCCGTATGTATTTTGCAAATTTCCATGTCTACAATGCTCTGTATGGAGCTACTCTAGCTAATTTCTCCCACTTCCAATATGCATCCAGATTGATACTTAGAGTCATCTGGATTAGTGTAAAGCTTGCATCGGTGTAACTCTTTACGACGAACCCTTTATCACCTCCATAATCGAGAAACATTTCCTTAGTCATCCAGTAACTAAGGATAATTTTGACCGCTGTCCAGTGATCTACTCCTGGATCACTTTTGTATCTTCTTGCCAAACTCATGGTAAGGTACACAATAGGTTTGGTACACAACATGGCATAGTTTATAGAACCTATGGCTGAGGCATAGGGAATGACTTTCATTCTTTCTCTATCTTCTGTCGAGGTCGGGCTTTGAGTCTTACTCAACTTCATACCATACAACTCAGACAAGAACTCCTTCTCTGACTGATCCTTTTTGAACTACTTCAAAAACTTGTCAAGGTATGTACTCATTGAAAAAACTTATCAAGCATCTCGATCTATCTCTATAGATCTTGATGCTCAATATGTAAGCAGCTTCACCGAGGTGTTTCTTTGAAAAAACTCCTTTCAAACACTCCTTTATGCTTTCCAGAAAAATTCTACATCATTTCCGATCGACAATATGTCGTTCACATACACTTATCAGAAAAGGATGTAGTGCTCCCACTCACTTTCTTGTAAATACAGGCTTCTCCAAAAGTCTGTATAAAACCATATGTTTTGATCACCTCATCAAAGCATATATTCCAACTCCGAGATGCTTGCACCAGTCCATAGATGGATCGCTGGAGCTTGCACACTTTGTTAGCACCTTTAGGATCGACAAAACCTTATGGTTGCATCATATACAACTCTTCTTTAAGATATCCAGTCAGGAATGCAGTTTTAACATCCATTTGCCAGATTTCATAATCATAAAATGCGGCAATTGCTAACATGATTCGGACAGACTTAAGCATCGCTACGGGTGAGAAAGTCTCATCGTAGTCAACTCCTTGAACTTGTCGAAAACCTTTCGCAACAAGTCGAGCTTTGTAAATAGTAACATTACCGTCAGCGTCAGTCTTCCTCTTGAAGATCCATTTATTTTTGATGGCTTGCCGATCATTGGGCAAGTCAACCGAAGTCCACACTTTGTTCTCATACATGGATACCATCTCAGATTTTATGGCCTCAAGCCATTTTATGGAATCTCGGCTCATCATCGCTTCCTCATAGTTCGTAGGTTCATCATGGTCTAGTAACATGACTTCCAGAACCGGGTTGCCGTACCACTCTGGCGCGGAACGTACTCTGGTTGATCTACGAAGTTCAATAGTAACTTGATCCGAAGTTTCATGATCATCATCATTAGCTTCCTCACTAATTGGTGTAGGAATCACTGGAACTAATTTATGTGATGTACTACTTTCCAAGTCAGGAGAAGGTACAATTACCTCATCAAGTTCCACTTTCCTCCCACTCACTTCTTTCGAGAGAAACTCCTTCTCTAGAAAGGATCCATTCCTAGCAACGAATATCTTGCCTTCGGATCTATGATAGAAGGTGTACCCAACAGTTTCCTTTGGTTATCCTATGAAGATACATTTCTCTGACTTGGGTTCGAGCTTATCAGGTTGAAGCTTTTTCACATAAGCATCGCAGCCCCAAACTTTAAGAAATGACAACTTTGGTTTCTTGCCAAACCATAGTTCATAAGGCGTCATTTCAACGGATTTAGATGGTGCCCTTATTAAACGTGAATGCAGTTGTCTCTAATGCATAACCCAAAACGATAGTGGTAAATTGGTAAAAGACAGCATAGATCGCACCATATATAATAAAGTACGGTTACGACGTTCAGACATACCATTATGCTGTGGTGTTCCGGGTGGCGTGAGCTGTGAAACTATTCCACATTGTTTTAAATGAAGACCAAACTCGTAACTCAAATATTCACCTCCACGATTAGATCGTAGAAATTTTATTTTTTTGTTACGATGATTCTCTACTTCACGCTGAAATTCTTTGAACTTCTAAAATTTTTCAGACTTGTGCTTCATCAAGTAGATATACCCATATCTGCTTAAATCATCAGTGAAGGTCAGAAAATAACGATACCCGCCGCGAGCTTCAACACTCATCGGTCCACATACATCAGTATGTATGATTTCCAACAAATCTGTTGCTTGCTCCATTATTCCGGAGAACGGAGTTTTAGTCATCTTGCCCATGAGGCATGGTTCGCAAGCATCATGTGATTCATAATCAAGTGATTCCGAAAGTCCATCACTATGGAGTTTCTTCATGCGTTTTACACCAATATGACCTAAACGGTAGTGCCACAAATAAGTTGCACTATCATTATTAACCTTGCATCTTTTGGCTTTAATATTATGAATATGTGTATCACTACGATCGAGATCCAACAAACTATTTTCATTGGGTGTTTGACCATCGAAGGCTTTATTCACGTAAACAGAATAACATTTATTCTATGACTTTAAATGAATAACCGTATTGCAACAAACATGATCAAATCATATTCATGCTCAACGCAAATGCCAAATAACATTTATTTAGGTTCTACACTAATCCTGAAAGTATAAGGAGTGTGCGATGATGATCATATCAATCTTGGAACCACTTCCAACATACATCGTCACTTCAGCTTAAACTAGTCTCTATTCATTCTGCAACTCTTGTTTCGAGTTACTAATTTTAGCAACTAAACCAGTATCAAATACCTAGGGGTTGCTATGAACACTAGTAAAGTACACATAAATAATATGTATATCAAATATACCTTTGTTCACTTTGCCATCCTTCTTATCCGCCAAGTATCTAGGGCAGTTCCACTTCCAGTGACCATTTCCTTTGCAGTAGGAGCACTTAGTTCCAGGCTTGAGTTTAGCTTTGGGTTTCTTCATGAGAGTGACAACTTGCTTGTCATTCTTCTTGAAGTTCCCCTTTTATCCCCTTGCCCTTTACTTGAAACAAGTGGTTTTGTTAACCATAAACACATGATGCTATTTCTTGATTTCTACTTCCCCGATTTCAGCATCGCGAAGAGCTCGGGAATTACTTTTGTCATCCCTTGCATATTATAGTTCATCACGAAGTTCTACTAACTTGGTGATAGTGACTAGAGAACTTTGTCAATTACTATCTTATCTGGAAGATTAACTCCCACTTGATTCAAGTAATTGTAGTACCCAGACAATCTGAGCACATGCTAACTGGTTGAGCTATTCTCCTCCATCTTGTAGGCAATGTACTGTCAGAGGTCTTATACCTCTCGACACGGGCATGCGTATGAAATACTAATTTCAACTCCTGGAACATCTCATATGCTCCATGGCGTTCAAAACGTTTTTGAAGTCCCGGTTCTAAGCCGTAAAGCATGGTCGGGTCAGACTTGCACTTGGTCACAACATGATGTTTATGTCGCCCTACTCCATTCCCCTTGGAGGTAAAAAGATACTTATTCATGGGTGGTCTCAAATAATGAAGGCTCGTCCATCTTGGAGAATAGGACAGAAGATTATGTTCCTGCTTTTCCATGGCTCTAAAGAGAATATCATGTTTATTGACCACATTGCGAGATGAAGCCGCTTTTAAAAGGTTGTGGATGCGCGGGGTGGCGCCTCGGCCTTGTCTTGGGGCTTGGCGGCCTCACCCTTGGTTAACTGTAGGCAAAGTAGCACTGTTCGAGGCGTGCTTTGTACAATTGAACCTGTATAAGTACTTCTACTGCTTTCAGCTATGGTTGTTAAGTGCCCCTGCTGGTTTCAGTTAAGGTTGTTAAGTACTCCTGCTGCTTTTACACTCTGTCGTGTTTCTTCAGTCCTGTCTTCCTCCAGCCGCCAAAACCAAACCAGTGCCTGCGGCTGGCTGTGCCTCAGTGCACGCATCTCCGCCCCACCGTCTCCTAAACCGCTAACGTCGTCGTCCTTCGCGCGCTTTGGTGCGCTCGCCGCGGCGCCACCCTCTCGCGTTGTCAACATGGTCAACAAACAACAGGAATCGGCAGAAGTACGTGGAGAGGATGACAGTACGGGCCCACCATGTCAGCGTATGAAAAAATAAAATGCTTCCTCCTAGTGTTTTCCTGACATCTGGGACCCACGACATTGTGAGCGTATATAGTCAATAGACAAGAGAACAACACAAGATCGGCTGACACCTAGGACGTAGCTGCTCGAGCAGTATTTTTTTTGTTATTGTTGAGACGGAGCAGGGTTTGAACTGGGCTGTGGCCCATCTAGCCCAGGCTTATATTTTATGTTCCCCATGTGACCAGCCCAGCTATTTGTTCATTGTGAAAATGAGCCCAATTTATTTTTTCTCAAGAATACCCAATCCAGACCTATTTATTTTTCTACGCCCTGATGGGCTGCAACTCTTTCAAGACGCCTGCAAATCTTGAAAGTAATATGAAATTGGCTGTAAATATAAATACAGATGCCAAATTGGCAATTACTTTATAATTTCAGATTTTTTTCACATTTTCAGATTCCTATTTCACCAGGCATTAACCTAATTTAAATATATCTTCAAAGTACTTTAAATCTGGCTCGACATTTCGGTATTAAAAATAGTTTGGAACCCACAGAAATATGCGAAATTGGCCCAGGCCAACCAAAAAACAGACTACAATAAATTGCATAAGAAGTCGCAATGAGCTATATATAAATTATTAAAAAAGAGGGAATGGTCTGACTTATGGGCCTATTAAGTTGACGCGTATGCAAGATTTTTTTAGTTATTATATACGTCAACGAACGATTCTAGCAGACGTAACCGTTGGATGTCAATCCAACGACTGTCATGTTTCTTCAATATCTGATCTTCTTGCTCTAGCCGCCAAATCCAGCGCCGTCGGGACCGCCTGCTCCCGCCTCCCGTGCAAGCCACACCGCCCCCTACTACTCCCACAGCTGGCCAGGGCATCCCTCTACTCACCCACACCCTTTGTTATTCTGCGGCGACGGCAGCCTCACACCACAGCTGAACCAGTGAACCCTCGTACTCCTCTTCGCGTGGGCATCCACTGCCGCGTCTTCCCCGGCTCCGCATCGTCCCCTTCCTAGGCCTCGCCGTCGTCCACCACCCTGGTGCTCTCGGCACGACGTGGTTAACGTGGTCAAGAATGACTTCCATCGGAAGAGTACTGTCGTGGAGAGGCTGACAGTTGGGTCCACGACAGCCGCAAGGAAGTGCCTCCTTATTACGCGGAAAATAATTATTCCTCCACCTGACAGCAGGGACCCACCGGACGGGCCACCGTATTTGGCGAAAAAACGTTTCCCCCTAACTGCTGGGACCCACCGGACGGATCACCGTATTTCGCGAAAAAAACGTCCCCCTCGCTGTCAGCTCGGACCCACCGGAAGTGCCTCCTTATTGCGCACAAAAAATGAATAATCCCCCTGCTAGCTGGGACCCAGTATAGTGGGAGGCTGACTTGTGGGCCTACTAAGTTGACGGGGACAGAGGGCTTTGTCAACTTAGTCAATATGCACGATTCTATCTCCATTGATGGTACGATGTCCATCCAACGGCCGCAGTGCTTCTTCAACCTCTGGTCTTCTTTCTCCAACCGCCCAAACCAGCGCCGGTCGTGCCTCGTGCTCCTGCCTCCCGTGGCCGGCTGCGATGCCGCGGAGACCTCACCGCCCCCTAGTACTCCCGCCGCTGGCCAGGCCATCCCTCTACTCACCCACACCCCCTGTTATTCTACGGCGACGACAGCCTCACACCGCAGCGAACCAGTGAACCCTCATACTCCTCTACGCGTGGGCATCCATTGTTGCGTCTTCCCCGGCTCCACGTCGTCCCCTTCCTGGGCCTCGTCGTCGTCCACCACCCTGGTGCTCTCGGCGCGGCGTGGTCAACTTGGTCAAGGAACGACTTCCATCGGACGTGGACTGTACGTGGAGAGGCTGACAGCTGGGTCCACGGCCGCAGCAAGGAAGTGCCTCCTTATTACACGCAAAATAATTATTCCTCCACCTAACAATGGGGACCCACCGGACGGGCCACCATATTTTGCGAAAAAATGTTTCCCCCCTGACTGCTGGGACCCACCGGACAGGTCACCATATTTCGCAAAAAAACGTTCCCCCCGCTGTGAGCTCCCACCCACCGGAAGTGCCTCCTTATTACGCACAAAAAAATGATTACCCCCTGCTAGTTGGGACCCACCTTGGTGGGTGGCTGACTTGTGGGCCTACTAAGTTGACGGGGACGGAGTGCTTGGTCAACTTAGTCAATATGAGCGATTCTAGCTCAAGTGACCGTACGATGTCCATCCAACGGCCGTAGTGCTTCTTCAACCTTTGGTCTTCTTGCTCCAGCCGCCCAAAGCAGCGCCGGTCGTGCCGAATGCTCCTGCCTCTCGTGGATGGCTGTGCTGCCGCGGAGGCCTCACTGCCCCTACTATTCCCACCCCTGGCCAGGCCCTGCAGCGACGGTAGCCTCACCCCGCAGCCGAACCAGTGAACCCTCGTACTCCTCTCCGTGCAGGCTTCCACTGCCGCGTCTTCCCCGGCTCCGCGTCATCCCCTTCCTAGGCCTCGTCGTCGGTCACCGCCCTGGTGCTCTCGGCGCGGCGTAGTCAACATGGTCAAGGAACGACTTCCATCGGAAGAGTACTGTACATGGAGAGGCTGATAGCTGGGTCCACGGCCGCAGCAAGGAAGTGCCTCCTTATTACGCACAAAATAATAATTCCTCCACCTGACATCGGGGACCCACCGGATGGGCCACCGTATTTCGCAAAAAAACGTTTCCCCCTGACTGCTGGGACCCACCAGCTACATCTTCGCACATAAGGAAGTGCGTCCGGGCAAAAACAAAAAACTGATTCGCCCCCTGACTGCTGGGACCCACCAGGTACATCTTCGCACGCAAGGAAGTGCGTCCGAGCAAAAAAAACGATTCACCCCCCTGACTGTTGGGACCCACCAGCTACATCTTCGCAGGCAAGGAAGTACCTGACAGTCGGGACCCACCTAGCCGAAGCGTACATAGCATTGTCGTTCTGGTCGCGAACGTGTATGTACATACTGGTCGATGTAGAGGCGCGCACGTGTCGTAGTAGAGGCGCGCACGTAGCATGTACACGTACGTACAACGGCAAGTGTGCAAGAAAGAAAATACGGCCACATACGTACATACGAGCAGGGTATCGTACGCCTACTCGCGCATACGTACGGCCAGGGCTCGTGTACATGGCTGGGTCGGAACGAAGAAACAGCGTCGTCATCATGTTCATGGGGAGCCAACCGGCTGGGTCGAAACAGAATGCGTCATCGTGTTCATCGGGAGGGCTTGGACGGAACAGCCGATGGAAACGAGGCCTGGCATACCGCAGAATGGAGGAAACGGCCTTGTGTTCGACCAGCCACGTTCGAAACGGGATCCTGTTCATCGGGAGGGGTCCGGCGTACCGCAAAACGGAGGAAACGGACCTCCTACGGTCGAAACGGGGTCCTGTTGATCGGGAGGGGTGTGGCGTACTGCAAAACGGAGGAAACAGACTTGTGTTGGAGCTCTACGGTCGAAACGGGGGTCCTGTTGATCGGGAGGGGTGTGGCGTACCGCAAAACGGAGAAAACGGACTTGTGTTGGAGCACTACAGTCGAAACGGGGGTCCTGTTCATCGGGAGGGGTGTGGCGTACCGCAAAACGGGACTCAACGGGATACTGTTCATCACCACCGTCGACCCCCTCTAGCCTCCACGTGCTACTGTTCATCCACCGTCGACCTCGTCCAGCTCCACCTGCGACTGTTCAGCCTCCACCGTGCGCTACTCCACCGACTACTGTTCAACCAGCCCTCTCCACGGGATACTGTTCATCCAATCCTCCACCGTCTACTGTTCATCCAGCCCTCCATTGTCTACTGTTCATCCAGCTCTCCACCGTCTACTATTCATGCAGCCCTCCATGGGGTGGTGCTATTCATGCAGCCCTCCACGGGGTCCTGGGGTCCTGTCCATGCAGAGGCAACACCAGGGTCCTGTTCAGCCACCCCCGTCGGGAACTATTCATCCAAACCCCCCAGCAACGCTCACTGTTCATGCAGAGGCGGCATCGATCAGCTTCAATTAGCAGAAGTAGCGAAGGAATCGCTCGATTGGATTCAATTAACAGCCATCAATCGATCGCTCGAGTTCAGTAACGCGTAGCCTGCAGTGCAATCGCACGGGTTCAGTTAGAGCCCAACGCCTCGCTCGGGTTCAGTTAGAGCCCAACACCTCGCACCCACACGCGTGCGCGTACGAGAGAAATGCGCATCGCTCGGCCCTGACCACCCACCGTAACCGGGAACACCCCGATATTTTCCTCGCCTTCGTTTCTACCACAGTTTTTTTCCGTCATGGACGGCCCATAGAATGTCAAGCAGCTGCGTCTCCGGCCCAGCCAGGATGAAAAGCCAATTTTCTGTCATGATTTTTTGTCATAGAAGTAGGACCCCACCACATCTATGATGATACCGTGTTTTGTCACAATTATTGTCATAGAAGTGTCATAAGTATGACAGAAAAAAGTTTCGTTCGGCCCAAAATGTCACGGATGTGTCTTCTTTTTGTAGTGTGTTCTCCCAGTCCAGCTCATCAACTTGTGATCCTGACATGGTTAGCAGAAATAACAGATCACAAGAATATGACCTACAGAATACTAAAAAGTGGTGGTAATGGGGTGTATAATCACAAATCTGTCAAGCGAATCTCAACCTCTTACTAGTTCTTACCAAACAACATGCGGTGATCAGCAACTGTTGTAGTCAAAAATGCCTCAAAGCTTGGATAGAGCGATTACCAGGTGGTGTCAAACGCATGACGTAGATGTATGTGGAGCTGGGAAGGCTTAACTACCCCATCTATGACAAAGAGATTAGTGAGAGTGTTGCATGTTCGGGAACACTATCTCCGCCCTCATGAATTCATTCTTCACACAGACCATGAACCACTTAAGTATCTTAAGGGTCAAACTAAGTTGAACAAGCGTCATGCTAAGTGGAGTGTGTTCATAGAGTCATTTCCCTATGTCATCAAATATAGTAAAGGCAAGGAGAACGTTGTGGTGGATGCGCTTTCCCGCAAATACATGTTTGTTACCCAACTTGAGTTGAATGTTATTGGCTTTGAGCACATAAAATACTTGTATGAGCATGATCATTTCTTTGCAAATCCTTATGTTAAGTGTTTGACGCATACATCTTGGGAACAATATTACATCAAGGATGGTTATTTTATGAGGGCTAACAAACTTTGCATTCCCGAGTCTTCTCTTCGTTTGCTACTTTTGCAAGAATCTCATGGAGGAGGACTTATGGGACACTTAGGACGCGACAAGGCATTTGCGATGCTCTCCAAGAACTACTATTGGCCCAAGATGTTACGTGACGTCTCACACTTCACCAACTGGTGCTCAGCATGTCACAAAGCTAAGTCTAAATCTCAATCACATGGTCTTTACATGCCACTTCCTATTCCATATCAACCATGGGAATACATTAGCATGGACTTTGTCCTTGGTTTTCCTAGAACTCAAAATGGAAAGGATTCTGTGTTTGTTGTTGTGGACAGTTTTTCAAAGATGGCTCATTTGATTCCATACAACAAGATAGACAATTCTTCACATGTTACAAATCTCTTTTGTAGGGAAATATTGAGGATACACAAAGTACCCAAGACGGTCGTCTCGGACCGGGACGTCAAGTGTCTTAGCTACTTTTGGAAGACACTTTGCACCAAGCTCGGAATCAAGCTACTCTTTTCTTCAGCGTACCATCCACAAACCGACGGCCAAACGGAGGTGACGAACCGAACGCTATCGACGCTTCTTCGCGTGTTGATCAAGAAGAACCTCAGAGAATGGGAGCAATGCTTTCCCATTGCTGAGTACGCCTACAACCACGCAAGACACTCAACAACCGGCAAGTCCCCTTTCGAGGTCGTCTATGGCTTCAACCCGTTGTCCCCATTGGACATTCTTCCTCTACCTCTACAAGAGCGATCAAACATGGACGCAAGTGCCCGCGCAAGCTATATCAAGAAGAGGCACGAAGATACAAGGCACATCATCGAGCGTCAAGTTCAACGACTCGCATCCAAGATAAACGTCAAAAAGTGACCCATGATATTCGACATTGGAGATCTTGTGTGGCTACACCTTCGCAAGGAACGCTTCCCCAACGAGCGCAAATCCAAGTTGCGCCCTCAAGCCAATGAACCATTCAAGGTGCTTGCACACTACAACAAGAATGCATACAAGATCGACATCCCACGCGACAAGTACAATGTGAGCGATATCTTCAACGTCAAAGGCATCTCTCCTTTCCATGATGATGAAGATTTCGATCCGAGGTCGAATCTCCACGGACCTATCATCATCTCACCAAGTGCCAAGTGGACCCATGACACGTGCTCGTGCAAGAGCTCTCAAAGCCGAGGTGACTTCACTCCTCGCTCAACTCCCTCTCGACGGCCATGGAGAAGCTAAGGAGCAAGAAGAATCGAAGAAGGAAGACGAGCGCGAAGACGGAGGAGAAAACGGCCAAGTCCCAGACTGGCCGGACAATCCGGACAAGGTCCCGGACGATGCGGATAGAGCTTGGATGAACCAGACCCCAGTCCGGATGATCCGACTAATGTGCAACCTAACACCCGAAGCTTCACCGCCAAGTCGAACCATCCTGGAAATGCCCCGGATCATCCAGACCCAGCCGAACATCCGGAACCCTTCCCGGACATCCGAGCCGCCTCCTGCCATGTCGCCACATCCAAACGATCTGGAAGAACGTCTGGATCGTCCGGGTCCCTGACGGCCGGATCATCCGGGACAACTTCCGGATCATCCGGACCCCTGCCTGCGTGCGTGATGTTGGGCCGAGGCCCATGTACTCCTTCGTCCCCCCTAGCCTATATATATTAGTCTACCTACACTTTCTAGGGTTAGCACTGGTTTAGCTCATTTGTGAGATAGAGCTTTGATCATACTCTTGGTTCTTCTCGTTCGAGAAACCGCGGCCTTTACGGAGGAGATCCCCCAAGTGGATTCAAGACCCCTCACAAGATGACCCCTCGTGGGCTCAAGACCTCCTCACGGAGATGAACTCGTTACCTTGTATCGTCCCTGGTTGATCATGGGTCGTGTATCACTCTTTGTGTTCCCAGATCTAGCATACGTGTGACCTAACTTGTTGATTTGAGTGTTTTCCTTTTGTTCCCCTCGCATTTTCCCCTCGTGTTCTTCGTGTTCATCGTGGGATTCACCTATGATCATGAAAGATCGGCCTATAATCGGGTTAGCCCCACATCATAGTTGTAGCGGTAGGATGTCCAATGGGGACAAAGGGATGAAACCATAGACGACCTTGAAGGGGGACTTTCCGATACTCAAATGTGTTGCCCGATTGTAGACGTACACGACGATGGGTAAGCATTCCTCCCACTCCGCGAGGTTCTTCTTGATCAAGACACGAAGAAGTGTAGAGAGAGTGCAGTTGGTGACCTCCATTTGGCCGTTGGTTTGCGGATGGTATGACGAAGACGTCACAGAACCCCACCTTGATCAATAAAGCTTTCCTGATATATTCGCAATATCCAAATGCCAATCTCAATTTCTTGCTTGTTCTTTGTTTGCTTCCAGGAAATATACCCTCGTGGTTAGGTTGATCGTGCTATGGCGTGGTCAATAACCTCTCGGAGTTGGTTTAGCGATTGCTAAGGCGTGACGTCTTCGGACGTTCGTAGTCGGATCATCAAAGTCTACTCCTCCGAAAACGATAATCATCATCTCATCGAAAGACGAGACACTTTTGCCTCTATCAAGTGGTATCAGATTTCCAGGTTGCTTGGTGAGATTTTACAGTTTTTCGTAGTTTAGATCGAGTCAGTTCTTCTTACCTACAATCCATGAAAAAGCCAAAAAATAGGGTTAGTTGATCATATCCAAACCCATCTGAGCCATAGCATAATATTTTCTATACTAGCACACATGCCCGTGTGTTGCAACATGATAATAAAAAGGATGCCCATAACTGCCACACATGTGGCATGTAGTAACACCGCCCACACGACTTTTACACTAAAGTTACCATCTGAAAAAAAACAAATCTAAAAAAACTGAAACTTGTCGTCCAAACAGAAAGTTGCCATGCTTCACAACTAAAGTTGCCATCGAAAACGTGTGGGCGGAATTGATTCGTGCTACACATGTGGGCGTTATCATTTGGGTTACAGAAACATGCCTATAACTCAATATAAGGATGGCTCAAGACCCCCACAGGTCCGATTCTATAGTTCAACATGGCGCACCGCTCGTGCGGCCGCTTGGCTGCTTCACAATGAGGTATATTACATGTGAACTTACATTTACATATTGTAAAGTTAGAAATATCTTTTGTAAGTTTTCAAGTTAGAATGATGATTAAGCGAAATTGAGTTCCTTTTTTCATTATAGGACATGATTGCAGGAGCAAGAGATAATAGCCCAATCAAATAAGCCATGACACATACAAAACTTGCACTAAAAAGGATAAATTTGAAACCATGTTTTCGTTATTGACGCAGTCGAACTTGCTTGAGATGCATATGCCTCGTGTATGATGAGGACATCACTAACAAAGTTACACCCACAACCCCTACTGATACATATACATGATCGATTACTAGAGCTCGCTCACGCCAATTAAATTACCAGGTACTTTTGTCTCTTGTTAATGATTCTAATGTTCATAAGAATATGTTGCTGCCTAAATTGGATACATTTCTTTTGCTTATAAATGAAGGGCCAAGCATGGACAAGAAGGATGAACACTGGAGCATGATCAAGCATGGAGATGAGGCCATGCGTAAGGGGAATAAGAACAACGTTTTTGTTGGAGATTTTAGCACATTCGAGCCACCATGATGACGTATAAGGACATGGACGATTTCAAGATGCCCTTTCACAAAATTTGTCCATAGCTTCAGTATAGGCCATTTTTAGAGTCTGTATGTGTGGGGAAACAAAGTCAGGGTTGGTTACGGACCCCTCCTCCAAGGGGCCACGACATTTTCCCCTCTTCCTCCATATATACAGCCCTTAGGGCGTCGTTTAGACTTTGGGTTTTGTTTAGATTAAATTTTGCCATAGCCGCAGCTTCGCGTACTTCGTTTGTGTGCAACGACCAGACAAAGACGTCACACAACCCCACCTTGGTCAATAAAGCTTTCATCTTATATTCACAATATCCAGATTACAATCTCAGTTTCTTGCTTGTTCTTCGTTTGCTTGCAAGAAATAGACCCTCGTGGTCAGGTTGATCGTGCTCCGACATGGTCAATGACCACTCAGAGTTGGTTTAGCGATTGCTAAGGCGCGACGTCTTCGCACGTTTGTAGTCGGATCGTCAAAGTCTACTCCTCCAGAAACGATAATCACCATCTCATCGAAAGACAGGAGACCTTTGCATCTATCAGTGTATGTGGTCCACCCTGGCATGCATAAAGAAAAGATGATCAATTTTCTCCCATCGCTGATTGAGAGAAAAAATTGTATGCCACCCGGGGTCATACGCTCCTTGTTGCTAGACTATCTCCCTGTGCTGACGCGTGGCTAACCAAAACTCAAAGGAATTTAACAATTTATCTCCTGTCATGTTTCCTCTTCATTGTCACCTGCTCCTGGTGACGCCGTCATCGCTACTCTTTAGTTTCAAGGAACCACTGACGCTCTGTCTTCCCTCACTCTTCTCTCTTCCACTCGTCACAATCACGACACAACGACATGTCAGCTATTCGGGTAGTGCCTCCTCCCCAAAGTTGTGACGGCTGCGACCTCTACCCATGGTGCTAGTAGATGGGTTGAACTGCAGTGATGGCGGCAATATCTTCGGTCAAGCACCAACAGGTATGGTGGGTGGCATGTGATTGGCACCTCCCGTCCAGGATGCGGGGGTTACCGCCAGCCTTGCTGCAGCGCCGTGACCATAGCAGGTTGAAGCACTGGTGCTAGCCTTTGTAGGGGCTAGTGGCAACAGTGGGAAAAATTAGATGAGCAGTTGTTCCAATCACAAAGTCGGCAACGACCATGGACAGAAGCACGAGGCGGCTAGGAAAAAATTATTGGAATGCTTTAAGATTGGTTTGCCACGCTACTACTAGAGAAGGTCCAGCGAACTAGAGTCATATAGAATTTTGTTCTGTGCTGATATGCATGCCCTTTATTTAGCACTAATGCGCCTTATTTATAGAAGACCAACCTGCTTAATCATGGCGCACATTTTTATTTAATAAGAGCCCACAATCAGCGGCATACACTTCCAACAACCAGCGGCGTACAACTTCCTTTCCATTCAAAGTTTGCATGCAATGCATGGAAGTCCACCTTATCCTCTACTCCTTAATAATTTGCAAAGCTCATGCTTACACTCCTCATTTAGTTTAATGTGATCCCAATCAATTAAGGCAACCTTCAGACCGCAAATCCCTCCTTTCGAATTGATTTTACAGCAAGCAGCGCACAAATCCCTCCTTGAGAGCAAGTACAATAGAGCTGAGTCAGCGGGCTATAAGGAATAAATTAATATATTTCTGCTTAGTTGGAGGAAACACAAGAGGAGAGAAGGTAAGCGGGCTCTTCATGAAGAGCCAGCTCTAGCACGTGCTCCTAGGCACTTTGTGAGAATGAAAGGTGGGCCACATAATAAAAAATTAGTACACTCTTTATCTACTATTGTACATGTCGGCTATAAGATGGGCTGTAGATGACATGTCACTGGATTATAGCCAGCAGCTGACTATACTATTAACCATGCTCTGAGGCATCTCCTACATTATATTCTTTGTTCTTTCATTTTTGAGGCTACCTGTTGATATTCCATGCAATTCATGACATATATAAATTGAAGTGATTCGTTGTAATAAACCGAGGTGGGACTATTAATTATGATTACGTGTCCTTTTTTTTCTTAATATGAAGCCTTCTTTTATTTATTTTAAGCCCACTTGCGTGGCTCCTGACCATAAGAATTGTTGTTTGGGGGGAAACCCATAAGAATTTATTTAGGAATACATATTATCTGGCTCTCATACCATAAGAGCAGCGGTTGCTTAGTATAGGGTTCGAACTGATTTAACCACAATAAGATACATAGCCCATCTGCTAACAATTGTAGGGTGTGGATGGGGAGATCTGAAGTTCGAACCCCAAGCTAGCCTACATTTTTTGCTTCTACCTCACATCTGAATTAGTACAATATTAGATAGTAAAAAAACTCAAAATAACTAATAAACGTATGGAGAACTATGAAAGCCTTCGTCCTTTATTATTCGGTAAAGATTTACTTTGTTGAATTTTGCATTTGCATCGTCGTGTCAAGTTGCTGGTCTTAGTGTCTAGTCTTTTAGAGTTTCAAGTTCTGGTCAAAAGTTGTCACGCCGCCTCCGCACCATCATCATCGCCCTGCCATATACCACCACCGCTTATCCGCCACCTCTCTGAGTCCATATACTGAAAGTGCAACTATCCCCGGGTGGTTTTGGTAATTACTAACAACATATAGCTCATTGAACTAATGCTATCTCAAGATAATATTTCAGGAAAGTTCAATGATTGGCATGTCATGGACTAGGAATGTGGACCCCTCAAAATGCTAAGGACAAAGGATTGGCTCAAGCTCAAGACTCTACATTTTCCATTTTACTGATCCAAGATCACATTGAGTCCATAGGAAAGCCAATACAATTAAAAGGGGACGAGGTGTTGCCTAATGGGTTTCTTGCTAAAATGCTTAGTGATATGCTCCAAAACCCTTAACCACTTTCTCACATCCACATATGTCCCAAACCAAAAGTCAAACTTGGCCCCACCGAAAAGATCTATCCGGCGCCACCGAGTTCATTTGACATAACCACTGCCACTAAACCCTAATCATTTCGGTCTCACCGAAAGGGATCTCGGTCTCACCGAGATGGGATTGCAAACTCTCTATTTCCCTTCGTAACATTTCGGTCTCATCAAGATGAGCGTTCGGTCCCACCGAGTTCGCAATGCAAACACTTTGTTGCCTCTTCGTAATGTTTCGGTCAAACCGAAACGAGCAAATTGGTCCCACCGAGTTTGCCTGACCAACTCTCTGTAAGCTTATTACCAAAATCGGTCCCACCGAGTTTGTGTAATCGGTCTCACCGAGATTACGTTATACCCCAATCCTAATGATATCGGTCCCACCGAGTTGATCATATCGGTCCCACCGAAATGCCTAATGGTCACATTATGAACTAAATCGGTCTGACCGAGTTCTCTGAATCGGTCCCATCGAGTTTGGTAAATTGTGTGTAACGGTTAGATTTTGTGTAGAGGCTATATATACCCCTCCACCCAATCTTCACTCATGGAGAGAGCCATCAGAACATACCTACACTTCCATCATACATGTTCTGAGAGAGAACCACCTACTCTTGAGACCAAGATATTCCATTCCTATCATATGAATCTTGTTCTCTAGCCTTCCGAAGTTGCTTTCCACTCAAATCTTTCTTCCACCATATCCAAATCTATGAGGAGCTGTTTGAGTGTTGGGGAGACTATCATTTGAAGCATTTGAGCAAGGATTTCATCATCAACACACCGTCTATTACCTTTTGGAGAGTGGTGTCACTTGGGAGCCTCCGACAAGATTGTGGAGTTGAACCTAGGAGTTTGTAAGGGCAAGGAGATCGCCTACTCCGTGAAGATCCACCGCTAGTGAGGCAAGTCCTTCGTGGGCGATGGCCTTGGTGGGATAGACAAGGTTGCTTCTTCGTGGACCCTTCGTGGGTGGAGCCCTCCGTGGACTCCCGCACCCGTTACCCTTTGTGGGTTGAAGTCTCCATAAACTTGGATGTACGATAGCACCCCTATCAGAACCAAGACAAAAAACATATGTGTCTTCACTTGTGTTTGCTCCCTCCAAACTCCTCCCTTTACCTTCACATGCGATTGTTTTACATTCCGCTGCTATACTCTTAGAATTGCATGTGTAGGTTGATTGCTTGACTTGTGCTAAGTTGCTAAAATCTGCCAAGAATTAAAATTGGAAAAAGGCTAGATTTTTATTTGGTCAAGTAGTCTAATCACCCCCCTCTAGACATACTTTCGATCCTACAAGTGGTATCAGAGCTTTGGTCTCCATTTGCCGTGATTTCCATAGCTTTGGTGATCATAGCCTTAGTTTCACAACCTAGGAGAGTATGGCGTCTAGCGAGGGAACTTACCACCGTAGAGGTCCTTACTTCGATGGTACTAATTTTGCTAGTTGGAAGCATAAGATGAAAATGCATATTCTTGGACATAACCCCGCCGTTTGGGATATTGTGTGTATTGGTTTGCAAGGTGAATTCTTTAATGGGAAGGAACAGAATCGTGAAGCTACAGCAAAAGAGTTGAAGATGTTGCAATACAATGCTCAAGCTTGCGATATCCTCTTCAACGGATTGTTCCCCGATGAATTCAACAAAATCAGCCGTCTTGAGAGTGCAAAGGATATTTGGGATACTTTGATTGATATGCACAAAGGTACCGACTCCGTCAAGGAATCCAAGTTGGATGTGCTTAAAAGTCAACTTGACAAGTTCAAGATGAAGGATGGTCAAGGTGTCGCTGAAATGTACTCCAGGCTTGCTCTCATCACAAATGAGATTGTCGGCTTAGGAAGTGAAGAGATGACCGACAGATTCATCATCAAGATGATCCTAAGAGCCTTGGATGGAAAATATGATACCGTGTGCACATTGATCCAAATGATGCTCAACTACAAAGATCTCAAGCCAACGGAAGTCTTTGGAAGAATTGTTGCTCATGAGATGTCACTTAAAGATAAAGAAGAGCTTCACAACAAGTCTAGTGGTGCTTACAAAGCCTAATGTGATGCTCCAACATCATCAAGTGAGAAATAAGTCTTCAATGAAGAATTGAGCTTAATTGTGAAGAACTTCAACAAGTTCTACAAGAGTAGAAGCAAAGAGAGAAGTTCCAAGTCAAGGTCCTACAATGACAAGAGATCTTCAAGTCGTGATCGGAATTGCTACAATTGTGGAAGACCCGGACACTACTCCAATGAGTGTACGGTCCCCACAAGAGAAGATAATACTCACCGAAAAGGAGAAGTAGAAGAGAATATTCACCACCAAGAGAGAGAAGGAGTATAGATGATCATTATGAACGAAGACCTTCTCGGAGAAGCAAAGATTCGGAAAGGAAGCACAAATCATCAAGGAGCTATACAAGATGAAGACATCAAGCTCATGTTGGTGAATGGGTACCGGTTCCGACTCCGATGACCACTCCAAGAGAAGCTACTACTCCGACTCCGAAGATACTCAAGATGAAGGTGTTGCCGGAATTGCTCTTGTGTCAACCAACTCCTACGATATATTTGACTCACCAAATGAAGGAATTGGAAGATGATTCATGGCTAAAGGCCCTAAGGTATCACACCATGAGTATCTTGATTTCAATAGTGACGAAGATGACTTGCTAGGAGATGATGATTTACTTGTTGGTAGCAATAGTGATGAAACTTTTGATGAAAACTATGATGAAATTGCTATTAATCATGCTAATCAAGATAAAATGAATGACAATGATAAGGAGAAGATTGAGCGTCTAATTAAAGAACTAAACACTCTTAAGTTAGCTCATGAAACTACCTTGGAAGATCATCGAGAACTTTTAAAGACTCATGAGAAGTTATGCTTTGAAAAGCTCAACCTTGAGCAAGAGCATGAGTTCTTAAAAGCAATCAATGATGATCTTCACAAGAAAAGTTCTTCTTACATTGCTAGCGTTTACTCTTGTCTACCTACATGCCACAAGTAAAATCTAGCAACAAGAACAAGAAAGATTCTTCCTCTAGTAGTGACAACAATCATGCTAAATCCATTGATGTTGCTTCTAGTAGTTCTCTTGATCCCACTAATGATTCTCTTAGCCAAGTTATACTTGAGCAAGAAAATAGCTTATTGAAGGGAATTATAGAGAAAGGTGTTTACAAGAGCCTTGCCGGGAGTAAGCAATTTGAGGAGATTGTACGCAAGCAAGGAAGACACCGGAAGAATCAAGGAGTTGGTTTTGAACGAAAGTTCAATGCCAATGGAGTTGAGTGGGAGGAAGATCAATACCCCAAGACGAAGTTTGTTCCTCAACAAGAGAAGTATGATCCTACTTCTTTTCAAGGGACACAAGCACAAGATGATCTTCCACCACAAGACCACAAGCTAAAGGGCAAGGACAAGCTTCAAGAAGAGATTGATGCATTTGAAGAAGCTCCTAAGGCCTTGGTCAAGTGGATTCCCAAGACTACATCAAGTTCTACTTCATCAAGTACGGCTACAACTCCAAGGATTCCATCAAGATGGTGTGGATCCCGAAGAAGAAGAACTAGAGAGTTCTTGAGGGTGACTCCCCCAACATACTTCATTCATATCATTTTGGCGAGGACAAGTGCAAACAACTTCCATATCTTGCACTAGTTCAAGGAGTCACAAACCCTCTTGTTGGTAAGACAAAGGACAAGGTAAGTTAATGCTTTCATGGACATCATCATGTGTGCAATTCACTCTATGTCTATGGATATCTTTGTTTGTTCCTTGTGGGACTAACCCATGTAGCAACTCACTCCAATGGATTGCTCCAAATGATCTACATCAACATTGAGCATGTACATCTTCGACACCTACATGAAGTCATCATTGACAAAACCCAAGGTTAGTTCATCCCTCTTAGGGGGGATATCACATCTAGGGGGAGCTTTACTCTAACAATTGAGCTAAAGCAACTCTAATGATGTGAAGACAACAATGCTTTATGTAAAAGTGGCAACCCCACTTGTGCTTAAACGATGAGTATGACCTATGATCAAATGTTCTCATTTGACTCCTAAGTCAATATACTCATATATAGATGACCTAGTCATCACCAATTCTTTGATAGATGCTAGAATGGTTGTGCATGCTTTGCCACATGTTTCATTTGCTATCTTATCATGTGAGCATGTTGAATGCACATTTTTCTCATTCGAAGACATCCATTTGTTGCTTTGATTGTTTGGCTCTTTTCTTTTTTGCCAAATGGATGGACAATAATGCCTAAGAACACCCTCTAGCTATCTATGCTTTTCTCGTCTCAAAGTCTATTCATGCTACATCACAAAGCTTGATCAAGTCAGATTCGAACCACTCTGTGTGAGGAGCACTCAGAGTCCCCGATTCATCATAGACTTAAACTTCCAAAACCTCTTTGTGCATTTCGGTATGACCGAGTCATCCACTTTGGTCATACCGAGTTCACTAAGTTGATCTAGGTTTTCAATCTTGGTGCAGCCGATTTGAACTTTTCGGTCACACCAAGTTGTAGTAACTGCTAGCAGTTTTGCATCTCGGTGCCACCGAGTTGTTCCACTCGGTCACACCGACAGGGTCAGGTTATATATACCGACCGGTTGAATTTGGAAAACTTTCCGAAACTCTTCACCCGCGCATGACCTGCTCTGCCTCCTCAGCTCTCCGGATCGTCTCCTCGCCGCCAGAACCTCCCGCCGCCCGACTCCGCCGCCGTCAATGGCAATCTCCGCCGCCATTGCTGCCGTAGCGAGTTCACCGCTGAGTTAGGGTATGAACTTGATCCTTTGTGCTATTCCTTAACTCCTATTCGTAGCACATTGCATTGCCATGTTTCTTCCCATGTATGAGATCTTCCAATCCAGCAAAAACTCCGTAGAAAGTAGTTTTGATTCGAAAAATTTAGGGTTAGGTCTCCGCCGAACTCATCTCGGACCGACTGAGTTGTAGAAATCGGTCCCACCGATTTGGCTTAGGCCATTGCACTTGCTCTTTTTGGTTTGACCGAAAATTGCAAATCGGTGTGATCGAGTTCAACTCTCTGTGAAACCCTAGAAATATCGGTGCCATCGAACTGTGACTCGGTCTGACTGAGTTCACTAGTTCAGGCTCCAGAATTGCTTCGGTGTCACCGAGTTTAACAAATCGGTAGCTCCGAAATGCTTTTTGTAGAGAACTAAAACTAAGTTTTTCTTGTCATCTGTTTTGCAAAAATTCTATGCTTTGTGATGCTCATCCACTCTACCTCATCTACATCTATTCACAGGGTCAGCTTTCAGTTTGCAGTGCCAAGATGTCAGATCAAAGTGATAGCCAGAATGTGTCTAAGGAGCGGGTACACCTAAGTGAGGGCACTAGTCCCTCTAGCAGCTATGATGAGGGTAGCAGGAGCACACCTAGTGATCTTCCAAAGCCTGCTACTAAGTCAAGGAAGAAGGAAACTTCAGATACTGAGGATGAGGATTTTGTGGCTGATGAGGCCACCTCAAAGAATAAGGTGCTCAGGAAGGAGTATGGCACAACTGAGGCAACTAAGCCTGATCAGAAAAGGAAGATCCCTGCCAAGAGGATTCCTATGTCAAAGGCCAGATCATCTACTCAAGAGACTATGGTGTTCACACTTGAATCCAGAGAGGATGAGCCAGTAGGAAAGAAGAAGAGGGCAAGAAAAACCACAGCTAGAGTGATTGGCAAGCCATCCATGAGGGATGATGATGATGATGAGGATGAAGCTGAGGAAGAAGAGGTTGCTCCACCAGCTCCTAAAGCTCAAAAGCTTATGGGAGGTGCTATCAAGTCTGGGGTTGCCCCTTCTAAGCCCAAGACTGCTCCCAAAGCTGCTCAAGCCACCAAGTCTGCACCCAAGAGAAACACTAGGAACATTCCATCCTCAGAGAAGAACAAGGCCCCAGTGCCAGGTTGCTGAGGAAGCTGAGGCCCAAGTGCTCAGAAAGCTGAAGCCCAAGATCCCTGATCACAATGATGCTCATGTAGTAGCAGAAGACACGAAGCTGAGGAAGGATACATGTCTCAGATTGTGGAGAAAGAGTGATCCATATGCTATGAGGAGAAGGACTGTTGTGGACTACATGTTTCACACCAAGTAACAGCAATACTTCTATGAGACAGTTCTACTCGACAAGAAGCCCATTGTGTGTGATATGAGAAGGGTGGACTGGGACTTCATTGATGACAATGCAGATTACTTTCCCAATGTGCATGAGAGCTTCAAAGCATGTGGAGTTGACAAGTTTGTGGCTCAGAAGTTGACAAAGTGGAATGATGAACTCATCATGCAAATCTACTCCACAACTCATTTTTATCTTGATGGTAGAATTGTATGGATGTCTGAAGGTACATGGTACCAGTCAACTGTTGCTGAGTAGGCCAAGCTGATTAATGCCCCTGAAGAGCATGAGGATGATTTGGATGTCTATGCCAAGAAGAAGCAAGACCACAACTCCATGGAAAATATGTACAAGGTCATCCCTGATGATGACTTGGAGACACATAAGTTTGGATCTGTACATCACTTGCAGTCTGGTCTAGCCACTATCAACACAATCTTGAGGCATACATTGTTGCCTAAATCTGGAGATGCAAAGATGATAAGAGGACATTCAATCAACATGCTGCATATTTTTGATGTGCCCCAAAAATTCAAAGTCATGAGTCTCATTGTTGAAACAATCAAGAGGACTGCTGCAGATCAGAAGAGATCATGTGGGTATGATCCACACATCCAGGTGCTCATCAACTCCAAGATGGGCACAATCACATACTTATTGGACAGAGAATATCTTCCCTTGGTGCCTGACTTTGAGGACAACACAGTTGTCATGGATGAGAATGAACCATCATCAGTGCAAGCACATGAAAGGAGAGAGAAAGCCAAAGCAGAGAAAGCTACCAAGATGCCAAGTGTTGAAGAAGCATCTCAGATGACTCTCAAGTCCAAGCAAGAACAAATGGCATATCTGATTCAAGCAACCATGAGGATTGAGAAGGGCTTGGCCACCCTGACTCAGAATCAGGAGAGCTTGGAGAGGATCATTGAGAGTAAGTTCTATGGTCTTGATCTGAAGGTGACAGAGATCCAGTCTGTAGTTGAGAAGCTCCACGAGGAAGCAGAGGAGAGGAGAGGACAGACTACCACAAATGCATTTCAGCGAGTGCCTCAAGGTCAGAGATCTGCTGTAGTGCCAGTTCCAGACACTAGAGCTACTACATCAGCACGAGCAGCCACAACTTCAGTGCTACCTCCAGCAGCCACTCCACCGGCTCCAGCTACTTCGTCTGAAGCCTTCGTCCTTGGAGTTCTCTCTACACCACCTCCCGAAGACCGAGCCTGAGAGACGCATAGAACTATGCATTTTCAAACTTTTTGGTAACTTGTTGCCAAAGGGGGAGAAATATGTATAGATCATAGGCTTCGAGAGAGAGTGTTTTGCCTCTTTGGTCTCTCTTACTTTTGGTTGAAATTTATTGTGTGTTTGCTTTATACTCTATGTCCATGTGTGAGATACTTGTTCGATCATGTGATTGATCATATGCTACCTTAATGTTTGCTTGGATGACTCTATCTCTATATTCCTTATATGATCATTCACTTTGCTTGGTGATGAGTGCATGTTTTCAATTATATATCATTTTGAGCGCTCCACCAAGATGTATGTGACATGGAAGAGTGACCCATGATCCTAATCGATTGTGCATTTGCATTCAAACGCAAATACTTCTCAAAGCAACGATGTATTTCAATCTTATTCATATGTCAAAGCTTTGATCTATATGTTGTCACCAATTACCAAAAAGGGGGAGATTGAAAGTGCAACTATCCCCAGGTGGTTTTGGTAATTACTAACAACATATAGCTCACTGAACTAATGCTATCTCAAGATAATATTTCAGGAAAGTTCAATGATTGGCATGGCATGGACTAGGAATGTGGACCCCTCGAAATGCTAAGGACAAAGGATTGGCTCAAGCTCAAGACTCTACATTTTCCATTTTAGTGATCCAAGATCACATTGAGTCCATAGGAAAGCCAATACTATTAAAAGGGGATGAGGTGTTGCCTAATGGTTTTTTTTGCTCAAAGTGCACTAAACTATCAAGTAGTCATCATACCGAGCTTTTGTCAAAACGTTCATAACGTCTGCATCTGCTCTTGCAATAGGTCTGTCACCTAGCGGTGCATCAAGGACATAATTCTTCTGTGCAGCAATGAGGAAAATCCTTAGATCAGGGAACAAGTCCGCATCATTGCTACTAACATCTTTCAACTTAGTTTTCTGTAGGAACATATAAAAACAAATGGGGAGCTACATCGCGAGCTATTGATCTACAACATAGATATGCTAATCCTACCAGGACTAAGTTCATGATAAATTGAAGTTCAATTAATCATATTACTAAAGAACTCCCACTTAGATAGACATCCCTCTAGTCATCTAAATGATCACGTGATCCAAATCAACTAAACCATGTCCGATCATCACGTGAGCTGGAGTAGTTTTCAATGGTGAACATCTTATGTTGATCATATCTACTATATGATTCACGCTCGACCTTTCGGTCTCTAGTGTTCCGAGGCCATATCTGCACATGCTAGGCTCGTCAAGTTTAACCCGAGTATTCTGCATGTGCAAAACTGTCTTACACCCGTTGTATTTGAACGTAGAGCTTATCACACCCGATCATCACGTGGTGTCTCGGCACGACGAACTTTCGCAACGGTGCATACTCAGGGAGAACACTTGTACCTTGAAATTTTGTAAGGGATCATCTTATAATGCTACCTCCGTACTAAGCAAAATAAGAAGCATAATAAGATAAACATCACATGCAATCAAAATATGTGACATGATATGGCCATCATCATCTTGTGCTTTTGATCTCCATCTCCAAGGCACCGTCATGATTACCATCGTCACCGACACAACACCTTGATCTCCATCGTAACATCGTTGTCGTCTTGCCAACTATTGCTTCCACGACTATCGCTACCGCTTAGTGATAAAGTAAAGAAATTGCATGGCGATTGTATTTCATACAATAAAGCGACAACCATACTGCTCCTGCCAGTTGCCGATAACTTTACAAAACATGATCATATCATACAATAACGTATCACTCATCATGTCTTGACCATATCACATGACAACATGCCCTGCAAAAACAAGTTAGACGTCCTCTACTTTGTTGTTGCAAGTTTTACATGGCTGCTACGGGCTTAGCAAGAACCGTTCTTACCTACGCATACAAAACCACAACTATATTTAGTAAAGTATGTGTTGTTTTAACCTTCACAAGGACTGGGCGTAGCCACACTTGATTCAACTAAAGTTGGAAAAACTGACACCCGCCAGCCACCTGTGTGCGAAGCACGTCGGTAGAACCAGTCTCGCGTAAGCGTACGCGTAATGTCGGTCCGGGCTGCTTCATCCAACAATACCGCAGAATCAACGTATGACATGCTGGTAAGCAGTATGACCAGTATCATCCACAACTCACTTGTGTTCTACTCGTGCATATCATCTACGCATAGACCTGGCTCATGATGCCACTGTTGGGGAACGTAGTATTTCAAAAAAAAATCCTACGATCACGCAAGATCTATCTACTAGATGCATAGCAAGGAGAGGGGAGAGTGTGTCCACGTACCCTCATAGACGAGGAGCGGAAGCGTCTTAGTGACGCGGTTGATGTAGTCGAACTTTCTTCGTGATCCAACCGATCAAGCACCGAACGTACGGAGCCTCCGCGTTCAGCACACGTTCAACTTGATGACGTCCCACGAGCTCTTGATCCAGTAGAACCTAGCGGGAGAGTTTCGTCAGCACAACGGCATGGTGACGGAGATGATGAAGCTACCGGCGCAGGGCTTCGCCTAAGCACTGCAATGGTATGACCGAGGTGTGTTTCTGCGGAGAGGGGTACCGCACATGGTTGGGAGAGATCAACAGATCAACTTGTGTGTCTATGGGGTGCCTCTACCCCCGTATATAAAGGAGGAGGGGAGGGGAGGGGCCGGACCTCTCTATGGCGCGCCCTAGGGAGTCCTACTCCCACCGGGAGTAGGACTCCCCCCTTTCCCTAGTAAGATTAGGAGAAGAAGGAAGGAGGAGAGGGAGAAGAAGGAAAGGGGGTCCGGCCCCCCTCCCAATTTGGATTGGTCTGGTGGGGGGTGCGCCCCCACCTTGGCCGCTTCCTCTCCCCTTCCCCTATGGCCCATTAAGCCCCATTAACTCCCCGGGGGGTTCCGGTAACCCCCCGGTACTCCGGTATATGCCCGAAACCTTTCGGGTGTCCAAACATAGTCGTCCAATATATCGATCTTTTACGTCTCGGACATTCTGAGACTCCTCGTCATGTCCGTGATCTCATCCGGGACTCCGAACTACCTTCGGTACATCAAAACTCATAAACTCATAATGTCGATCGTCATCAAACGTTAAGCGTGCGGACCCTACGGGTTCGAGAACTATGTAGACATGACCGAGACTCATCTTCTGTCAATAACCAATAGCGAAACCTGGATGCCCATATTGGCTCCTACATATTCTACAAAGATCTTTATCGGCCAAACCGCATAACAACATACGTTGTTCCTTTTGTCATCGGTATGTTACTTGCCCGAGATTCGATCAT
Organism: Secale cereale; assembly: GCA_902687465.1. NCBI lineage: Eukaryota > Viridiplantae > Streptophyta > Magnoliopsida > Poales > Poaceae > Secale > Secale cereale. The sequence continues at coordinate 279,724,141 of LR738713.1, read as the reverse complement.
CGGTATCTCAATACCTAGTTCAATCTCGTTACCGGCAAGTCTCTTTACTCGTTCCGTAATACATCATCTCGTGAGTAACTAATTAGTCATTTGCTTGCAAGGCTTATTATGATGTGTATTACCGAGAGGGCCCAGAGATACCTCTCCGACCCTCGGAGTGACAATCCTATTCTTGATCTATGCCAACACCACGAACACTTTCGGAGACACCTGTAGAGCATCTTTATCATCACCTAGTTACGTTGTGACGTTTGATAGCACACAAGGTGTTCCTCGGTATTCGGGAGTTGCATAATCTCATAGTCATAGGAACATGTATAAGTCATGAAGAAAGCAATAGCAGAAAAACTAAACGATCATAGTGCTAAGCTAACGGATGGGTCTTGTCCATCACATCATTCTCCTAATGATGTGATTCCGTTGATAAAATGACAACTCATGTCTATGGCTAGGAAACATAACCATCTTTGATCAATGAGCTAGTCTAGTAGAGGCATACTAGGGACACTTTGTTTTGTCTATGTATTCACACATGTACTAAGTTTCCAGTTAATACAATTCTAGCATGAATAATAAACATTTATCATGATATAAGGAAATAAATAATAACTTTATTATTGCCTCTAGGGCATATTTCCTTCACTATATAGATCTTGCGTGAGCGTAGGAAATTTTTGAAATTGCATCCTACGTTCTCCAACAGTGGCATCAGAGCCAGGTCTATGCGTAGATGATTTGCACGAGTAGAACACAAAGAGTTATGGGCGATAATAGTCATACTGCTTACCACCAACGTATTACTTTGATTCAATGTTATTGTTGGATGAAGCGGCCCGGACCGACATTACATGACCGCGTTCACGAGATTTGTTCTACCGACGTGCTTTGCAAACAGGTGGCTGGCGGGTGTCTGTTTCTCCAACTTTAGTTGAATCGAGTTTTACTACGGCCGATCCTTGTTGAAGGTGAAAACAGCACACTTGACGAAAAAACATTGTGGTTTCGATGCGTAGGTAAGAACGGTTCTTGCTAGAAGCCCGTAGGAGCCACATAAAAACTTTCAACAACAAAGTAGAGGACATCTAACTTGTTTTTGCAGGGCATGTTGTGATGTGAAATGTTCAATACGTGATGAGTTATACGTTATTTTATCATTGTATGAGATGATCATGTTTTGTAAATTATCGGCAACCGGCAGGAGCCTTATGGTTGTCTCTTTATTGTATGAATTGCGA
>LR738713.1:279677279-279722896 GCA_902687465.1 Secale cereale | reverse complement strand
AAATGACAACTCATGTCTATGGCTAGGAAACATAACCATCTTTGATCAATGAGCTAGTCTAGTAGAGGCATACTAGGGACACTTTGTTTTGTCTATGTATTCACACATGTACTAAGTTTCCAGTTAATACAATTCTAGCATGAATAATAAACATTTATCATGATATAAGGAAATAAATAATAACTTTATTATTGCCTCTAGGGCATATTTCCTTCACTATATAGATCTTGCGTGAGCGTAGGAAATTTTTGAAATTGCATCCTACGTTCTCCAACAGTGGCATCAGAGCCAGGTCTATGCGTAGATGATTTGCACGAGTAGAACACAAAGAGTTATGGGCGATAATAGTCATACTGCTTACCACCAACGTATTACTTTGATTCAATGTTATTGTTGGATGAAGCGGCCCGGACCGACATTACATGACCGCGTTCACGAGATTTGTTCTACCGACGTGCTTTGCAAACAGGTGGCTGGCGGGTGTCTGTTTCTCCAACTTTAGTTGAATCGAGTTTTACTACGGCCGATCCTTGTTGAAGGTGAAAACAGCACACTTGACGAAAAAACATTGTGGTTTCGATGCGTAGGTAAGAACGGTTCTTGCTAGAAGCCCGTAGCAGCCACATAAAAACTTTCAACAACAAAGTAGAGGACATCTAACTTGTTTTTGCAGGGCATGTTGTGATGTGAAATGTTCAATACGTGATGAGTTATACGTTATTTTATCATTGTATGAGATGATCATGTTTTGTAAATTATCGGCAACCGGCAGGAGCCTTATGGTTGTCTCTTTATTGTATGAATTGCGAAAGCCATCTAATTGCTTTACTTTATCACTATGAGTAAGCGATAGTAGTAGAAGCAATGGTTGTCGAGACGACCACGACGCTGCGATGAAGATCATGGTGTCAAGCCGGTGACGATGGAGATCATGACGATGCTTTGGAGATGGAGATCAAAAGCACAAGATGATGATGGCCATATCATGTCACATATTTTGATTGCATGTGATATTTATCTTTTTATGCATCTTATCTTGCTTAGAATGAGGGTAGCATTATAGGATGATCCCTTACCAAATTTCAAGGTACAAGTGTTCTCCCTGAGTATGCACCATTACGAAAGTTCGTCGTGCCGAGACACCACGTGATCATCGGGTGTGATAAGCTCTACGTTCACATACAACGGGTGTAAGATAGTTTTTCACATGCAGAATACTCAAGTTAAACTTGACGAGCTTAGCTTGTACAGACATGGCCTCGGAACACTTGAGACCGATAGGTCGAGCGTGAATCATATAATACATATGATCAACATAAGATGTTCACCATTGAAAACTACTCCATCTCACGTGATGATCGGACATGGTTTAGTTGATTTGGATCACGTGATCATTTAGATGACTTGAGGGATGTATATCTAAGTGGGAGTTCTTAAGTAATATGATTAATTGAACTTTAATTTATCATGGACTTAGTCCTTATAGTATTTTCAAATTATGTTGTAGATCAATAGCTCGCGTTGTAGCTCCCCTATGTTTTTGATATGTTCCTAGAGAAAACTAAGTTGAAAGTTGTTAATAGCAATGATGCGGACTAGGTCCATGATCTGAGGATTATCCTCATTGCTGCACAAAAGTATTATGTCCTTGATGCACCGCTAGGTGACAAACCTATTGCAGGAGCAGATGCGGACGTTATGAACGTTTGACAAGCTCGGTATGATGACTACTTAATAGTTTAGTGCGCCATGCTTTACGGCTTATAACTGGGACTTCAAAAACGTTTTGAACGCCATGGATCATATGAGATGTTCCAAGAGTTGAAAATAGTATTTCAGACTCATGCCCGTGTCGAGAGGTATGAGACCTCTGACAAGTACTTTGCCTACAAGATGGAGGAGAATAGCTCAGCTAATGAGAGTGTGCTCAGAATGTCTAAGTACTTCAATCACTTGAATCAAGTGGGAGTTAATCTTCCACATAAGATAGTGATTGACAGAGTTCTCTAGTCACTATCACCAAGTTACTGGAACTTCGTGATGAGCTATAATATGCAAGGGATGACGAAAACGATTCCCAAGCTCTTCGTGATGCTGAAATTAGTGAAGGTAGAAATCAAGAAAGAGCATCAAGTGTTTATGGTTAAACAAAACCACTAGTTTGAAGAAAAAGGGCAAGGGAAAGAAAGGGAACTTCCAGAAGAATGGGAAGCAAGTTGCCACTCCCTAGAAGAAGCCCAAAGCTAGACCCAAGCCTGAAACTAAGTGCTTCTACTACAAAGGAAATGGTTAGTGGAAACAGAACTACCCCAAATATTTGGCGGATAAGAAGGATGGCAAGGTGAACAAAGGTATATTTGATATACATGTTATTGATGTGTACCTTACTAGTATTCATAGTAGCCCCTGGGTATTTGATACTAGTTTAGTTGCTAAGATTAGTAACTCGAAAGAGGAGTTGCAGAATAAACAAAGACTAGTTGAGCGTGAGGTGACGATGTGTGTTGGAAGTGGTTCCAAAATTGATATGATCATCATCGCACACTCCCTATACTTTTGGGACTAGTGTGAAACCTAAATAAATGTTATTTGGTGTTTGCGTTGAGCAAGAACAAGATTGGATCGCGTTTATTGCAATACGATTATTCATTTAAATGAGAGAATAATTGTTATTCTGTTTATATGAATAAAACCTTCTATGGTCATACACCCAAGGTGAATGGTTTATTGAATCTCGATCATAGTAATACACATATTCATAATATTGAAGCCAATAGATGTAGAGTTGATAATGATAGTGCAACATATTTGTGGCACTCCCGTTTAGGTCATATTGGTGTAAAGCGCATGGAGAAAACTCCATATTGATGGACTTTTGGAATCAATGGATTATGAATCATTTGATGCTTGCGAACCATGCCTCATGGGCAAGATGACTAAAACTCCATTTTCCAGAACAATGGAGCGAGCCAATGACTTATTGGAAATAATACATACAGATGTATGCGGTCCGATGAGTGTGGATGCTCGCGGCGTGTCAGGGATATGATTAGCAGGTATGAACCGGCTAATGTAAACCGGCTTAGTTACATTATACTTGGTTGTAATATTTTTAGTAAAGGCTACGGCCCATGAGATCTTAAGGCCCATGTATAGAAGTGCGGGTTGTGAACCGCCAAGTGATGTAAACTTGAGAGATAAGAAAGAAAGGCAGAGACCGAGGCAGACACAAGTATGAGCCGGCCTCGGGACTCTGTAAACCGGACCAGGCGTTACCTCTATATAAAGGGACGACCTGGACGGTTCAGGGACAAGCAACAATCAACCCGTCGAGACACAGGAAAAGCGAATCCGCTCCCTGTAATCCGACGCCCAAGCAATACCAAACCAACTAGACGTAGGCTTTTACCTTCTCGAAAGGGGCCGAACTAGTATAAAACCCTCTGTGTCTTTTGTGTGCTATGAACCCTTTCAAGCTAACCCGTGCGATGGTTCCATCATCAAGTCCATTAAACCGGACATCTGCCGTGTTATTTCCACGACAGTTGGCGCCCACCGTGGGGCCTGCGCACGATGGTTTCGAGTTCTTGAAAGGCGGCTTCGAAGGGCTCAAGGGTTACACAGTCGGCCGGATGACCAAGAGTCGCCGCGGCCGCATCTACATCGACGACGCAGGTTGGGGACCGGAGGCCGATTCGATCGAATACGGGTACCGGGTTCCCTTCGGCAGCATCCAAGTCTTCATCGGCAAAATCGGCGAACCGGGGCCTGAGCCGGACGTCTTCCCCAACATCGTCGAGCCGGCTCAGCGTGCGAGATCGGCCCGGATTCAGCCCGCCGTGAAGCGCGTGTTCGTTGGAGCAATCCACGGAGGACGAACCGAGGCCGGATCGGAATCTGATGGTGAAACAATAGTCTACTCAGATGACGAATCTTCATCCGGGGAAACTGAATCTCTGTATCAGTTGCGGGACGGCCGGTCGGAGGGCGAGTCCGATGGAAATAGTATTCCGGGCCCCTTTTACCCGCCAAATCGGGTGGCGGTCTTCATGGCCGGTTCACAGCCCCCGGTGAACGGAACGACAGCGGAAGCTGGTGCAGGGGGAAGCGGTTCGAATCCCTCCCTTACTGAAGTTCTATCCACCTTGATCGAGGAGTTCAAAGCTAAAGCAGTGGAGGTAGTAGCTCCGGCAGACAAGGCGCATCATGATGCAGAGCTCCTTCAGTTGAAAGGCCGGATCGATCAGATAAAAGAGGACCTAAAGGCAGAAAGAGAGATGATAGCGGCCAGGCAAGCAGAGTTGGACGATCAAGCTTTTTATCTAAGGATGGAGCAAGCTTCTATGGAAGGAGTAAGGGGACGAAAGTACCGGTCCCGTATACCCCCGGGTTATGAGTCAACAAATCTGTTCAGGACACGTGGGGCTGGGGCTAGTAATCATCCGGCTTTAAACCGGAGGACGCCTCCGGCTCGGGAGGAGCCGGTTCAACAGCCCTCCGCAGAACAGGAGCACCGGATTACATCAGCACCTTATGTTCCTGTCCCTCCTGGGCATTATTCAAACCCCTTGGATAACATTGCTGCGGCGGCGGCGCGTTTGGCCGCTTTACCTGCAGAAGGAACGTCTCCGGGGGCGATAGAGGCGCGCAGGGTTCAAAAGCTACTTAATACGGCATTTTTGCAGCAGCAAGCATATTCTCATAGCAGGGAAAGGTTACATTCAACACCGCGTCCCAACCGAAGTTATACTAGGCATTGGGAGGAGCCAGAAGTATCTAGCAGTGACCGCAGGAGACATCAGCGCAGGCAGGATAATCCGGCAGGGGCGGAGATGCCAGCCCCAGACCTGAACCGGGCCAGATCAGGGGCCAGGGAGGAAATTCGTCAATCAACGCCGGTTCACACAGCTACTGCAGGAACAGGAGCTACGGCGAGTTCTTTCGGAGTACAGTGTCTTGTCCCCGCCCTACGGAGTCTAAAGCTCCCCAAGGATTTCAAAGGGCCCCGTAAGGTACCTAACTACACAGCCGATTTACCTCCAGAAGCTTGGGTGGAAAGTTATGAGATGGCCATGGAGATGCTGGACGTGGATGAATCAGCTTGTGCCAAATATTTTACTATGATGCTTGAGGGCACGGCCCGGACCTGGTTGAAAGCCCTACCCCCGAATTCTATTGGGTCATGGGAGGAACTGCGCAGCCAGTTCATCAAAAACTTCAAAGATACGTGCAAACAGCCGATCTCGGTGATAGACCTAGCAGCTTGTGTGCAAGGAGAGCAGGAGTCTACAGCAGCTTGGGTACGAAGGGTAGCAGAGATCTTACACTCTTCGAATGGTATTAATCCTAGTACGGCAATAGTGACATTGGAGAACAATTGCCGGTTTGAGTCTTTAAAATTGAAACTCGGACGGCTTAAAAGGGGACTGATGACCCGAAGGACAAGGGGGTGAATCCGTATGGAAGTAGTTTCGGTCACCAGGCCACGCTCCGCCAATTTTTATGCCCAGGATACGGACAACGGGTAGGCGATCACCCGCGATCCACAACCCGTCTTCGTTTCGCGGGTCCTCCGCTGCATGGCCGCGCTGGGCGCTCACTTGAGCGAAATCGCTGCCACGATTTCCCATCGCCTGCGGGCCCGTCGCCGCTGCTGCGCCCTCCTCGTTCGACCCGCCGGGATATCTCCAAACACGCCGCGCTAGATCATGAGCAACTACCACCCGGACATGGAGACGTCAACGACTCGGGAACGGATACGGTTATAACTTCAATCCACCACGCGTCCACTCTCCAGGCTGCATACCAGGTGATATGTTTCTTATATATTTTGTCAGTATAGTCATCCGACGACAATTACTATGACTTGTAGTACTTTTTACGCAGGGTAACTATCAAAAGAAAAAGGGGTGATGTTATACCACGAATGTACGTCCAGCTGTGCTGCGCGGTTTCCAGAACATGCGTGTTGTGGTCCGGTTTACATCAACGTACCAGCCGTTTCGTTTGTCCGCGCCCACGCATGCTGGTCTCCAAACGCCGCGGCCGACCCCCTCGCCAATGGACAAACGCACGCCACCGTTTCCGCGGTCCGGTCTACATTAACAAGCCGCGACCGCACACGTTCTCATAAACTGGCCCAGCGAATACGCGTCTCACCGGTTTACAAATACCACGGCCAACTCATCTATCATCCGGACGAATCAGAGGTGGAGGCACGCCAAACATTGCTCGACACAAGTGATCGTCGGACTCAAGCACCGGTTTACAACGCCGTGGCCGTCTCGCGCGACAGCACCGGTTTACAACGACGCGGCCGTCTCTCGCGACCGCGCCGGCCGGCCCATCTGTTCTTCAAACAAATCAGGATAACTCGTTCATCTCCGCCGGCTTACAATACCGCGGCCGATTCATATGTCTGCGCGACCTCTGATGCGGCAGTCGTTTACTGTCCGCCCTGTGATCCGGTCTATTCAACATACCGGTTCAAACTCACTCAGGTGATATCCATCTACAGTACTATTTCTCTTGTTATATATCATTTTTCATTAAGAAAATAAGATGCTTTGATCAGTCTATCTGGTTGTGCAGGGCAACTCCCATACATATACAAAGGAGCGATAAAACTCTCTAAAGAACATGAGATCATATCCGGTTCGAAGAGAGGACGCTTCATGATTTACCCACCGGTTCAGGAGGAACCCTGGAGACCCTCTGAAAAGTTGGATAATCCACATTCAGTGATTGGTTTATATTTACCCACCGGTTCAGGAGGAACCCTGGAGACCCTCTGAAAAGTTGGATAATCCACGTTCAGTGATTGGTTTAGATTGACCCACCGGTTCAGGAGGAACCCTGGAGGCCCTCTGAGAGTGTCGGCCAATCCGCGTCCCAGTGGTCGGAATAATAGATACGGTTCTTTCGGCCCTCTGAAAAGTTGGATAATTCCACGTTCAGTGATTGGCTAGGCCCTCTGGGAGTGTCGGCCAATCCGCGTCCCAGTGATCGGAATAATTTTTATATATGGTTCTTTCGGCCCTCTGAAAAGTTGGATAATTCCACGTTCAGTGATTGGCTAGGCCCTCTGGGAGTGTCGGCCAATCCGCGTCCCAGTGATTGGCTGAACCTTGCTTTGAGCCTGGCAGCTCTTTGAAAAAGCCTCGACTACATGGTCTTATTTGCAAAAATCGCATAATTTTTTTTTGGTGTTTTTGTGTTCTATAACCTTTTAAACCGGAGTGGAACAGCTACACAAGTTGACCACATATCTATAAAATTGAAAGTCTGGATCATGCATATCAGACCAAGTAAACCGGCGTTCATTAAAACCCGGATCGCGTATCAGGCAAAAGTTAGACTTTCTGAAACAAGATGAACCGGATTTGTTGTCAAAGTGGACCGGAGAATTTCGAGTTTCTATTTGGATTCATGAAGACCGTCATAAAGTGACTTTAAAGTCCTGCCGGTTTAAAGTGTATTGGCTACGTAAATCTCAGGTATCCAAGTTATCTTTAAAGGTATGCTTACTTGATGTTTAAAAGAGAACAAATTAATCCGTCTAGTAGTAAGCCACTAGGACATATGTTTTCGATATTTTCTCTATATGAACAGGGGAAGGCAACCACATCAGACAACAAGTCAACCAGAGGATATTTCATAAAGACAAAATATTCGGATCGAAGCACATTATGTTTCGGCTAACCTATTACAAGGCATGACGAGCCCAATGGTTTGGAAACATTGTTTAATGGAATATCACTTATGATTACAGAGATAACATTCAAGATTATGCATCTCCTTGCTGGGACGGCTGGCCATCGCCTTGTTCCGGAACATCCTCATCTTCATGAAGCGGTTGGAAATCCGGCGCACGCCAATCAATCTTCGCCAAAGCCCGGAAATATACTTCATCGTTGATAAGTTCAGAAGGATCAATGTCAGGAGCAAAGGTGTGAGGACGAACCGGCGGGATTAAGTTGACGGTATCGTAAACCGGTCGCTCCACCCGCTCGTTCTGCAGATTGTATCCTGGATGATATCTCAAAAAATCCGATTCAGCGGCGAGCTTGCTGGCGAGGGGACGCATTTCTTTCGTCAAAGCATAGAGATCAGTTTCAGTGAAAGGTGAGCCGTCTTCCTTCGTATCCGGGAATCCCGTAAAAGCCTCCTTCGGATCAAGATCCGGGACCCAAGCCTTCGCCCTCGTAAGGGCCAGAAGAGCACCACCTCGTGCAGCAGACCTCTTGACTTCTTCGAGACGAGCCGGCAAAACAGACAACTTGTTTAAAGTATCTTGTATTGTAGTAGGGGCCGGTTTACCAAACGAAGCAGCACTGATGATTCTTTGCGCCCCGGAGTACAGCTGTTCGACCAAGGTGTAGGAGGCTTTGAGTTTTTTCCGCAAGTCGTCCCCAAGATGGGAGACACGGCGCCCTACATACAACAATAATAGTTAAACCGGTACAACGCACAGGTTACAAAGATAAAGACAGGAGTTCAGATTATACTTACCAAAAATAGCAGAGGTCATTAAGTCAATTTGCCGTCTTAATCCGGACAGTTCTTCCGTCATCGGATTAAGTGCTCCTTCAGCATCCTGAACCCGTTTTTCCAGATCTTTTTTCTGGACCTCAAAAGTAGTCCGCTCCTCTTCAAAGTATTTTTTCAAGTCTTCAGCGGTCTTTAAGCTCACTTGAAGTTCTTTTTTAGCCTTTGAAGCGGCTGACTCAGTTTCCGTAAGCCGGCTTCGAAGCTCGTTAATCTCAAGAGCATTCCGGTTCAACTCAGCCTGCAGACAAAGTTCAAAAACAAGAGGTGAAGTTTAGTTAAGTCTGAAGCACACAACCAAGTTGTCTACTTGACACTTGGGGGCTAATGGCAGTTGAAGCAGTACAGCAAAGACAATTTAAAGTTACAAGTCTCAAGCACAAAAACCAGTTATCTGCTTGACACTTGGGGGCTAATGTATAATTGGAGTATTGACAGCAACTTTTACAAGTATCAACTACATAAGCAAGTTATCTACTTGATACTTGGGGGCTAATGTAAGGACCAACTGTTCAAATCTACAAAGTTCCGGATCACCTTCAATAAGCAGCTAAACCGGAACTTGGGGGCTGTTATGAGATAGAGATGCATCAAAGGAACAAAGTCAGAAGAGGAAGTTTACCTCATATTTTTCCCGCATTAAGTTCACCAAGCTGGCTTCATAATCCCGACTGCTATGGAGCCGGTTCAGATACCCAGAATAAATGTCTTGAGCGCTCATGCCAGAAAGGCTGGATATATCAGTACTCCACTTCCCTTTTTCTTGAGATAATTTTTCCGCTTTAGCCGTGTGTTTTGCTAAAACGGTGGGTTCAGCTGGAGCAACGTAAGCGGTCCCAGTTACCACAACATCAGGTGAGGCTGGTACATTGGGGGGAGTATCAAGATGAGCCGGATCAGGAGACGCCGGATTAACCTGAGGAGAGTTAACCCGGGCCGGACTTGGCCGATTCTGGACGTCTTCAGCAGTAGGATGCTCAGGGGCAGAAGTGTGATCTGTTGGTGCAGGGTCTTCAACAGCAGCTACAGGTTCACCTTCTGGAGGAATAATTGTTGACGGATTAGCAACCGGATCATCCGCAGTAGGTTCAGCAATAGGCTTATTCGTCTTGGGTTTCTTGCTGGGTTTCGGTTTGCTGGAAAAATATGCAAAATAAGTTAGCATTATAAAGCAAAAAGGAGATCATAAACCGGAAGAGGTGAGGAAAGTTACCCTGGGACGGTTTTCAGGGGAGGAAGCTGCGTGGCGGTTGATTCACCAGAGGAAGACAATGGAGTTTCCTGATAATCAGGGTCAGACAGTTTAAGGGGTTTTCGGATAAGACCGGCCTTGGGATGAAGGAGGGTTGGAGAAAGTATCACCTCAGCACGGCGTTTCCGAACCGGAGTTAAGGAAATTCCGGATGACTCCACCGCCAGGCCACTGTGGCGAGTGGTCCGGCGAAAAGCTTCGTGCTGTTGCTTCTTCAAAGTAAAGTTAGGGTCTAACTGAGCATAAGGATGAGAAAATTGATATTTCCGGACGGTCCGACAACTTTTTCGGAGAAGAGGTTCTGAGTCAGAAAGAAGGGTTACCTCAATTTCAGCCGGGTTATCACCTTCAGGCAATTCCTGTGAGAAGATATCATTAAATACAATTACAAGTACAGGAAAGCAAAAGTCTAAACCGGATTAAAGCATACCTCGGAGTCCGGATCATCGTCTTCAGTTGGAGAACCGGCGTCAATGGCTGCTTTCCTCTTTTTGTTTGCAGGGGTTTTTCGCCGGACCTGTTTAACGGTTTTTTCCTGAGGCTTTCTCTTCCAGGAAGGATCATCAGCCTGATTGAAAGAAATAAAGAAAATTGAAAGACAGTTCAAAAGAAACGGATTACAAATACAGGATAAAGAGAAACTTACTGCGGGCAGTTTATTCTTCTTGTAGTATGGAGCTAAACCGACCTTAGCATAGTCTGCCAAAGAAACATTGAGAATTTTCTTGGCTGATTCCACAACCTCCGATTCAGAAAGCTTTTCCTTAGTAAACCTTTGAGGATCGTCCGGTTTACCAGAATACTTGCACATTAGATGTGATCGCCGGCTCAAGGGAAGTATGCTCCAAGATAGCCAGCAGCGAAGAAAACCGGTCCCAATTAAACCGTGTGCTATAAAAGCTCTTAGCTTGGAGAGCTGTGATGAGAACCGGGTCCGTTCAACAGCGCCGAGCCGTGATGGTAAGGGATGATTCTCCGGAATACGAGTTTCACGGTAACCCGGTAGAGGGTTCTCCCCTTCAGGAGAAGTGTCCACGCAGTAAAACCAGGTCTTATTCCAGTCTTTGGGATGAGAGTGTAAAGCGGCATGGGGAAACACCACATCTCTCCTCTTATGAATACTAACGCCACCGAGCTCCTGATGTGGTCCGCTGGTAAACTCGGTGCGCCGGTTCAAATGAAAGAAATCCCGGAATAGATCGACGGAAGGTTCCTCTTGCAGATACACTTCAGAAAATACTTGGAAGTCGCAGATGTTGGAGACAGAATTGAGTCCAAGGTCCTGTGGGTGCAGTTGGAAGGCAGCAAGAACATCCCGGAAAAACTTCGAACCGGGGGGAGAGAAGCCTCGAGACATGTGATCCAAAAACACAATGACCTCCCCGGATCTAGGAGTAGGGGGACATTCGTTACCCGGAGCCCGCCACTTTAATTCAGACTGAGGTCCTAATGTGCCAATTTCAGACATCTTGATTAAATCGTCCTCAGTGATGACAGAAGGAACCCAATCGCAGGAGACATACTGCTTAGCCATTGCAACAAAAGAGCAAAGTATTAGAAAAGGAAAAATACAGAAAACAGATTATGAAGGTATAGCGGTGTAAACCGGAACTATCTATGGAAGTTGCGCGGCGGTTTAAAGTGAGGACTAATGGTGTGGTTAAACCGGTAATTATGACAAGCTATATCATTTCCGGTTAATAGCAGGTGAAGAGGAACGGATAAACCGTTGCGTTAAGTTACAGAGTGTCACAAAGAACAGGGCATATCAACTTAAACCGGAGCATACTTAGCAGATCTGCCAAGGAGAAAAACAGGTTTTCAAAAGACTATGCTAGAGGAATAGATCTGAGCGTGCTAAGAAAAGGAAAACTAATATAAGAGTATACGGGAAGGATCTACAAGGACCTTGCACTAAGTGGATAAATCTACAGGCCAGACAGGGACAATGGAGATTTGAAGGGCCCAACGGCAGAGAAAAAACACAGTTCAAAAGCAAGATCTGAAGGACAACATTACTAAAAGTCATTTTGCTTGAAGGTTGAACAGAATGAAGTTTCTATTCAAAGCTCTAATGGTGGAGGCGTGGAAGGAAACCCTAGAAGTTGCGTATTAATAATGGAGAAGAGGGGTGTACCTGGAACAGCAAAGATAGGCGGAGATTTTCTGGTCGAGTTCAGGGTGATGCAGCGGCCAGGTGAGGACTTGGATCCAGCGGTCGTCGGCGGCAGGTCGAGCTCGGGCGGCGACGGAGGAAGAAGACGAAAGAAGGAGACGGAAGCGAGAAGAGGATAATGAATGAGGGGTGGCGGTATTTATAAAGGAGAGTCAGATCTGAAGCGACAGGTGCGGGATTCGAGGAGGCAAAAATCGGATAAAGATATTCTGGCGCCTCGATTTTCGGGATAACCCTTAAACAAAGCTACAGTACAGCTCACGGCGTTAAATGCGGAGATGATGTCACGGTCAGATTTAGTGATTCTCGACGATGACGTCAGAGCCGGTTTACAAAAATATGAAGGCAAAGAAGAAAAGTATACAAGACAAGGAAGACTGATATGAACCAGTTCAAATCATTCTGGGGCCTAATGTCAGGGATATGATTAGCAGGTATGAACCGGCTAATGTAAACCGGCTTAGTTACATTATACTTGGTTGTAATATTTTTAGTAAAGGCTACGGCCCATGAGATCTTAAGGCCCATGTATAGAAGTGCGGGTTGTGAACCGCCAAGTGATGTAAACTTGAGAGATAAGAAAGAAAGGCAGAGACCGAGGCGGACACAAGTATGAGCCGGCCTCAGGACTCTGTAAACCGGACCAGGCGTTACCTCTATATAAAGGGACGACCTGGACGGTTCAGGGACAAGCAACAATCAACCCGTCGAGACACAGGAAAAGCGAATCCGCTCCCTGTAATCCGACGCCCAAGCAATACCAAACCAACTAGACGTAGGCTTTTACCTTCTCGAAAGGGGCCGAACTAGTATAAAACCCTCTGTGTCTTTTGTGTGCTATGAACCCTTTCAAGCTAACCCGTGCGATGGTTCCATCATCAAGTCCATTAAACCGGACATCTGCCGTGTTATTTCCACGACACGGCGAGTATCGTTATTTTCTGACCTTCACAGATCATTTGAGCAGATATGGGTATATCTACTTGATGAAACACAAATCTGAAACATTTCAAAAGTTCAAAGAATTTGAGAGTGAAGTAAAGAATCATCGTAACAAGAAAATAAAGTTTCTACGATCTGATCGCGGAGGCAAATATTTGAGTTACGAGTTTGGTCTTCATTTGAAACAATGTGGAATAATTTCATAGCTCACACCACCTAGAACATCATAGCGTAATGGTGTGTCCGAACGTCATAACCATACTTTATTAGATATAGTGCGATCTATGATGTCTCTTACCGATTTACCACTATCGTTTTGGGGTTATGCATTGGAGACAGCTGCATTCACGTTAAATAGGGCACCACCCAAATCCCCTGAGACAACACCATATGAACTGTGGTTTGGCAAGAAACCAAAGTTGTCGTTTCTTAAAAGTTTGGGGTTGTGATTCTTATGTGAAAAAGTTTCAACCTGATAAGCTCGAACCCAAATCGGAGAAGTGTGTCTTCGTAGGATACCCAAAAGAAACTGTTGGGTACACCTTCTATCACAGATCCGAAGGCAAGACTTTTGTTGCTAAGAATGGATCATTTCTAGAGAAGGAGTTTCTCTCGAAAGAAGTGAGTGGGAGGAAAGTAGAACTTGATGAGGTAATTGTACTTTCTCTCGAATTGGAGAATAGCTCATCACGATTTTTTTCCCGTGATGCCTACACCAATTAGGGAGGAAGCAAATGATTATGATCATGAAACTTTGGATCAAGTAACTACCGAACCTTGTAGGTCAACCAGAGTACATTCCACACCAGAGTGGTACGGTAATCCAGTTCTGGAAGTCATGTTACTAGACCATGACGAACCTACGCACTATGAGGAAGCGATCATGAGCCCAGATTCCGCGAAATGGCTTGAAGCCATGAAATCTGAGATGGGATCCATGTATGAGAACAAAGTATGGACTTTGGTTGACTTGCCCGATGATCGGCAAGCCATAGAAAATAAATGGATATTTAAGAAGAAGACCGACGCTGATGGTAATGTGACCGTCTACAAAGCTCGACTTGTTGCGAAA
Organism: Secale cereale; assembly: GCA_902687465.1. NCBI lineage: Eukaryota > Viridiplantae > Streptophyta > Magnoliopsida > Poales > Poaceae > Secale > Secale cereale. The sequence goes on along the minus strand of LR738713.1, from coordinate 279,708,907 downwards.
GGTTTTCGACAAGTTCAAGGAGTTGACTATGATGAGACCTTCTCACCCGTAGCGATCCTTAAGTCTATCCGAATCATGTTAACAATTGCCGCATTTTATGATTATGAAATCTGGAAAAAGGATGTCAAAACTGCATTCCCTAATGGCTTTCTCAAAGAAGAGTTGTATATGATGCAACCAGATGGTTTTGTCGATCCTAAAGGTGCTAACAAAGTGTGCAAGCTCCAGCGATCCATCTATGGACTGGTGCAAGCATCTCGGAGTTGGAATATACGCTTTGATGAGGTGATCAAAGCATATGGTTTTATACAAACTTTTGGAGAAGCATGTATTTGTAAGAAAGTGAGTGGGAGCACTACAACATTTCTGATAAGTATATGTGAAAGACATATTGATGATCCGAAATGATGTAGAATTTTCTATAAAGCATAAAGGATTGTTTAAAAGGAGTTATTCAATGAAAGACCTCGGTGAAGCTGCTTACATATTAGGCATCAAGATCTATAGAGATAGATCAACACGCTTGATAAGATTTTCAATGAGCACATACCTTGATAATATTTTGAAGGAGTTCAAATTGGATTAGTCAAAGAAGGAGTTCTTGCCTGAGTTGTAAGGTATGAAGTTGAGTAAGACTAAAAACCCGACCATGGCAGAAGATAGAGAGAGAATGAAAGTCATTCCCTATGCCTCAGCCATAGGTTCTATAAAGTATGCCATGCTGTGTACTAGACCTATTGTGTACCTTGACATGAGTTTGGCAAGGAGGTACAATAGTGATCCAGTAGTAGATCACCGGATAGTGGTTAAAATTATACTTAGTAACTGGAGGACTAAGGAAATGTTTCTCGATTATGGAGATGATAAAGAGTTCGTCGTAAAGAGTTACACCGGTGCAAACTTTGACACTAATCTAGATGACTCTAAGTATCAATCTGGATGTGTATTAAAAGTGGGAGCAATTAGCTAGAGTAGCTCCATGCAGAGCATTATAGACATAGAAATTTGTGAAATACATACGGATCTGAATGTAACAGACCCGCTGACTAAACTTCTCTCACGAAGCAAAACATGATCACACCTTAGTAATCTTTGGGTGTTAATCACATGGTGATGTGAACTAGATTATTGACTCTAGTGAACCCTTTGGATGTTGGTCACATGGCGATGTGAACTATGGGTGTTAATCACATGATGATGTGAACTATCGGTGTTAAATCACATGGGGATGTGAACTAGATTATTGACTCTAGTGCAAGTGGGAGACTCGAGGAAATATGTCCTAGAGGCAATAATAAAGTTGTTATTTATATTTCCTTATATCATGATAAATGTTTATTATTCATGCTAGAATTGTATTAACCAGAAACTTAGTACATGTGTGGATACATAGACAAAACTGAGTATCCCTAGTATCCCTCTACTAGACTAGCTCGTTAATCAAAGATGGTTACGTTTCCTAACCATAGACATGTGTTGTCATTTGATGAACGAGATCACATCATTAGAGAATGATGTGATGGACAATTGCTACCTCTTGAGCTTGCGTTGTATTCCCTCGAAGAGGAAAGGGAGATGCAGCACAGTAGCGTATAAGTATTTCCCTTAGTTTTTGAGAACCAAGGTATCAATCAAGTAGGAGACCACGCGCCAGTCCCTCGCACCTGCACAAACAAATAAGAACTTCGCAGCCAACGCGATAAGGGGTTGTCAATCCCTTTACGGTCACTTACGATAGTGAGATCTGATAGAGATGATAATTATTTTTTTGGTATTTTTTGGGTATAGAAACAGAAAATAAAGAAAGCAAATAAACAACGGCGGCAGAAATAGGCTAGTTGACGGGAAAGTAATATGATAAAGATAGACCCAGGGGCCATAGTTTTCTCTAGTGGCTTCTCTCATGACAGCGATATTCTACGGCGGGTAAACAATGGTCGAGCAATTGATAGAAAAGCGAATAATTATGAGACTATCTAGGCATGATCATTGTATATAGGCATCACGTTCGAGACAAGTAGACCGAAACAATTTTGCATCTACTACTATTAATCCACACATCGACTGCTATCCAGCATGCATCTAGTGTATTGAGTTCATACGAACAGAGTAACGCCTTAAGCAAGATGACATGATGTAGAGGGATAAACTCAAGCAATATGATGAACACCCCATCTTTTTATCCTCGATGGCAACAATACAATACGTGCCTTGCTGCCCCTACTGCCACTGGGAATGGACACCGCAAGATTGAACCCAAAGCCAAGCACTTCTCCCATTGCAAGAACTATAGATCTAGTAGGCTAAACCAAACCAATAATTCGAAGAGACTTGCAAGGATATTATGAGCACACATAAAAAGTTCAGAGAAGAACCAAATATCTTTCATAGATAACCTTGATCATAAACTCACAATTCATCGGATCTCAACAAACACACCGCAAAAAGATATTACATCGAATAGATCTCCTCGAAGACCGAGGAGAACTTTGTATTGAGATCCGGAGAGAGAGAAGAAGCCATCTAGATACTAGCTATGAACCCCGAAGGTCTGTGGTAAACTACTCACAACACATGGTGTGGGCGATGATGATGATGATGAAGGCCTCCGTGATGGATCCCCCTCCCGGAACAGGCTCTAAGATGGGATCTCCACGGGAACAACAGCTATGGCGGTGGAATTAGGGTTTTCTCTCTGCGTATGGAGTTTCTGGGGTACGTAGGTATATATAGGAAGAAGGGGGGCACCGGGGGCCGTGTGGGCCAGCCTCGAGGCAGGGGGCGCGCCCCCCACCCTCGAGGGCTGGTCGCACGTCCGCTGACTTGGCCCCGAAGACTCCCGAGCGTGATTTCCTCCAAAAATATCTCTCACGAAGGTTTCATTCCGTTTGGACTCCATTTGATATTCCTTTTCTGCAAAACCCTGAAATAGGCAAAAAACAGCAATCTGGACTAGGCCTTTGGGTTAGTAGGTTAGTCCCAAAAATGATATAAAAGTGAATGATAAAGCCCATTCAACATCCAAGACTTCATAAATAATAGCATGGAACAATAAAAAATTATAGATATGTTGGAGACGTATCAAGCATACCCAAGCTTAATTCCTGCTCGTCCTGGAGTAGGTAAATGATAAAGAAATAATTTTTGATGTGGAATGCTTACCAATAAAGTTTTTCAATGTAATTCTCTTAATTGTGGCATGAATGTTCATATCTGAAAGATTCTAGATAATAGTCTATATTGACATAAGGAATAACAATACTTCAAGCAATACTAACAAAGCAATCATGTGTTCTCAAAATACTATGGCTAAAGAAAGTTATCCCTACAAAATCATATAGTGTTGGCTATGCTCTCTTATTATCACACTAAATATTCATATCATGCACAACCCCGATTTCAGCCAAGCATTTGTTTTCATGCTCTATCTTTTCAAACCTTTCAACTTTCACGCAATACATGAGCGTGAGCCATGGATATAGCACTATGGGTGGAATAGAGGTGGTTGTGGAGAAGACAAAAGAGGGAGATAGTCTCACATCGACTAGGCGTATCAACGGGCTATGGAGATGTCCATCAATAGATATCAATGTGAGTGAGTAGGGATTGCCAAGCAACGGATGCACTAGAGCTAAATATGAATGAAAGCTCAACAAAAAAACTAGTGGGTGTGCATCCAACTTGCTTGCTCACGAAGACCTAGGGCATTTGAGGAAGCCCATCGTTGGAATATACAAGCCAAGTTCTATAATGAAAATTCCCACTAGTATATGAAAGTGACTAAGCATGAGACTCTCTACAATGAAGAACATGGTGCTACTTTGAAACACAAGTGTGGAAAAAGATAGTAGCAATTGTCCCTTTTTCTTTATTTTCTCTTCTTTTTTTTCTTTTTTGGGCCTTTCATTTATTTCTTTGGCCTTTCCCTCTTTTTTTTGCGGAGGGGCTTTATAGATTCAGCCTTTCCTCCCATGGGACAATGCTCTAAAAATGATGATCATCACACTTTCATTAGAACACAATATTACAACTCGATACTACAACAACAAAGTATGACTCTATATGAATGCCTCCGGCGGTGTACCGGTATGCGCAATGAAACAAGAGTGACATGTATGAAAAGATTATGCATGGTGGCCTTGCCACAAATACGATGTCAACTACATGATCATGCATGGCAATATGACAATATGATGCGTGTCATATTAACGGAACGGTGGAAAGTTACATGGCAATATATCTCGGAATGGCCATGGAAATGCCATGATAGGTAGGTATGGTGGCTGTTTTGAGGAACAATATGGTGGCTATTTTGAGGAAGGATATATAGTGGGTTTATGGCACCGGCGAAAGTTGCGCGGTACAAGAGAGGCTAGCAATGGTGGAACGGTGAGAGTGCGTATAATCCATGGACTCAACATTAGTCATAAGAACTCATATACTTATTGCAAAAATCTAAGAATCATCAAAACAAAGAAATCAACGCATGCTCCTAGGGGGGAGGTTGGTAGGAGTTAACCATCGCGCGCCCCCGACCTACACACAAAGGTTGACACTCTATAAATACCTCATGCTTTAACTTAGTCACATAACGGTTCACCATACGTGCATGCTACGGGAATTACTAACCTTAACACAAATATTTCTCAATTTCATAATAACTCCACTAGCATGATTCTAATATCACTATCCTCATGTCTCAAAACAATTATCAAGCATCCAACATCTCTTTCTATTCAATGCACTTGATGTGAAACTTTTTACTACATTGACATTGGATGTTTATCATATGAAGACTAGTTTCTTTAGCCTAAACACTTTACCATGCTGTTTTAATAGACTCTCAAATAGATCTAAGTGAAGCATGAGAGTTCAACAATTTCTACAAAATATTACCACCACCATGTGCTAAAAGATATAAGTGAAACACTAGAGCAAAAACTATTCAACTCAAAAGATATAAGTGAAACACATAGAGTGTTCTAACAATTTCTAGGCCATATTTAACTCTCTCAAATAGGTGTGTCCACCAAGGGTGATTGTGGCAAACTAATAAGCAAATACTCAAATTATACAAGACGCTCCAAGCAAAACACATAACATGTTGCGAATAAAAATATAGCTCCAAGTATAGTTACCGATGGATGAAGACGAAAGAGGGGATGCCTTCCCGGGCCATACCCAAGATTAGGCTCTTGATTATCTTGAATTTACTTGGGGTGCCCTGGGCATCCCCAAGCTTAGGCCTTTGCTACTCCTTGTTCCATAGTCCATCAAAGCAATACTCAAAACTTGAAAACTTCACAACACAAAACTTAGACAAAAATTCTCGTGAGCTCCGTTAGTAAGAGAAAGCAAACCACCACTCAAAGGTACAACAAGGAATTCATTCTTTGTTTATATTGGTTTTAAACCTACTGCACTCCAAGTTCTCTATGATTCATATCCTCTAATATTACTCATAGATGCATCGGAATAAGCATACAACACACGAAAAACAGAATCTGTCAAAAACAGAAAAATGTGTAGTAATCTGCAGGTTTCGCCTACTTCTGGAACTCAAAAAAATTCAAACTAAATTGGTAAATTTGCGCAATTTATCTACCAATCATCATAAAAGAGAATCAACTAAAAAGCACGCTCCAGTAAAATATGAAGTCTACTTTAGCGAGCGCTAACGATTCTGTTTTTCACAGCAAGATCATATAAACTTCACACAAGTCTTACCATAGGTTCTACTTGGCACAAACACTAAACAAAACATGAAAACACGTCTAATCAGAGGCTAGATGCAATATATATTCCATAACAGCAACAAAAACAAAAAGCATAAAATTGGGTTGCCTCCCAACAAGCGCTATCGTTTTACGCCCCTAGCTAGGCACGATAATTTTAATGATGCTCACATGAAATACAAGAATTAAAGCACAAAGAGAGCATCATAAAACATGTGACAAACACATCTAAGTCTAACATACTTCTTATGCATAGGCATCTTATAGGCAAACAAATTAGCAAGGCAAGCAAGATCTAGCATATGCAAGGGAGAAGAAAGAAACAAGATCAATCTCAACATGAAGAGAGGTAATTTAGTAACATGAAGATTTCTACAACCATATTTTCCTCTCTGATAATAATTGCATGTAAGATCATAAGAAAATTCAACAATATATCTATCACATAACATATTCTCAACACGATCCACATGCATGCAAAGTTGACACTCTTCCAAAATAGTGGGATCAACATTAACCAAAGTCATGACCTTTCCAAACCCACTTTTATCAAAAATTTCATAAGATTGATCAATATCTAAAGTAGTGGGATCAAAAGTTGACACTCTTCCAAATCCACTATCAATATTCATGATGAGGTTCAAATAAATTTTCAAGATCATAAGAAGAATCAACCCAATCATGATCATTGTAACAAGTAGTAGACATAGCAAAACTAGCATCCCCAAGCTTAGGGTTTTGCATATCATTAGCACAATTGACATTAATATAATTTATAATAACATCATTGCAATCATGCTTTTCATTTAAGGAGCTAAAATGAATCACTTTTTCTTTTAACAATTCCTCACAATTTTCAGATTCATAAATTTCAAGCAAAACCCCATAAAGATAATCTAGTGCACGCAGCTCACTAGCCATAGGTTCAACATAATTGGATCTCTTAAAGAGATTAGCAAGTGGATGAGGATCCATAATTTAGCAAGCGAAGATGCAAGCTAGTAGAGGGCACATAGCAACACAAGCAAACATAAAGGCGAATGGAAAACACACGGTGGAAGAAGGGCAAATAAAACGGAAAAGGTGAAGTGGGGGAGAGGAAAACGAGAGGCAAATAAATGTAATGCGAAGGATAAGGGTTTGTGATAGGTACTTGGTATATGCCTTTTGGGTAAGCCTCCCCAGCAACGGCGCCATAAATTCTTCTTGCTACCTCTTGAGCTTGTGTTGTATTCCCTCGAAGAGGAAAGGGAGATGCACCACAGTAGCGTAAGTATTTCCCACAGATGCAAAAGTGAGATCTGATAGAGATGGATAAACAATAAAGTAAATATTTTTGTATTTTTGGTTTATAGATTGGAAAGTAAAGGATTGCAAAATAGTAGATCGGAAAGTAATAAGATGGAAAATAGACTCGGGGGCCATAGGTTTCACTAGAGGCTTCTCTCAAGATAGCAAATATCATGATGGGTAAACAAATTACTGCCAAGCAATTGATAGAAAAGCGCATAATTATGACAATATCTAAGGCAATGATCACGAATATAGGCATCACGTGTGTGTCAAGTAGACTGACTCCTGCCTGAATCTACTACCATTACTCCACATGTCGACCAAAACGATTCTGCATCTAGAGTATTAAGTCCATCACGAACAAAGTAACACACTAAGTAAGATGACATGATATAGAGGAATTAACTCAAGCAATATGATGAAACCCCCATCTTGTTATCCTAGATGGCAACAATACAATATGTGTCATGTCCCTTTCTCTCACTGGTATTGAGCACCACAAGATTGAACCCAAAGCAAAGCACTTCTCCCATGGTAAGAAAAACCAATCTAGTTGGCCAAACCAAATCGATAGTTCGGAGAGAATTACTAAGATATCAAATCATGCATATAAGAATTCAGAAAAGACTCAAATAATATTCTTAGATAATCTACAAAGTTTCATGATGGCACAAAGTACCAAAAAGAAATGGCTTGCCTTCCATCAATACACACTTGATATGGATCACAAGATGAGTGTCCTATCGAAAATAGGATAGCTCCCCCAAGAATTTTCCATTAAAGAGAATTTGCATTTGAATACAACATCCACAAGGTGGGATCACCACTTTCACTGTATCAAGAAAACACAAGACAAGATCAAGAAAACAACAAGATCCACAAGTGGAGCGGAAGGCAATGGGAGTTGACACTATCTTGGCAAGAGATAAGACAAATAAAACCAAAAGACAATGTAGAGATGATCAATAATTTCCACCACATAAAAGATTACCAATTGTCAAAGGCAAGAGGTATTTGGAAATAATTCCCGGTGATAGATAGCAATGATATCCAACATGATCTTCACACCAAACACAAGCAAAATGCAACTTGTAGAGCTAACATGTCACCTAGGAACAAGATAATTTACAATATCAATTCTAAGTGACAATATCTCAAATGTACACATTTTCTAGGCTTGTAATATACACATACCATATTACTCCCCCGTAATGTGATACCAATGAAAAACATAACAAGATGCAAAAGAGAACCAACAAGATATAATTAATGGACCAAATAGAATTTGAATTTCTCATGAGAAGACATACCACATAGAGACTACATAATCTTGTAATATTAATACTAGATGGTATTCCTCATGTACACACATTTATAGGATTGTGAGGTGCACAAAGCACATCAGTCACCCAAAATGGGATGTTCCATTAAGCTCTCACAAGAGCCAACTAAGATACAAACAAGAAGCACAAAGGCTCAACACACTACACACATGTACATGCTATGCAAACCAACATACACATACTTGATTTCTCAAGATAAGCAAATTTGAAGCGCAACATATACACACACATGCAAGGTACAAAACCACAACATGCTAAGGGGCAAGTAACTTTCAATGTAAACAATTTAAGCACAAGTTACCGCAAGGAGGAACACTGGATATAAGATAGAAACTTGATAATCCGAATGACTTGGCTTGAGACAATATGAATGATGAAGACCCCTTAATTCTTAATAATGTAACCAAGTCTTCAATGCCCTCCAATTACACATATTGATCAAGTTTGAGCTAGTTGGTCCCCAACCAAGTTGGGTCCAAAGAGGTTAGTCATAATAGGCTTGGCTAGCCAAATGGTTCTTTTCTTGACACCACTTTGAGTCCCAAGAAACTTGGCAAACGCATTGCCAACCTTATCCTTCCCAAGAGTATATATTTCATCAATAATAATTGGGTTGTATAAGTTACCCCTAGTGCATGAAGAAGCGACGTGAACTTTCTCCCGACATAAGTAGCAATGTCTACTCTTCATTTGCTTCTCACTTGATTTCTCAACAAAAGAAGCATGAACTTGATTATTCTTGGGAAAAGGCCTTTCCTTAACTTGTGGTTGAGCATGAGATTGAACTTGTGGCCTCTTCCCTTGTTGCTTGTCATTAATGGGCTTCTTCTTCAATGGGAAAGATCTAACATGATGCCCTTCAATTTTGCACTTGTAGCAAATAATCTTGGTCGTGAGTTGTTCTTGGCCCTTATTCTTGTTAATGATCTTGAACTTTTTCTTCTTGTTGGAGTTGAATCCAAGTCCACCTTTGTCATTGGGGGATTTTTGCACGCTCAAGATATTGTTGAGTGTGGACTTCCCTTCATGACACTTTTCCAAGTCTTTCTTCAAAGAAGTGACTTGGGCCTTGGGATCTTTGATTTCCTCTACATGGTTAGTATCAACACAAGTACTAGAGGAAGTATACACTTCATCATTAGAGCAACAAGGCAAGGAAAGTAATTCATCACAAGAAGTAGCAACATTGTGTGTAGATGAATTACGAGGACTAGCACATGGCAAGATAACATTTCGACTTGAAGTACCACATGAGGCTCACTAGATGTTACCTTGATACTCATAGCCTCATGAGCTATCTTTGGCACATTATGGGATACTAGAAGATCATCATGAGAGCTTGTGAGCTTTACATGACTTTCTTCCAATTTCCCATAACTGCTAGATAGCAACTCAAGTTGAGCCCTTAGCTCAACATTCTCCTTGAAAATGGATGCTTCACTAGAAATAGAGTTAGTAGCACAAGCATCATCAATAATAGCAAGAGGAGAAGGCAACTTGGCAAGCTCTTTTGAATATGAAGCTTTAAGATGAGCATGAGACTCGGTGAGTTTGATGAGCTCACTCTTAATGACCCTTGAGCCATTTTCGAGGTGCTCAAAATTCTCAAGGAGTTTAGCATGTGCAACTTCAAGCTTCTCATTTTTAGTTTCAAAATCATTAGCCACCTCTAGAGCTCTATCACGGGATTCCTTTATTCTAGATAGTTCTAGAGCAAAAGTCTCCTCAAGAGATTCCTTGGTGGTTTGTTCAAGTTCAGGAGCTTGCGAGAGGTCAGCGACCTCATTAGCGTAATCACTCTCAAGACCTTCCATTTTATCAATGGTGACCTCATGCTCCTCTAGATGAGATTCCAACTCATCAATATATTTCTTGCCCTCAATGGCAATAGACATGATTTCCATGACGTTGGAATGAGCAATCTTATTCTTATGAAGAGCTTTAAAAATCATCCCCCCCCCCTTAATTTTTAAGGAGGCAACATTATCACTCTCTTCATCAGTATCAACATCATCATAATTCTTGTCATCATCACTATCATCACAAGATATATTGGGATTCAAAGTGGGAGATACCTTTGAAGCCTTATCCATAAGGCAATATGCAATAGATGATGATGTTGGATCCCTCTAAGCACCATTCAAGGCCACGTCTTGTTCCATGGGGTGTTGGATTTCCTCTACATTGTTAGCACAACAATTCGAGTAAATATAGGCATTTTTTTATCATAGCAACGAGACATAGCAAGCATATCATCCTAAGATTTAGTCAAGCAATTTATACATGATGTGCAAGAACTTTTAACACAAGCATGTGAAACATTTAGAGTGCTCGAAGTGTTAAAGACCAAAGGTGAAGCATTGCAATAATAAAGTGATGAAGGATCATCAATAATAAGCTCACTATAATCATTGCAATGAACACCACTACTCACCATATCATTACCTTGTGGCAAACCACATGTAGGTGAAGTAGAAGAAGTTGAGAATACTATACGACCGGAGGTCGAAGGAGGACAATCATCTCCACAAATCTTGGACACGCCATATTTGTCTTGAAGCTTTGTCCACAACTCATGATCATCCCGAAACGGCATGAGTTGAAATATAACTAAATTGCTCAAAGCATCAAAAATCACATTAGAAGTTTGAGCATTGAGATAAGAGTTTTTATCATCCTCTAAAGATAATCTTTGTGGATCCTTTGGAGGAGAAAAACCCATATCTACAATTCGCTCTAAATTTGGGTCCATGACCCTAAAGAGATTAAGCATGCGAATTACCCAAACGTTAAAATGTGTGCCATCGAAACTAAGAGTGTGAGAGAATCCTAAACCCCTAGTCGAAATCCTTACTCTCTAGGCAGTTAAGCCCTATAAAGAGAGACGAGGCTCTGATACCAATTGAAAGATTGTGGATGTCGCCTAGAGGGGGGTGAATAGGCGCTTTAAAATAATTATGGTTTAGACTTGAACAAATGCGGAATAAACCTAGCGGTTAATTTATCAAGCACAAAACCTACAAAAACTAGGCTCACCTATGTGCACTAACAACTTATGCTAAGCAAGATAAACAACTAGGTGATAGCAAGATATATGACAAGAAACAATATGGCTATCACAAAGTATAGTGCATAAGTAAAGGGCTCGGGTAAGAGAAAACCGAGGCACACGGAGATGATGATGTATCCCGAAGTTCACACCCTTGCAGATGCTAATCTCTGTTTGGAGCAGTGTGGAGGCACAATGCTCACCAAGACGCCACTAGGGCCACCGTAATCTCCTCACGCGCTCGCACAATGCAAGATGTCGTGATTCCACTAAGGGACCCTAGAGGGCGGTCACCGAACCCGTACAAATGGCGACCCTTGGGGGCGATCACTGAACCCGTACACTTTGGCAACCCTTGGGGGTGTGTAACGCCCCGGACACACCCGCCGGGGCATTACAAGTTGGTATCAGAGCTTTCTCCGACCTAGGAGCCCCCTGATTGATCAAACCAATGGAAGTACGAAGTCGTCGAGAATCGGTGCGTCATCATACGTGGGACCTAGCACCAAATGAGAAGACACAATAGAGGTAGAGGTCAAGTCGTTAATGTTGAATGTGGCCTCACATGACCTATCAACTATCTCACTCTCTCTATGTGGTGGCTCACTCACTCACTCATGGTAGGTGCACTCAAACTCACATATGGTAGAGTCACTCATCTCACTCAAGTGGTGGGGGTTGTGGCTCTCCTCACATGGGAATTGGGGTAGCTCATCATAAATGGGGCTAGTGGTGAACTCGCTCTCGCTCTCAAAATGGTGGCACAAGTCACTCAAGTCATCATACGTCGCCGTGGTCGAAGGAAAAATCCCATGCTCAACCATCTCGTAATCGTCGTCGTGGATGAAGGCCGAAGATGGCACATCATCACTCTCGCCTCCTAAGATGGAAGCATCATCCTTGCTCGCCACCTTGTCGCTCGCCTCCAAAGCTTGGTCCTCGAATGGCTCCGTAGTCGTAGTCGTCGCCGCGTCGTCTTGAAAAAGAGTCAAAGTAGACTCGGCATCATCAATGCCACAAAGAGGGATGGCGATGAAGTCGAACTTGGGAACGTCGTCTTGGAGCTCGTCGGGCTTGGACATCATGGTGGTACTAGCCTCATGCTCGCCGTCTTGGAGCTTGGTCTTCGAGAAGTGTGCTTGCGCTGGAGAAGCCTTGGCCTTTATGAGTTCTTGTTCTGCCTTGAGAGCACCAATGTAGTTGTCGTCGAGGGACTTGTAGTTCTCGAGGAAGATAGTCTTGTAGATGTCGTTGTGCAATCCCATCATGAAGTGTAGCTTCATCGAAATGGGGTCGTCCACGCCGGCTCGTCGCAAGGCAATCTTCATGTCCTTGAAGTACTCATCGATGGACTTGGATCCTTGTATGGTGTTCTCCAATTGGCGTAGAAGATGTTCCGTGTAGGTGGGAGGCACGAACTCTCGCCGCAAAGCTCTCTTCATCTTGGGCCAATTCACGTTGAAGCTCCTCGAAGGTGTGTGAAGCCACCATGTTGATGCATTGTCGTGGCAGTTTCTTGTGGCGCACTTCACTTGATCTTCGTAGGGAACTTGATGTAGCTTGAGGTAGTCGTCCGTCTTGTGCTCCCACTCGAGATACTCCTCGGGGTCTTGAGTCCCATAGAAAGGAATCTCGTGGTCGTTGTCGAGGTCGTAGTAGCTCGTGGAAGTCGCGGACTTGAGCTTGGGAAGCTTCTCTTGAGCATAATCTTGAGGTGCTTGTGGGCGAAGATGCCTTGAAGTCGCTTGGCGAAGATGCCAAGGTGTACGGTGAAGTCGTTGAGCGGTTGTTGGTGTTGAGCTCATGACCTTCACGTTCTTGTAGTTGATGGTGTCGATGCCGATGTGTGGGGACCCCGACTCATAAGTCGTGATCACCGAATGCACGTGTACAGTGATCCCAGAGATCAATGCTCACTGAATACACAGAAGCTAAATAGCAAGAGTCTTACATCCATACATACCATTTTACACAAACTGTGACCATAATGGTCAAGTCTTGAATATAACATTGCAGCAGAAATCTTCAATAACAACTTGGACCCATGCTATCTGCCTTAACCCTACAGGCATTCTGACTGGGAAGCGTCCTAGCTCGCATATTCGTCACAAAGAAATCTTCATCATCCTGTTCTCTCATGCCTGGCCAATAAAATAACCAGTGGCAAGCCAATGAGTACTTTGAATGTACTCGCAAGCAACCCAAATGTGATGACAGAATAATTATGCAAGGCTCTATTGCTAAATTGGCAGTTTTGCAGAAAGCTAGTTTTTCATATGCAAGTATGATCAACATATAACATGGACATGCATGTGTCTGCAACAACTATCAGGAGGTTTCAGACATCAATATCGAGAAAGGGTCATGAACAACTCTTGCTCACGCTATTCGTGACTTTCTCACAATCACATCAACAGATTTACCCACACCATGTTGTTTTCCAGAAACTTATGGACATAGTCTAAGTAGCACCACCCAACTGTCCTTGATCGTGGACACGGCTATTCGAATAGTTTGACACTCTGCAGAGGTTGCGCACTTTACCCACAAGATCCGGGAAGCTTTCGTGTCACCCACGATCCCGCAGTACCTCAAGCACTCGGGGGAAGCACCCGGTCATTACCTTTCCCTAGACGACACTAACATAGGGTCCACTCGTTGGTGCACGGCCCTCGAGTACAATCAATAGGTCATGGGACTTGCCCTTTTTTCAATGTCACGCGTACACGAAGGGACCAACGGTGTGTCCGGTGCACTGTAAAATAGTCATGGTCGCCTATCCAAGCACGACCCCGTCCCGGGAGTGACCTCAAGTCTCCCCCGTCACTAGTGATGTGGGCACCATGCTAGTATCATCCTAGGTAATCAATAATGCCCCGTCCCATAAGGGGTAGAGTGGTTGCACATGTTTGGTTGGGACGGTAGTCACACATAAATCTAATCCATCTCTGTAAACAACACTTTCATCAAGCCTCGGTACACTACTTCTTCACCAAGTAGTGCCCTAGTTCCTCATTGTCTCACAGGGGCATTAGTGGCACCCACTGGGTCATTTGCAAGTATGTCAAACCGCACTTGTTTCTCTCAATGCATAACCCTGACCCATTTGCATAGCCAACTACTATAGCACACATCTATCTACTACCACCGGCATAACCCTCATAAGAAGGTAGGGTCATGCACAATGCAAGTATCAACGAGGAAGTGCAGTGGCAAACCATCAAAGTGGTTCCACCTCGTCATGATTCCGTAGCAACAACATTATGGTACTATATGACATGCATAAAAAGGTTTATCAAACATGGTCAAAGGGCTTCTTGCCTTGTCCTTCCGAGTCTTCAAACCTTCTGGTCCATCTCCGAGTACTCCGTTTATTTCATCAACTAACGATGGAAACAATCATAATAAGCAACAAAACAAGGCAAAAATAAAAGTGCTCTAAAAATAGGAGTTGGACTTTTCTAGGATACCTCTGGTCATATGAGAAATGGCCAAGGTGTTTTCATAGATATTGGATCAATGGATAGTTTGGAACATTTCAATATGATGGAATCAAGGGGTTTATGGATTTGAAAGAAGTGTACAGAAATATATTTTTTGGAAACTAAGCAAAGGCACCCATTTCAAATCATGATTTTAGAAGCATCTAGGAGTTGGTTTCACTGGATTTGGAGTTCAAATGAATTTCCTAGGATTTTGCAAAGTTGACAAATATGAAGAAATGGCTCATTATTTGGTGGGGTATAGAAAGTATTAATAAAAATGTACCCAAACTAAGTTTTAATATTACAAGCATCTAGGAATTTGAACCATTTCATTTGGATCAAATTTGAGCTCTCTATGATTTTCTAAAGTTCATCACAGAAAATGGAATAATGACATTTTGATAATATTTGTGAAGGCAAATTTTCTGGAAAAATGTGCATGTTGCACCAACGGGTAGATCAGGATTTTAGAAACTCCTATAAATTTGAATCATCAAATTTGGAATCCATTTGATTTATTTATGGATTTTTGAAGATTACAGAAAAAGAAAAAGGGAAAGGGAAAGGTTTTATACCCCTATACTGCACACTGAGCGGGAGATAGCTGTATCGCAGCTGGGCCGGCCCAACGGCTCGGCCACGCACACAGGGGGGGTGACGTCGGAGGCGCCTTCGCAGAATGCACTTTCGCGCTGGGAAAGTGGTTCCCTGCCGCCCCGCCTCCACTTAAACGACGTGGCGGCTGGAGGGGTCGCTGACCTGCGGTGCCCAGCCGCAGGTCGTCTCCCAGGTCCGCCGTCGTCTTCGTCTCGACGGGGGGGGGCAGGGGAGGCTCGGCCGCGCCCGAAGGAGGAGGCAGGGGAGAGGCAGCACCTCCCTCGTGCGTGCGCGGACGAGGTCGGAGCAGGGCTCGGCTGCCGCCCGTTCCGGTGATTCCGTCCACCTCTGGCGGTGTGCGGCACACCGGAGTGCTCAGAAGGAAGTGCCGCATCCATCCAGACGCCCAAGGTAGACCGGGGAGGTCCGAAGAGGTGAAGGGCCGAATGGCCGTGGAAGGGGCCGCCGGCCATGGAGGTAGACAAAGGGCTTGAGAGGGAGAGATGGGTTGTCTGGGAGTTTGCTAGAGCAGTGGGAGAGCTAGAGGAGTCGAGGGAGAGAGAGTCCAATGGGGATTTATATGGTGTGCACGTTGGTGCACCGTGGGCGCGCACGGGCGAGCTTCACAGAGGGGAGAGGAGAGAGGGTCAGGTGGGGGTCGGCGACGTGCCGTGTCCCAAACGTCGAGGCGACCTCGGGGGACATGCTGGGGAGGCCCGAGGCTGTCGGGGCATCGGGATGGGGGGTGGCTACAATGCGCCAGAGCACTGTAGCGTGCTCCAGAGCACCCATATGGCTGCCATTGGCATCGTTTTGGCGCCCAGGGCGTGGCCAATAGTGTCTAGGGGGTCAGATGAGGAATAAACAAATGGGTGGTTGGCTTGGATGCCCTGGTGAGCTTCTAGAAGGGGAGTGTGCTGAGAGACAAGGGTGAAAATGGAGGTCCAGAGATGTAAAATGGGGTTTTACCCCCCTCAATCATTGAGCTGATGAGGGGAAGGAGTTCCTGGAGGTAGAGGGTGACTAGGGGCAGCTGTGGTAAAAAAGTTGAGCTCAAGTAGAATAGTAAAAGGGGGCAAAACAGTGGTTTTGGTAAAATGGCAGAAGGTGATTGCTGTAGTTTTGGGCAAGCAAATGACTTCCAATGGACATGGGACTTAACAGGATGAAATGGCACATACATTTAGGACCTTCAACCAAATTTGAGCTCAATTGGGCAAAGTTGCCAATGCAACTTTGGTGAACCGTAGAAATCAACAGAAATGGATTTCTCAAGATTAGGTTAAGCAAATCATCTCTCCTTGATGCACCACTTGGTGTAGTGCCATCATCTGGGTTTGTGAGCATGACCACAAAATTTGAGGCCCCAAGTAAAAGGTTGGCAATGTAGAGTTGTTCAAATTTGGATCTGGTCAGAAAGGGTTTTGGGGCACTTAGATCAAGTTATGCTTCTCCAAAACTTATGCCATTTAGCATAGATGCATATTTACATCATTTGAGCATGTGCACCAAGTTTGAGAGCATTTGCACAAGTTTGGCAATGTAAAGTTGCTCAAACTTCAAAATGGACAGAAATGGTTTTGAGGGAATTAGATGATGTTTCCTTGATCTTCAAGGCATGAGGCTTTGTAAGATCATCAAATATGTCATATTTGACATGATAGAATTTCCGTGGAATTTTTGGAGAATATTTCCTTTGTAAATATTTCAAAAGCTTGAAATATCTAGAAAGGGTTTTGGAAGGATTTGTCCAATATTTTGAACATGACCATGTGCTGAAACTCTTATACATGGACAATATATGTCCTATGAGTTTCCTTGAATTTTGGCAAATATTTTTGAACTAGTTAAATAATTTTTACCTATTAAAGACCATTTCTGGCCTAAAGAAAAAGCATTTAAATAAAATATAACCAGTGGGAACCCCGACTCATAAGTCGAGATCACCGAATGCACGTGTACAGTGATCCCAGAGATCAATGCTCACTGAACACACATAAGCTAAATAACAAGAGTCTTACATCCATACATACCGTATTACACAAATAGGTCCATAATGGTCAAGTCTTGAGTATAACATCGCAGCGGAAATCTTCAATGACAACTTGGACCCATGCCATCTGCCTTAACCCTAAAGGCATTCTGACTGGGAAGCGTCCTAGCTCGCATGCTCGTCACCAAGAAATCTTCATCATAACCTATTCTCTCATGCCTGGCCAATAAAATAACCAGTGGCAAGCCAATGAGTACTTTGAATGTACTCGCAAGCAACCCAAGTGTGATGACAGAATAATTATGCAAGGCTCTACTGCTAAATTGGCAATTTTGCGGAAAGCTAGTTTTTCACATGCAAGTATGATCAACATATAACATGGACATGTATGTGTCTGCAACAAGTATCAGGAGGTTTCCGACATCAATATCGAGAAAGAGTCATGAACAACTTTTTCTCAAGCTCATCGTGACTTTCTCACAATCACATCAACAGATTCACCCAATCCGTGTTGTTTTCCAGAAACTTATGGACATAGTCTAAGTAGCACCACCCAACTGTCCTTGACCGTGGACACGGCTATTCGAATAGTTTGACACTCTGCAGAGGTTGCACACTTTACCCACAAGATCCGGGGAACTTCCGTGTCATCCACGACCCGCGGTACCTCAAGTACCCGGGGTAAGCACCCGATCACTATCTTTTCCTAGACGACACTAATATAGAGTCCACTCGATTGGTAGTAACCCCCGTGCCCACATTTCACATCTTAATAATTGTGGAGACTCGCTCCCATATTCATCACATACCACTGACACGGGGTACCAACGGTGTGTTCGGTGCCCTGTAAAAACAGTCATGGCCGCCTATCCAAGCACGACCCCGTCCCGAGAGTGACCTCATGTCACCCCCGTCACTAGTAATGCGGGCACCATGCTAGTATCGACCTAGGTAATCAATAATGCCCTTTCCCATATAAGGGTAGAGTGGTTGCGCATGTTTGGTTGGGACGGTAGTCACACATAAATCTAATCCATCTCTGTAAACAACACACTCATCAAGCCTCGGTACACTACTTCTTCACCAAGTAGTGCCCTAGTTCCTCATCAACTCCCAGGGGCATTAATGGCACCCACTGGGTCATTTGCAAGTATGTCAGACCACACTTGTTTTACTCAATGCATAACCCTGACCCATTTTGCGTAGCCAACTACTATAGCATACATCTATCTACTCCCACCCACATAACCCTCATACGAAGGTAGGGTCATGTTTGATGCAAGTTTCAATAGTAAAGTAACAGTAACAAAGGTAGCAACCAAAGTGGTCTCCACCTCAACATGATTCCGATGCATTGATGAAAAGGTACTATGAGACATGCATAAAAAGGTTTCTCGAACATGGTCAAAGGGCTGCTTGCCTTGTCCTTCCGAGTCTTCAAACCTTCTGGTCCACCTCCGAGTACTTCGTTTATTTCGTCAACTAACGATGGAAACCAACATAATAAGCAACACAATCAAAGCAAAAATAGAAGTGCTCTAAAAATAGGAGTTGGACTTTTCTAGGATACCTCTGGTCATATTAGAAATGAACAAGGTGTTTTCATAGGCATTGGATCAATGGATAGTTTGGAACATTTCAATATGATGGAATCAAGGGTTTAATGGATTTGAAATAAGTGTACAGAAATATATTCTTGAATGATGAGCAAAGGCACCCATCAACAAGTCATGATTTTAGAAGCATCTAGGAGTTGGTTTCACTGGATTTGGAATTCAAATGAATTTCCTAGGATTTTGCAAAGCTGATAAATATGAAGAAATGGTTCATTATTTGGTGGGGTACATAAAGTATTAATAAAAATGTTCCAAAACTAAGTTTGGATATGACAAGCACCTAGGAATTTGAATCACTGCATTTGGATCAAATTTGAGCCCTCTGTGATTTTCTAAAGTTCATCACAGAAAATGAAATAAGGGTATTTGATAATTATTTGTGAAGGAAAGGTTCCTGGAAAAATGTGCATGTTGCTCCATGTGATAGAGCATGATTTATGGAGTCACTGGAAATTTGAATCACCAAATTTGGAGTTCAAATGAATTGTTTAAGCATTTATGAAGTTTATAGAAAAAAGAAAAAGGGAAAAAGGGGAGGGGTTTTATACCTATACTGCGTTTTTTGGCGCAGTATAGTGCAGCAGCGCTCTAGGCCGGCCCAACTGCACAGCAGCGCGCAGGGAACCTGGCCACGTCGAAGGCGCCCTCCAGGAAGGGCGTTTCTGTGCGGGGAAGGCGGCCGAGGCCAAACCCGTTTCCACTTAAAGGGAGGGGCCCGCCCACTGGGTCGCTGACGCGCGGGCCCGCAGCGGCACGCCGTCTTCTTCCTCTCGCGCGGTACGACGGGAAACAGGGGAGGTA
The DNA here is from genome assembly GCA_902687465.1 of Secale cereale. Taxonomy (NCBI): domain Eukaryota; kingdom Viridiplantae; phylum Streptophyta; class Magnoliopsida; order Poales; family Poaceae; genus Secale; species Secale cereale. Next base: position 279,688,995 of record LR738713.1, on the reverse strand, counting down.
GGGCCGAGCGGCGCTGGCGCTCTCCCCGGCGGCACCGGCCACCTCCATCGACGCCCAGCACACCGGCGTGCTCAGGACGGTGTGTCGCACCCGTAGAGGTGCGCCACGACTGCTGGGGTGGCCGGACTCGAGCAGCGCATCGGCCGCGGCGGACGGTGGCGATGGTGATGTTCAACACGGCGAGGAGAACACGAGGAGGAGGGATTGGAGCCTAGGGTGAGTTGGCGGTGGTGATGGAAGGGTGCGGGGATGCTCAGGGGGAGGAGAGAAAGGTCGAGGCCCGCGAATTTAGGCGGCGGCCGGCGGCTCTGCTCCGGCCGTAGTGATGGATGGAGGGCACGAGAGGAGGAGTGGGACGGTCCAAGAGGATCAGTAGAGGGAGAGGGAGTCCAGGGCATAGAGAGGGAGGCTCGATATGGCCTTATGTGGCGAGGCTTTGGTGCACCGTGGGTGGCATCCATGGCCATGGCCAAGGCAGTGCCAGGAGACGGAATTGGCACACAAGCCCTTGTCCAGGGTGTTCGTGGGCATGGTCTAGGACCAGGGAGAGAAGAAAGGGAGCGGGGAAACGGTCAGAGGAGTCGCGCGTGTGAGCTCGCTCACTGGAGCTCGGGGTCGGCCGGTGCGCGTGCCAGCAGGGGTGAGAGAGGAGGAGAGAGGAGGGGCCGACCGCCCAGCATGTCCCGGACGCCGAGGCAGCCTCGGGGGACACGACGGGGAGGCCCTAGGTGGTCGGGGCCGGTGATTGGGGGCGGCTACAGTGCGCCAGGGCACTGTAGCGCGCTCCAGAGCACCCGTTTGGCCGGCATGGTCGTGCCCTCACCGCTCTGGACGCGTGCATCATGCCCAAAGCTGTCTGGGGGGTCGAGGGGGTAGTAAACAATTGAGTGATGGCCCTGGATGCTCTGGGGAGCCACTGGAATGAGGAGAGAGGTGAAGGAGGAGGTGAAAACTGCTGTCCAGAAGAGTAAATTGGGGTTTTACCCCCTCCAATGATTGAGCAGAGGCAGGGGAGAGTTACTGGAGGTAGAATAGTACTAGGAGAAGCTGTGGTAAGAATTTTAGGTGAAGGGGAATAGTAAAAGTGGTCAAAACAAGGGTTTTGGTAAATTGGCAGAAGGTGTTTGATCATGTTTTGGGAAAGCAATTGACCTCCAATTGGCATGGGACTTAACAGGATCGAATGTCACATACATTTAGGCCCTTCCACCAAATTTGAGCTCATTTGGGCAAAGTTGCCAATGTAACTTTGGTGAACCCTAGAAATCAACAGAAATGGTTTCACCTTGTTTGAGTTAAGCTAATCATCTCCCCTTGATGCACCACTTGGTGTAGTATCATCATTTGGGGTTATGATCATGCTCACAAAGTTTGAAGCCCCAGGTAAAAAGTTGACAATGTAGAGTTGTTCAAATTTGAATTTGAACAGAAATGGTTTTGGGGCACTTAGATCAAGTTATGCTTCTCCAAAACTTGTTCCATTTGGCATAGATGCATAATTACATCATTTTAGCATGTGCACCAAGTTTGAGTGCATTTGGACAGGTTTGGCAATGTAAAGTTGCTCAAACTTCAAAATGGACAGAAATGGTTTTAAGGGGATTAGATGATGTTTCCTTGATCTTCAAGGCATGAGGCTTTGCAAGATCATCCAATATGTCATATATGACATGACAGAATTTCCCTGGAATTTTTGGAGAATATTTCCTTTGTAAATATTTCAAAAGCTTGAAATATCCAGAAAGGGTTTTGGAAGGATTTGTCCAACATTTTGAACGTGACCATGTGTTGAAACTCTTATATATGGACAATATATGTCCTATGAGTTTCCCTGAATTTTGGCAAATATTTTTGAAATGATTAAATAATTTTTCCCTATTAAAGACCATTTCTGGCCTTAAGAAAAAGCTTTTAAATAAAATATAAAAATAACTTTTAAAATTAATTTTTTGTGGTTTCTGGGAGTCCTATACCTAATAGGATTCAAATATACTTTTTGAAATATTTTTCACACCCTAAATAAGGTACTTGTAGTGCAAACCTCAATTCTGGGGTTTTTGGAAAAACTAATTTTAGAAAATACTATTTGGCCAAAATATTTTTATAATAAAATTCTATACTGGTCTATACACATGGCATGATCATTGGGAAAAGGTTTTGGATCGAGGAGATGAAGTATAAGAGTTGGAGGATTTATTTGATTTTTAGAGCACTAGCAAACAACAAACAAAAGTCAAATCAAGCAAAGTCAAAAACACTCAAAAGTTTTTGTAAATCCACATTTTTAACATGATAATTAGCTTAAGCAATGTGGCATGATAATCAGGGTGTGACAGACCTACCCCCCCTTACAAGAATCTCGTCCCCGAGATTCCCAGACTAGGCGTGGAAAGGAATACGGAGTCTTGGATACGGGGTAGCCTTCACTTCTTCTTGCTGGTTCTGCTTCCGAGTGGTGCTCCATGGAATCTTGAAGTACTTGGTGGTGTGGCTTCTCGCTTGTTGCCTTCCTTGATTGAGGTTGCTGAGGGGTCTCTTGCGTAGGTTGGGTTGAGTTAGTTGTCAAAGGCTCGGTGATGTCCTTGCGGGCACCGGGCTAGTTAGGAGACAAGAAGTACTTCCAGCGTGGGGACTCGTGGAATATTTGGTGTACGGAGGGTATCTCAGGTAGTAAGTCTAGCTAGGAGCCGACTACTATTTGTCTTGCAGTGGCCTTGAAGAAGGTCGATAAATCTTGGTGGATCTTGTCTTGCGGGTCTTCAGTTGGGGAGAGAGAAGAGAGGGGAAAAGTAGCGTAGAGGAGGGAAATGCCTAAAGGGGGTTCTAAAGTGCAGGTGCAAACAAACAGGTGCAAAAAGGCCGAAACAAAAGAAACAAGGCGAGGAAGATGACATAGCCATGCACTTGTTGCCTAGGGCAAAAGTGCGACTTATATCAAAACACAAACAAATAAAAGCAAACAACACACAATCATGGTTCTATTCGAACCATCATATGGACTCGACTGCGCATAGGGGGTACACGACTCATCCTACCCTAGGGGTTCTCGGACTCAGTGTTGTGACTTGTGCCTCGTGCAGTCTTCTGAGTTTCTTCAGGTGTTGCTATGCCCCTTGTAGTTGATTGATGAACGATCCGGGTTGAGCCTGAAGAATCTTCAACGACTTCTCGCCTGATGAGGTGATGTGGTGAAGGTGCCTCCTTGTAGCTGGCGTTGAGTTGGTCTTTTCTTGTCTCTTTAATCATGACGATCCCTTGTGCCTTCTGGGGCGTCGAGGGTACCAGGTGGGCAATCCGTATGCAATGACAAAAACAACGCATAATAGAGGTCCAACATGTCGGTTTCGTTGATGAAAACATCGACACCAAGAGCGGGGGACGAAGAGAACCGTTTTCCTGCTCACTATAGTGAGGCGGACCAAATGGCGAGGTTCTCATCCACCGGTAGTTGCCGATACAACAACGGTAGTGACAGGATTACTCTATTAGTGATGCATATCATGATTTTGCATAACCTACACCCTGGTCATCATAGGCCAACGTTGCATCTTCTTGGGGCACTGTCAAGGGTGTCACCATCTTTTGGGTCTTCATGTCCTCATTCCTCGAGGATGGATTTTCCGTTGACATCGTCTTGTCGTGGTGTCGCCACTCTTGCGTGCAGAAGTGGTGGGTGAGTGTTTGGCAAGGTGCACCCCACGAGGATTACAGAAAATCCAGTGGTCAGGGGCATAGGGGTTCTAGCGACCAACAGTTTTGAAGGGGAAAGAGATTAGGTATGGCCTAGTTTTTTGAAAAACTGAGAAGGGAAGAGAAGTATAGATAGTTTTGAAATCTAATAATAGTTTTGGAAATAATTTTACCCTAACTAACGACCATGCTAACTAAGGCTTCCTACAGTCAGGATGGCTCTAATACCAGCTCTGTGGGGACCCCGACTCATAAGTCGAGATCACCGAATGCACGTGTACAGTGATCCCAGAGATCAATGCTCACTAAACACACAGAAGCTGAATAAATAGAGTCTTACATCCATACATACCGTATTACACAAATAGGTCCATAATGGTCAAGTCTTGAGTATAACATCGGAGCGGAAATCTTCAATGACAACTTGGACCCATGCCATATGCCTTTACCCTACAGGCATTCTGACTGGGAAGCGTCCTAGCTCTCATGCTCGTCACCAAGAAATCTTCATCATAACCTGTTCTCTCATGCCTGGCCAATAAAATAACCAGTGGCAAGGCAATGAGTACTTTGAATGTACTCGCAAGCAACCCAAGTGTGATGACAGAATAATTATGCAAGGCTCTACTGCTAAATTGGCAATTTTGCGGAAAGATAGTTTTTCACATGCAAGTATGATCAACATATAACATGGACATGTATGTGTCTGCAACAAGTATCAGGAGGTTTCCGACATCAATATCGAGAAAGAGTCATGAACAACTCTTGCTCAAGCTCATCGTGACTTTCTCGTAATCACATCAACAGATTCACCCAATCCGTGTTGTTTTCCAAAAACTTATGGACATAGTCTAAGTAGCACCACCCAACTGTCCTTGACCGTGGACACGGCTATTCGAATAGTTTGACACTCTACAGAGGTTGCACACTTTCCCCACAAGATCCGGGGAACTTCCGTGTCATCCACGACCCGCGGCACCTCAAGTACCCGGGGTAAGCACCCGATCACTATCTTTTCCTAGACGACACTAACATAGAGTCCACTCGATTGGTAGTAACCCCCGTGCCCACATTTCACATCTTAATAATTGTGGAGACTCGCTCCCATATTCATCACATACCACTGACACGGGGTACCAACGGTGTGTTCGGTGCCCTGTAAAAACAGTCATGGCCGCCTATCCAAGCACGACCCCGTCCCGAGAGTGACCTCATGTCACCCCCATCACTAGTAATGCGGGCACCATGCTAGTATCGACCTAGGTAATCAATAATGCCATTTCCCATATAAGGGTTGAGTGGTTGCGCATGTTTAGTTGGGACGGTAGTCACACATAAATCTAATCCATCTCTGTAAACAACACACTCATCAGGCCTCGGTACACTACTTCTTCACCAAGTAGTGCCCTAGTTCCTCATCAACTCCCAGGGGCATTAATGGCACCCACTGGGTCATTTGCAAGTATGTCAGACCACACTTGTTTCACTCAATGCATAACCCTGACCCATTTTGCGTAGCCAACTACTATAGCATACATCTATCTACTCCCACCCACATAACCCTCATAGGAAGGTAGGGTCATGTTTGATGCAAGTTTCAATAGTAAAGTAACAGTAACAAAGGTAGCAACCAAAGTGGTCTCCACCTCAACATGAGTCCAATGCATTGATAAAAAGGTACTATGAGACATGCATAAAAAGGTTTCTCGAACATGGTCAAAGGGCTGCTTGCCTTGTCCTTCCGAGTCTTCAAACCTTCTGGTCCACCTCCGAGTACTTCGTTTATTTCGTCAACTAACGATGGAAACCAACATAATAAGCAACACAATCAAAGCAAAAATAAAAGTGCTCTAAAAATAGGAGTTGGACTTTTCTAGGATACCTCTGGTCATATTAGAAATGACCAAGGTGTTTTCATAGGCATTGGATCAATGGATAGTTTGGAACATTTCAATATGATGGAATCAAGGGTTTAATGGATTTGAAAGAAGTGTACAGAAATATATTCTTGAATGATGAGCAAAGGCACCCATCAACAAGTCATGATTTTAGAAGCATCTAGGAGTTGGTTTCACTGGATTTGGAATTCAAATGAATTTCCTAGGATTTTGCAAAGCTGATAAATATGAAGAAATGGTTCATTATTTGGTGGGGTACAGAAAGTATTAATAAAAATGTTCCAAAACTAAGTTTGGATATGACAAGCACCTAGGAATTTGAATCACTGCATTTGGATCAAATTTGAGCCCTCTGTGATTTTCTAAAGTTCATCACAGAAAATGAAATAAGGGTATTTGCTAATTATTTGTGAAGGAAAGGTTCCTAGAAAAATGTGCATGTTGCACCATGTGATAGAGCATGATTTATGGAGTCACTAGAAATTTGAATCACCAAATTTGGAGTTCAAATGAATTGTTTAAGCATTTATGAAGTTTACAGAAAAAAGAAAAAGGGAAAAAGGGGAGGGGTTTTATACCTATACTGCGTTTTGGCGCAGTATAGCGCCGCAGCGCTTTGGGCAGGCCCAACTGCACAGCAGCGCGCAGGGAACCTGGCCACGTCGAAGGCACCCGCCAGGAAGGGCGTTTCCGTGCGGGGAAGGCGGCCGAGGCCAGACCCGTTTCCACTTAAACGGAGGGGCCCGCCCACTGGGTCGCTGACGCGCGGGCCCCCAGCGGCAGGCCGTCTTCTTCCTCCCGCGCGGTACGACGGGGAACAGTGGAGGTACGGCCAAGCGGCGCCGGCGCTCTCCCCGGCGGCACCGACCACCTCCGTCGACGCCCCGCACACCGGCGTGCTCAGGACGGTGTGCCGCACCCGTAGAGGTGCGCCACGACCGCTGGGGTGGCTGGACTCGAGCAGCGCATCGGCCGCGGCGGACGGTGGCGATGGTGATGTTCAACACGGCGAGGAGAACACGAGGAGGAGGGATTGGAGCCTGGGGTGAGTTGGCGGTGGTGATGAAAGGGTGCGGGGATGCTCAGGGGGAGGAGAGAAAGGTCGAGGCCCGCGAATTTAGGCGGCGGCCGGCGGCTCTTCCCCGGCCGTAGTGATGGATGGAGGGCACGGGAGGAGGAGTGGGACGGTCCAAGAGGATCAGGAGAGGGAGAGGGAGTCCAGGGCATAGAGAGGGAGGCTCGATATGGCCTTATGTGTCGAGGCTTCGGTGCACCGTGGGTGGCATCCACGGCCATGGCCAAGGCAGTGCCAGGGGACGGAATTGGCACACAAGCCCTTGTCTAGGGTGTTCGTGGGCATGGTCTAGGACCAGGGAGAGAAGAAAGGGAACGGGGAAACGGTCAGACGAGTCGCGCGTGTGAGCTCGCTCACTGGAGCTCGGGGTCGGCCGGTGCGCGTGCGAGCAGGGTTGAGAGAGGAGGAGAGAGGAGGGGGCCGACCGCCCAGCGTGTCCCGGACGCCGAGGCAGCCTCGGGGGACACGAGGGGGGAGGCCCTAGGTGGTCGGGGCCGGTGATTGGGGGCGGCTACAGTGTGCCAGGGCACTGTAGCGCACTCCAGAGCACCCGTTTGGCCGGCATGGCCGTGCCCTCGCCGCTCTGGACGTGTCCATCATGCCCAAAGCTGTCTGGGGGGTCGAGGGGGTAGTAAACAATTGAGTGATGGCCCTGGATGTTCTGGGGAGCCACTGGAATTAGGAGGGAGGTGAAGGAGGAGGTGAAAACTACTGTCTAGAAGAGTAAATTGGGGTTTTACCCCCTCCAATGATTGAGCTGAGCCAGGGGAGAGTTACTAGAGGTAGAATAGGACTAGGAGAAGCTGTGGTAAGAATTTTAGGTGAAGGGGAATAGTAAAAGTGGTCAAAACAAGGGTTTTGGTAAATTGGCAGAAGGTGTTTGATCATGTTTTGGGAAAGCAATTGACCTCCAATTGGCATGGGACTTAACAGGACGGAATGTCACATACATTTAGGCCCTTCCACCAAATTTGAGCTCATTTGGGCAAAGTTGCCAATGTAACTTTGGTGAACCCTAGAAATCAACAGAAATGGTTTCACCTTGTTTGAGTTAAGCTAATCATCTCCCCTTGATGGACCACTTGGTGTAGTGTCATCATTTGGGATTATGATCATGCTCACAAAGTTTGAAGCCCCAGGTAAAAAGTTGACAATGTAGAGTTGTTCAAATTTGAATTTGAACAGAAATGGTTTTGGGGCACTTAGATCAAGTTATGCTTCTCCAAAACTTGTTCCATTTGGCATAGATGCATAATTACATCATTTTAGCATGTGCACCAAGTTTGAGAGCATTTGGACAGGTTTGGCAATGTAAAGTTGCTCAAACTTCAAAATGGACAGAAATGGTTTTGAGGAGATTAGATGATGTTTCCTTGATTTTCAAGGCATGAGGCTTTGCAAGATCATCAAATATTTCATATATGACATGATAGAATTTCCCTGGAATGTTTGGAGAATATTTCCTTTGTGAATATTTCAAAAGCTTGAAATATCCAGAAAGGGTTTTGGAAGGATTTGTCCAACATTTTGAACATGACCATGTGTTGAAACTCTTATATATGGACAATATATGTCCTATGAGTTTCCCTGAATTTTGGCAAATATTTTTGAAATGATTAAATAATTTTTCCCTATTAAAGACCATTTCTGGCCTTAAGAAAAAGCTTTTAAATAAAATATGAAAATAACTTTTATAATTAATTTTTTGTGGTTTCTGGGAGTCCTATACCTAATAGGATTCAAATATACTTTTTGGAAGATTTTTCACACCCTAAATAAGGTACTTGTAGTGCAAACCTCAATTCTGGGGTTTTTGGAAAAACTAATTTTAGAAAATACTATTTGGCCAAAATATTTTTATAATAAAATTCTATACTGGTCTATACACATGGCATGATCATTGGGAAAATGTTTTGGATCAAGGAGATGAAGTATAAGAGTTGGAGGATTTATTTGATTTTTTGAGCACTAGCAAACAGCAGACAAAAGTCAATCAAGCAAAGTCAAAAACACTCAAAAGTTTTTGTAAATCCACATTTTTAACATGATAATTAGCTTAAGCAATGTGGCATGAAAATCGGGGTGTGACACCTTCACGTTCTTATAGTTGATGGTGTCGATGCCGATGTGATCCCGCCAAAGATGGTAGCTCGGAAGGATGTGCACTTGAGCATCTTCTCGAAGATGAGGGAGACCTCTTGCGGTTCTTCATGAGGGCTTTGAGCTCCTCAATTTGAGCATCCCTGTTGGAGCACAAGTTGTTCATCATGGCATCGAACTTGTCGTTGTTGGTGTAGACCAAAGTAGATGAAATGCGTTGCCTATCCATCACAAGACTCGAGCAAAGGTGAGTAGGAGATGAGATAAACAATACCAAGTTACCTTTTCCCAATGTTGAGGATGTATTCCGTTTCACTCAATGCGAAATGAAAGAATAGTGGAATTGGTACCGGACTTGTTCACTCACACCTCACAAGTAAAGCTTATAGAGTGGCTTGGTTATGATAAGTGGCACAAAAATTTGATGCAAAATGTTAGCAAGAGTCAATAATGTTGAAAGAGATTCACATATTCGCAAATGTAACAAGTAGACCAATAGCAATATGTGGCACACGGAAACACACGCATGGATAGATAAATGTGGTTGTGCAACCAAGGATTGAGCTGAAAATGTGGAATCCACGGAAAATGCTCTTGTCGCACAACACTAGAGAGACACTAGCCGATTGCTCAATAGGCGGATACGAACTTGTGCACTACCTATATGAGACAAAATGTAGCGACTTCCTATCACAAGTATGCTATGTGTATGATGTTCCGGTGCTTTTAGCACAAGATGAACCAAGATGATCTGATATGGCAATCTTATATGCAATTTGGTATGATGCTATGGCTCTTCTTACAAGCTTCTTTGCTTTTCTCTTTTTTTTTTGCATAAAAGCTTATTCTCTCTTTTTTATGGCCACGAAACACAAACCAAGATAGCAATTGTGTATATGCGGGAACAATCTTGTGACACAAGGGATGATATGATGATACCAATATGATATGGTATGTATGCAATGGAAGGGAGGATCGATGATCACTAATGTTCACAAGTAACGTTGCCGGCAATACTCAAAGGCTAGTCTCGATAGGCAAGTGACGCAAAATGGGCTAGGGATTAACAATGCAATTGCAAGGGGAATATACAATGATGTCGTTGAGGTTACCGTCCTTATGTACGATGACGACCTCGTGACGATGATGAGTGGTGGTGTTCTCGATGTAGACCCGTTCCTAATTAGCCGAAACACCTTAGGAAACGGAAAAACCACAACTCAAAACCTCAAGGACAAATATCAAATGGTGGTAGTGGACAAGCGATGGTGGTTGCGAAAATGTTGGTGGAAACCCGGTCAAAATGGGTTATGGTGGCGGAAGGGTACGATGGGCTATACACGGTGTCGGAGTTGAAGGCACGGTTCCTAAGTAGCCGAAACACCTTAGGAGACACTACCCACAACTCAAACAAACTCAAACAAAATTGGGTTAAGTTGGGTGGAAATGTATAGTGGGCAATGGGTATGCGGAAGTGGTGGTGGTGGTTGATGCAGAAGCAATTGTCCCTAAGTAGCCTAAACACCTTAGGAGACTCAAATCACTCCTCAAGCAACCACAAACGCGATGGGTAACAAAATCGGTTAGGTTGCGGAAGGCTATGCTGGCTATGCGGATCATATGGTGGAAGGCCTATACAAACTTGCCAAATTTGACAAAATTTGATGGAATCAAATGATGATGGTAGTATTTTTCTGGTATGGGGGATGTCAATAGCTTCGAAACGAGCTAAAGAACATCCAAATCGGAGTTCGGATGAATTAGTTATGGACAAAACAAAAATCAGCCGAATTCAAAATCTACAGGTACCGGACGTCCCGAAATGGACGGATGTCCGGTGGCCGGACGTCCGGTCGGGCTCGGAAATCCGGTAATTTCTTCTGTATAGGTGTTTCCGGTCGTCCGGTAGATGACGGACGTCCGGTGCTTCGTGAGGCTCCGGACGTCCGGTAAAACGTCGGTCGTCCGGTGGGTCGGGGTCAACGCGAGATTTGAGCTCGGGAACGCGATTTTGGGCGGAAATGGATGATTTTGGGGTCAAAATTGATGAGATTTCGTGGATCAAAGATGGGGAAACTTGGGGAAATGCTAGATCCACTTGAAACCAAGCAAATCCATGGATCAAAATCAACAAAACATCATCAAACTGTCACATCCCTAGCTAGCACTTGCATTAGGACCTGACTAGCTAGCACTTGCATTAGGACCTAACAGAAACCCCAGCACCCCTCCCCTAACAACTAGGGTTTGATAAAATATTTTCCAATGTACCCAAAATGCCCTTCAAAATGTTCATCATTTCTGCCTTGGTCTTAAACCTCTGCCAAAAATGGTGCACAATTTTCTAGGACAATCTAGGGTTTTGGATTAAATCATATGGTATTTGAATTTGGGCATTTAAATGCTATAAAATATTTTAAATGCTCAAATAATCATGAACTATAATGTTTCCTACTGTTCATATTATATACAGTAGGTATGACAAGTGTCATGAGTTATAAAAATGTTTAGGCATTTTTATTAATTAAACAAAGCTGCAAAAGAAATAAAACAGAAAGAAAAATAGGAAGAACACTTACCTGGTGCCCACCCGGCCCACCTGCCGGCCCAGCCCAGCTGCCGCTCCAGCGAGCTGCTTGGCTCGGCCAGGCAGGCAGGCAGGTGCTCGACGGCGACCGCACGGCGCGCCACGCAGCTACCCGCCGCCCTGCTTCGCCCCCTCGCCGTCCTGGAAGGATGGATCGAACGTCCACGTCCCCCTGGACCCCCCAGACACCTCCACCTCCCCCCAGCTCCTCTCCTCCGCTCTCCCCGCGCCATGGCCGACGCCGCCGTGATCGCACCGTCGTAGAAGCCGCGTCCACCGTCGTCCCCGAGCTCCGCCGTGTTGTCCCTCGTCTCCGCCGTCCTCGACTGCTTCGAACAGGCCGAGCCCCGAGCGCTCGCCCGCCCT